>VWPW01030831.1:28577-266416 GCA_013389825.1 Crypturellus undulatus | reverse complement strand
ACCTTAGGCATTCTATGATTCTCTTCTTACATACCATTTACAGGTAATATTTAGAGTGCATGGACTGCTTTAAATAATGACATTTAATTTATCTTTTGAATTATCATTTACATTCTTTGAACCAAATCAAATTTATTATCATATCATCAAGTTTCAGGAGATATGTTTATTCATAATTCACTCATGATAGAATTAATTTATGATGGAATACAGCATCAGTGAGCATTTGCTTGCATCTCCTATGTTTCTAGCCAAATTCATTAGGTACTGAAAATTACTGTGGTTACATAACATGCAAAATTCAGGTAGAAAGACAAGTCAATATGAGTTTTAACTGACATCTGGGTCACCACTCAACTGCTTTTGAATGATAACCAAAGCATCTTTTTATTTAAACACAGAATCAGCACATTGGGCCACATGACGCTGTTTTGTAGTAGCTTCTCTATAAAGAGTGTCTCTGGAAATAAAAGCACTAACTGCTTCTGAAGTCCACAGTGTCTCTGTGGACGAGAGATCTTTAAGGTCTGTTCTGTTCTGACTACTTAATACCTCTGTTCAAAAACACAGTTATCAGAGAGGATGTATATATTGTACATAAAAGCAGACATAGGACATAAAAGCATTATGTGTCTTTGTCCTTTTGTCTTTCTTCCCAAAAGGACACCACAAACTGACCTCTTAGAAACGAAGGCAAATATCTCTGATCTTTCATGTTTGATATTTACATACAAGAAAACTATTTAACATGCCTGAAATTGAAAAACAGAATAGAGACAGTTTGGGCTTTGACAAATAAGAGAAGATACTATCCATATAGAGACTTATCTTCTAATTTTCTGATCCTACCTTAACCTTCAATAAGTGCTTAGAGCCTTTTTGAGCATGTATACTAACAACTCCACTGGTAGTACAAATAGCTTTGGAGATAAGTATGGTTGCCCTTAAGCAACATAAAAGATCTCAGCATCATTCTTACTCTAAAGGGTCATTTAATATTTTACTCTCTCTCTGCTCCATAAAATTATGCCCAAGATCAAAGTTATGCAAAATACATTTTCATTTTAGCTATGAAATGCCTTTATTTAAGCTTTGAAAAGTTTGTTGAAATGTTATTCACATGCAGCTCATGATCTACTGCAGTATATACTATTAACTGTATAACATTAACTGTATTCTCTGTTACAGATTGAAAAAAATACTAACAGTGAAAGAACAGACACTAGTTTACCCATTATGAAACTGTACAACGCATCATCAAATAACCAATTATTCCATTGTTTCCAGGCAGCGTTTTCCTAAGATCTCTCTAGCCAGTTATTTAGCTAGTGTGGCACTCATTTAATGTTAGGAAATGTCAGATTATTGAAATTAAAATTTCCAGAGGAACATATCACTTTCTACAGGTAATATTTCCTGGAGAAAAGCCACAATTTCTGATCCATACCATACATAAAGATATAGCTCTGGATGTTTCCTATAATATCTGATCTTTAGACCTATGCAGGAATGTAGGTGACCTCAGTTCGGGGATTGACCTCAACTCCCATATTCTAGGTGACTGTTTTGAGACCTGGGTCTATTAGCTGATCTAGGAATCTTTGTTACTGACCTTATTTAAATACAAAGTGAAAACAACAGGCCATATAACTGATAGAAGTATTTAAAATTAAACTAATCAAAATCACTATCAAAAACTAATCAAAATCAGTATTTAAAATTAAACTAATCATGAACTATACACCCCTCTATGCCCAAATACTAATGAATTTCTTACTATTGTAGTTACAGCAGACGGAGGCAGTGAAGTTCAAGATGTGACAGAAGAATCACAATGTAACTGGAACTTATTTATGGTATGCTACTCCAAACATTGTACCACTATGAAATTTGAAATAATGTATTGTGCAATTTTGCTTCAGTATAACAGAACTATATGCCAATACTAACATTTAGCACCTTAGCAAAGAAATTTTTCTGTTTGTAAGAATGCAAAAATTTTCATTGCTTTAAGAAGCTCATAAATTACTTTTCTACTTTTGCTTTTCCAATCACAAAGATTTTGTGCTTGCAATGCCCCCAAGAAGTATTCATCTACTTCAATGATAGCAGTGTTAGGTAAATAACAAGTTAGGTAGCCAACCGATTGACTTCATAGTATTTGTGACACATTCATCACTGCAGGGATGGGAAATAGTTATATAAACACACACAAAAAAATAAAAAGAAGATGAGCAGTCAAAGCCCAGTAACAGCAGAGGGAGTTTCCTTTGAAAAGTCTTTAAGAATGTGCAATCATCTCAAATAAGGAGCTTCTAAAATTTTCTCAGTACCAAATATGACTTCAAATTATGACACTGTACAGAGTTGGAAACATTAAACTAGACTGCAAGAAATGTTTGACCCCGAACAGGAAAAATATAATTAAACCAGACTTATAGTTCAACGTACATTCATGAACATTACACCTGAAAAAAAAGAGGTGTCACCTAATGAAAAAGTGAAAATTTCCTTCTGTCAACCCATCTACCAAAATATTTAATAGAGAAATAGTTAACTCAAGGTTTCTTTGGTAAAGAATATTTTTACCTTGGTAAAAATATTAATTTAGATAAAAATATTTAAAATATTATTTTAAAATATTTTAGGTAAAAATATTAATCTACAATTTCAGAGCATTCCCAATAGCTTCCCATCCATTATCCACTCCATTTCCCCCTCCTCCCTGCTCCCTCCAACAACTTAGCCTGCACATTTTAGTGCTTAAACTGATTTTCCGTCATGCTTATGAGTATCACAGAATCACAGAACAGCTGAGATTGGAACAGACACCATCGAGCCCAATGCCTCTGCTCAAGCGGGATCACCTAGGACATGTTGCCCAGGACCCTGACAAAATAGATTATGGATATTTCAAAAGATGGAGACTCCACAACTTTCCTGGGCAACCTGTTCATTTACTCAAGTCATCCTTACACTAAAGAAGTTTTTCCTCATGTTCTGACAGAACTTCCTGCACTTAAGTTTGTGGCTATTGCCTCTCATCTTCTAACTGGGCACCACTGAAAAGAGTCTGGTCCCATCCTCTTAACACCCTCCCTTCAAGTACACACTGATGAGATCCCGCTCCCTCATCTCAGTTGTCTCCTGGCTGAACAGGCCCAGCTATTTCAGTCTTTCCTCATGAGGATTCTCCAGCCCCACTCAACCCTGCTGACAACACTCATCCTAATATTCCCAAGAAGACCACTGGCCTTCTTGGCCACAAAGGCATATTGCTGGCTCATGTGTAAGTGGTTGACGTTGTATTTTGTAAAGCCTTTCCAGATCCTCACCCCGCCCCGGCCTGTACTGGTACAGAGGATTGTTCTTCTCCAGGAGCAAGACTTGGCATATGATGAACTTCATGAGGTTCCTTTCTGAACATTTCTCCAGCCTGCATATAGCAAAAATGCATAGAAGAAATGCATAGAAGAAATAGTTTGTGAAGGCTTACATTTTATGTAAGGAAAAAATTAAAAATGTATTTTTAATGTTTAATCATTGCTTTCACAGTTTTCACTATATGAAGATGAACATTTAGCCAAAATTTTTGTGTGCTTTCAGTGTGAAAGTGTGTCATACTCGCTACTCTTTTCTTGAGCTACACCTGTGCAATTTTTTCACCTGTTTGTCTCATAACTGCATACATTCTACAAAAATTGCCCATGCTATAGTACTAACTACCTGCATTTTCTGTGTACTTACTGGTCATGAACATGAACATGAACATGAACACTACTGCTTTTAATTCAGGATCCATTGCTAGTGTACCCTTATTCAGATACAAAATATACAAAATAGAATTTTCATATTGTATATAGTGCATTTATTTTTTAAAGATTTCACTTTGTATCCCTTAACAGATCATTTTTTTATTTTTTATTTTTTTGACTACTGCATGAGTAGCAGTAGTTTAATACATGTTTCCAACAAAATGTAGGGCTGATATTTTTTTACATTTCTGCAGTGTGTGGAGTGCACACTAACTTCCTCCATTAGGAATATTTGGAATATTCGGAAAGGAAAAGTTCATATCCATTAAAAAAAAAAATTGCAAGCTACAGAGCACCACTGTAACTGCTAAGTATTTTCTGATAGATGCCAGATAACAGACGCAATATCTGTTACCCAGAGCCACATCTAGAACACCTACAAGCAGGTGAAGAAGTAATCTGATCTGTCAGTTTCTCAGGCAGTGCTTGAATAGTCACGCTATTCAGTGCATGATACTAGAAAAATTATTTCTGTCATACGCGTAAAAGAAAATGTAGAAGCATAGAGGGTAGGTGTGTATGCTATATTTTTATATATGTAATTTTGCCAAAGAGTGGTGAAGCACTGGAATAATTTGCCCAGAGAGGCTGTGAAATCTCCATCATTGGATATATACAAAACCTAACAGGACACGACCCGAAGCAACTTGCTTTAACTGGATCTGCTTAGAGAAGCAGGTTAGATTAGATGACCTCTGAGGTCCCTTCTGATCTATTTTATTCTATGTTTCTTTGATTCTATAAACATTGCATATCTCTCAAGCAAATTAATCCGTAAATTCAACACTGAAAGGGAATACATGGCTCCTGTTATATGAAATGATTAAAAAACTTCTAATGACTCTTCTGACTAGAGATTTAAGCAATCTACAGGATACACACATGCACTTTTTTTAACCTAAAATATATTCTGGGAAGAGATTCTGTACTTTTAATCATATGGGCTATTAGCATCATCTAGATAACTTTAATGTTTTAAGTGGTAGATTATCTGGTCTTACTGTATCTTGTCTTACTTGACATACCCTCATAACTATACTTTTTCCAATTAAAACAAAATATAATTCCTAACAGTTTTTAAAGTCACCTTATTTTCCTTTGAGGTTACATAAGGCCTTAATTAGAATCTTTATACTTTTACTAGTCTAGACATGGCACTTCTTAACTTAGAAAATAAGTTTATTATGAGATGCTATCTGTACTCATTACCCAGATCTACATGCCTATCACAGAATATTTACATGATTTTTACAGAGAAATCCTTGAAGACTTTTTAATTTTTAGTATAATTACAGAGATAGGTAAACAGGAAAAATGAATTGATTCGTTCTCCGGAAGTAATTAATCTGTAGAAATGCTGTGGACTTGTATGAAAAAAACATACCATCCTAAGAATGAACAGAGAAATATCAAATCAATCTGTAATTTGAACAAAAGTCACTATTTAATTTTAGTAATAAATAGTTTTATTTGCTTTTAAGTAACATTTGTGAAGAAATGTTGTTTATGAAATCTATTCTAAACCCTTAGTTGCTGTCACACTTATTTTTTTCTGTTAGTCTTCCGGTCAATAGGTGACATCAAAGTCCCTTGTTTAAGCGCTTCATCATGCCATAACTGCCATCCACTCTTAAAGCAGTTGTTACAGAGCAATTTGGGAAATTTTCAGACATTTCAGCTTGACCACTTGTTACTTGTATGTCTCCATTCATGATAGGGATAGTCTGCATTGTGCTTTGAAATAAAAAATAGTGTGCAATAATCTGGATTATACACAATATTTTGTTTTGCTTTTTGCTCTTCTAAAATTGTATGCATTAATTAACTCTAATTTCAAGAGGAGGAACCTTAATTGTATGTAACATTAAGCATTATAAAATCAAGTGAGAACTAGGATTTCTTTCATTCAGCTACAGCATGCTGGACCCATCAATATTTATAACACTTCTTTCCCTACAGGCACAAACATCTATTCTATGAATGGGCACAAACGCATTCTCATGATGTGAGAACTATCACAAAGATGAAGATAATCTAACATATATGTTTCTTCCATTTTTCTAAAGTGAGTCCATTACAAAGAAATATGAAAGCATTTGTTAAATGCTGAGCATGCCTGACATTGAATACATTTTGTTCAATTGACACAGCCTCAGAAAAATTATGGACAAAAAAAAATATTTTTAAATTATTATTGCCATGGTAACTACTGGCAGCTGTTTTGCCAGTTCCACTAGTGATACAGTTTCATTAGGGACAAGCTAGAGCTGTAATACAACAAAGGAAACAAATACTTCTTTGCTCACACTGTGCTCTTTCTTTTTTTTTTTCTTTTTTTTTCTATTAGGTCTTAAAACCCTCTGTCTTTGAGAAACTCACCCTATCATATGAATAATACACTTTTCATGACAATATCAAAAATAGTATTCACAGACTGTAGACCATTATGTTTCAGCAGCATTATTTTTAATAAAGGCTTTTAAGAGCCTAAGTACAGCAATAATGTGCAATCTGGTTGATAAATAGGCAGGGAATGACGAATTAATATGTATTGGCCCTCATCAACAACAGAGACAAATGTTATTGTAATTTTTTGAACATTACTCAGCTTTGTCTGTCTGGGAAAAGACTGATACAAATGACATATGGATCTGCTTACAGAGAGGTATAAGCTACCCTCTACGTGAGAAGAGTGTGAGGTACATTGTGGAGTTCAAAAAGAAAAAAAAGGAAAAAAATCAAACAAACAAAAAAAACCTTGGGGTTGTTAGACTCATAAAGAAATGGATTTTGTTAAGCTGCCAAATCCATTAAACTGTTTAACTATAGAAAGGAGTGTGTTATTGAAATCCCAGTGGGACTTCTGTTTAGATGGTCTAGGAACTGTTTTTTTTCCAGTTGAGACTATACTTGCACAAGTTAGTTTCCTGATTGCTTTCATTCTTCTCCTTTTAGAGAGGAAATTGAGAATCCATAAGAGGGTTTTTTTTTGCAAAATGTTTGCATCACTTTACAGCTCTACAAAGTTAACAATACACGTTATTACAGTGATGACAACATATAAGATTGCAAAATATATTCTGGCATTTTATTAATTTGCTGAAGTATTCCTTCTTGTGAAATGGAAATAATAATAATAATAGAAATTAAATAAGCAACTGTTAACACAGAACATACCAAAAACATTTTTATATCTAAACAGACATCTTGCATATATTTTAATCCATGAAAACAAACAAAAAAATAAAAACAAACAAACAGAGATTTTTAGTGTGAAAACTCATATTTAAATTTCCGAATTAGTAGTTTTTGACATGTTTGGCATTTTTTCAGTTAAAATTGAGGCAAAGAAAAGTCTCTGAAAATTCACAAAATCCATCTAAGATTCTGTATAGAAGCTGTCAGTCAATTGCTGCATTTTTCTGTTGTCTTCAGATTTTGATCTCTTTTTATCTACAAACAGACTTCCTTGTTCAATTTATACATCAGACTTCCTCTTATTCAGAACAACCTGCCCTGTGTTGCTGCATATGATGGCAGATGTACTCTGGTAGCTTGTTTGAAAGGATCATCATCTTCTGCTGCTGAGCTTCAGAATCTGACTTTATAAATACATATTAAGAATAAGTCTGGGTTGATTTCTTATAGGAGGCTGTAAATTATGTAGAAGTTATTATTAGCAAAATGTAAGAAAAAGATATTTTTATTTGGAATTGAAGGTGAGTTTGTATGGAGTTATAAAGCAGTCTAATAAAGTACACAGGAAATAGTTCAAGGGTTAAAATTTTAGAGAAAGAGTTTGAAATTAAAATAATTACTGTTTAATAGAATACTGATTTGAAATAAAAGACAAAAATGATTTACTGACACTCATGGAAGAGATGCAAACACAAATAAAAAGACATGGTAAGAGCAATAATTATGATGAGTGTGTTTTTGGGGGCGGATGCTCAAAGATCAAAAATATAAAAGATAGATAATGTAAGTACACTTTAAAATACTAATGCACAGTGCTTCCTTCTGAAAATTATTCACTTTTGGAAGATGAGATACCTAATATCTAATAACTAAACCTAAATCCTCATAATACTGTTGTCACTTTCTCACTGGCACCATTTCTAATTAAGATTTCTCAATAGCCAGAAGCCACTTCTATATCTTTTCTTGTCTTTGGACAAAAGACTATTGCCACACAATGAAAGAGGTAAAAATTAATTCAGAAACCAACTAAAAAAAGACAAAATATTGTTATATATAAAGAAAAAGGTGGGACATTATGTTATAGCAGTCTGAAACGTCTTCTGACTTGCATTGATTTCTAAGAATTAACCCAGGCATCAGTGGAGTAATGTTCTCAAGAAGTGAGCCCCTCTACTTTTTTATAGTTACTTCTCTCTCTCTGATTGTTTTTATGACTGAACATGAGACTTCTATCCCACACACTGTTTGGAGAATGCCATTTTCCTATAGCCTCCATTCCCTGCCCTCATGCCAAGAAGGTTGCTTTTAGAGCCTGCCTGCCAGAGCACAGTGAAAGAATGAGCTAAATACTGCCTGGCTGCCAGCCACAGTCCAGCTAAGGACTTTTTTTTTTCACTGAACCATAGGAATGGGAAAGGGATGCATTGATTTTCAGTCTCTAACTTTTGGCTACTCCTGAAACAAGCTAAGACCCTCCTAATCACCAGAAACACAACCTAGACCAGCATTTTTTTCTTATCTCTGTCTTCAGTCTGTTTTCCAACGCCAGTGCATTTATGCAAGAGCTTCCCTTCCTAATAGATCAGCCGCAATAGTTTATTGTTCAAACAGGAATCTATAGATACCTCCAACAGCTAAATAATCTACTTTATCTCCATGTGTTCATGCAAAAGCTGTAATACATTCTACTAAAACTATTTCCTACTTGGTGATGTTAAAAGTTGGTTAATTTTGGTTTTCTCCATATAATCATTTTTTTTCAGATCTAAACTCTTTAATCAAAAGGCATGAGAGTGTAAGAATATGCAAAACCATTTAGGCCAAAAATTCCTCTAGTTCACAGTTTTGTCTCCAGGAGTACATCTGTACTACTAAATAAAAGATGGACAGAGAGCATGCTCTGACACTGGACCATCTCTCTTTGATAATCTCTGTCTGTTTCACTGTTAGTTTACACCCTAATTTTGTTGTGGACTATTCCACGTCACTTTCTCCAAAACAAATCCGTAGTGGCCATTCTATATTATTGGGTCGGGATTAGTCTCTGGATGTCTTATTTAGACAGTATATCCAGCATATACCTATACTGTTATGAGAGGTGAGGTAAATGCTTAAGCAAAGAGTAAATATATAATTATGGTGCTTTCCAAAATTCCAACATTTTTCTTGCTTATAGATTGAAACCTCTTTGCTCTGGAGATGGAAATGCCTATTTACATCTTTGCTTTAGAAAATAGAAATGGATGGAATTTGCTCACATTTATCTAATTAGTTTGTAACACATTTCTATTTTTGGCATCCACAACATCCTGTAATAGAATTGAATTGTAGATTTAGGCATTTTGTAAAAAGTGTGTTGTTTAAAATTTCTGCCTGACAAGGTTATTTGATATCTCTTCATTTATCTTAAACTAAATAGTGAATAATCGAAGTATTTTGCATCAATTTTGACTTTTATGCCATATCCACCGTTTGCTCATGCTACCCTATGAAATCACCCTTGTGTGGAAGCCAGTACAAAATTCTGTTAGCTGAGGCTGCCCTTCTCCATTTATTTTCTAGTTCCAAAGTAACATATTCTAGATGAAGGGAGCAGAACTGTATGCACAATTCAGGATACAGATTCATTGTGGATTTATACACTGGCATAAGGAGCTTTTATGCTTTGTAGTCTACTGCTGTCTTGGTAAATTCTAACATATCCGTATCAGGATTTTAAAAGCTCTGTGTGATATGATGGCAACATTATCAATTATCAGTTAACAATCACTTAATAATTACATTCTCATTGAACAATATTGACAGTGTAAGAACCTCTCAGAAAGCTCCTAAATTAAAAATAAAAGTAGAAAAAATGTATTTCAAAAGTTTTTCTACCAAAATATTTTCTCACTTCATAAGCAAGGAAGCAAATGCAGCTGAACTAACTGTAGATGTAAGCTCAAATTGGAAAAGGTACAAACAAAAACATTTTTCCAAAATTGCCACTGACTCATACATAATTCAACATGAGAACAAAGGCTGAATTATAAATCACCAGATAAATTAATTATAAATTAAAATTCAGTATTCTTTGTTTACAAGTATGCAAACACTTCACAGTCTACATGGACACAATAAACCCTTTATTCCTGGGGCTTTTACAACCATGATTACATCAGATATTATGACCCTTGACAAGTTTAAACTGCATATTAGGTCACTGTTCTCTTTTTTTGAATTTCCTGACCCTGTTCCAAAGCATGGTCCATCATTAAACGATTCATCATTTGAATCATGATATATTCTTCAAAGAAAAATATGAAACTGAATTGAATTTGTCTGATATGACTGGTGTAGAAAAAAAAATTGTTGTGTTCTTTTTATTAGATGTATAGAAACATACATTATATAGTGTAAGAACACTTAGAAGGCTCAGTGCTTGTGGTAAATTAAAAGGATACATTAGCAGGACAATAAAGAAAGAAAATAGTAAGAAAGGTACTGTTTAATACGTGGGCTTCATATTGCCACATTTTTCTGAAAAGTTGATTAATAAAAGAGGAGGAAATTATTTTTAAAAAATGCTGTAGACTTGAACTTTCTCCAACGTTTCTCAGACTAGACACTCTTGGGCATACAGGGTCAATGAATTTATTATCTGTGTATTTCACTGAAAATGAAGAAAAAGCATGCGTTTAAATGAACCATCAATCTCAAACTAAAAAGGAGAAAAATTATTTCACTTTCACTAGGACATTCTACTGCTTCCATATATAGTATCAGGTCTTCATTGCTTTTTTTTTATTTTTATTACTTTTTCATGTTTCATAGAAGCCAAGAACACAGCTAGTTGCCCTCTCATTAGAATGTGTTACTAAGAATGTTCATGTGTTTCTTCAGAAATTTTGTGACTTGTGGGCAACCTACTGACACTTTGAGTCAGCCAATTACAGTTATTTATCTTGCTCCTTCATGCCATTATCTTGTTAGGCATGCAAGTTTTCTTTGTTGTTACTCATCAGAGTACATATAGCTAGGCCTTTATGCATTTGTCACAAAACTAAATAAATAAATAAATACGGTGAATAAAAAATGAACTAGTTTTAAGCTTAATTAACATCCAAACCTTGCCACCATCAGCTGTCTTTGTGGGATTAGTGTGAGATGTGGAACAACAGAATATCAGGTGTTAAAAGAGGAGCCTGGGAGATTGGTATCAGTTCTCCCTGGGCACATACTACATCATCTTACGCTAAGATAATTTTGTAATAGATAGATAGCTTTTACTGAGTTGATATCTTTAAATGAAATATTTGACCAGTCTAAATGGGCTGTTTTGACAGGATATATTGGATAGAATCACACAAATTTTGTTAATCGGGTTCTTCATTTAGAGTTTTCTCTGTTAGTAATTTCTATATCCATTAGTAACACCAGGCAGGGAAAGCTCAATTCTACAGTACCCTAACACTAGCCTAACACTTCCTACATCAACTTTTTAGTAACAGAGAAGTATAGAAATGCACCTAATATTTAACAACTTCCCCTTTATCATGATTTTGAGTTTTGTTTGTTTTATTAACATTTATAAACATAATGAAATTGCAACCCTACATATATTACATTGAAACTCTTAGGTCAGTCCTAATCATGCTTGGCTTCAATCCCAGGCTGACTGTATTAGTAGGACAAAAAGAAAAGGTTAATCAAATAGTATATGCTTCATTCCACATCTAGTTAACCCACCCCCCAAATAATCAGAAAAGCTGGTGAAAATACACTAATTACTTTACTTACCATGTGCAGTTCTGCCCATAGCTCTCATTATGGTATCTGTATTCATCTTACTCTAAGAAAAACAGTTGTGCTTTCAGAGACAGAAGGGCAATCATATAGTACAGCCACTGTAACATTTTTAGGGTAGGCTTGCCAAGCACTGATTTGCACCACTTCTTACCAAAAAACTTCAAAACTTCTGCTATCACATCTTTAATAGTGGGATAATTTTATAGATTTTATTAAAGCTTGCTGATGCACTTATTTCAGATACCTTTCATATAGACAATATATAAATGTATTAAAATTTTCTGGTTATCTCTGAATCTCATAAGCCTCCCTTTCCAGGAGGAAAGCCTTTGCAAGGCTTTTTTTTCAGCTCTAGTGTTCAGTTGAAATCACCTCATATTTCCAAATTTGCTTTGCCTAAAAGATTAGTTTTAAACTAGCAGTCTGAGATTATCACTATATATTTTCACTATATGATAGTCTACTTAAATTAAAGAAAGAAACCTATACACAAATCCAACACTAGTTGACAAAAAACTTGGGCAAGTTGTGATCCAGGAGCACGGAGCACCTATTCATTTTATTCTCTTTAGGTAGTGGTCAACTCCTTGCCCGGTGTCCTGTGGTTGAAGAGATACCAAGAGGCTAAATACCATGAGGTAAGAAATTGGGTATTCTGGGATAACAAGAAAAAGTGAATGAAAGACAAAAAGAAATCAAGTACCTGGTCCCTTTGCCTTCAGTGAGACTTAAATGAAACCTTTAATGACACACCTGTAGAAGTACTAAAGAAGGGCCAAAAATTTTTTTTTTCCCTGTTGCTGTTATTGCACTTTATTTTGAAACAAGCCCCTTATAATCTACTACTATTACCTGAAATGTACTTACATGATGTAAAATTAATTTGAATGAGTATATGGTCTCCTCAACTTTTTCATTGTCGGAGATTATTTACCTACTGTCTCAAACTTCTAAATATCATGAGAACTGAATACAACATTCTAATGCCACTCTCACCAAAGCCATGTTAGCTTGTCCATTTTTATTCACATACATTTGTTTATACAATCAAAAGTCCTTTTTTTTTCTATAAGAGTGCACTAAGAACTCAGATAAAATATCTTGGCATTAGGAATCACAAACGCTATTCAGAGTTTTACTTTTCCAGAACACATTCCTTATTTTGGAGATGGGGCCAACATTGCCTTTCCTAGATATATATTATATTGAATAACTCCTTTACTTCACCATATACAGTTTGTCAAGTCCAAATTACTCTCCATGTGAATGACTTGCTTTACTCATGGCCATAAATCACAAGTTGTTAAAAATAAATGACCATGGCAGGTGAAGAGGGTGGGGGGTAGGTGGTGCTCTGCTTCATCCTTGGGGTGAAGGGGGAAGGATTGAAGAAAAATAGGTTGATCCTCAAGCAAATAACAGGTTGTACTATGCTGGAGCAGACTTTACTTTTCCAGAATACAGCTAATACATCTCCAAAGAGTAAAGGAACTTGGAAAGCTTATGAGTGCATAAAGACCACCTCCTCTAAGCAGAACAACTTCCTTTAAGTAGAAGACTGGATTGTCTGAACAAGGAATTCAAGAGAGAATTCCAGTGTGTAGAATAAAAATAAATTAAATAAATAAATGAAATAAATAAATTTTTAAAAAATCAATATACAGACTGTAGAATCAGTTTGTAAAGAAGGAATTTAAATACATACAAATGAATTTAGAAAAGCCAAAGCTCAGACACAGCTGAAACTAACAAAGAATGCCAAATACAACAAGAAAATCTCCTACCACTACATCAAGGAAAAGGTAGACCCAGTGCTGACAGGAGAGGGTAATTTAGTATCAGCAGGCACAGCTGATGCTGAACACAAGCTAATCTTTTTGTGTTCTTGGTTGCAAGGAACAGAATATCCAGTCTGGATAAGTACTGAGTTAAGGAGTACTTAACTCCAGTATTAGAAGTGATTATCCTATAGCTAGAATATTGCATCCACTTTTGAGCACCTTAATACAGACAGTACACTGATAAACTACAGTCAGGAACTGGAGCATTTGACCTATAAGTAGAGGCTGAGGGAATGGGGTAGGAAGTCTTCTGCAAGGACTACAAGGACAGAGAGGTTAGAGCCTGGCTTTCACAGCAGGGCGTGGGAGGAGGACAAGATAAAATACTCAAGATGGCATAAACATGAGCGAGAGGTTAGGACTGAATATAAGGAAAATCTTTTTCACCATGAGGGAAATCAGGCATGGAACATGTTGCCCAGATAGGTTTAATAGTCTTCATCTATTCAGGTTTTCATGATATAAATGGAAAAAGCTCTGAGCTAGGTCTGATCTCACAGCTGACCCTGCTTGTGCAAAAGGATATACTACAACCTCATGAGGTTCCTTGCAGGAACCTTCTTACCTTGTAGGTTGTGTAAGTCTAGTCTGTCAGATATCAAGCTTCACCATCTAAAAACTTGAAAATAAATTCCAATGTATCTTCCTACTTATTCCTGACTATATTTTTGTGACCATAATAGGTGTTTGAAATATTGTGTAAATTCACATATTTACTCAGAGAAAATTAAGTCCTATATGTGAGACACAATGTATTTTACAGGCTCAAAAAGTATCAAGTGTTTGTGCAAGATTTGGGCAAATAGTGTAAGAGATACAAATGATATATTGTAGGCATCTACTTTCAGTTAATTAGAAAAAAGGTAACTTGTTCTGAGAAATCAGAAAGCTTTTCTGAAAAATCAGAAAAGATAGGCAGTTATTAGGAGTTGAAAAATATCAATATTAATTTTGTGAAACATAGAAAGTTTCATTTCTCAAATTTTTACAGTTTAACTGCATTTACTTTAACTTCAAATTCTATAAAATTATTATTTTGCATCAAAAATATATGAATTTAGGAATTTAAAAACTTTTTAATTCAAATATAATCCAATTCACACACAAAAAAAATATATACTCCTACAGAGAAATTAATTCATTGTCATTGAAGACAGAGCAATTAGTTTAAATTATATACATATTGTGGCAAAAATTTAGTTTTATTATTTATTTTCATTTCCAGAGCATCCAAAATCTGTAATCACAGCTGTGACCTTAATTATTCTCTATAAATATTAAAAAAAAACCCTTAATTCCTTGTCATTTCTCCCTTCTTTCATGCCACCTTTACATCTCTGTCCTCAAATATGCAAGGTATTTGAAAATAGTGATCAAAAGGTGGAGAAGGAACTTAATGTGATGTCATATAGTCCACATTTGTAGAAATCTTCATGGACTTTTCTTAACCATATAATGACTCTAGTTTCAAGTCCAAGCTGAAGGACATATATCTTTATTCTGTTTTTGTCTTCTTAGTATTTCTGCACACCATAACAAAAGATGAAGTCAAAATGTCAATTGAAAATGAACTACAAATTGAAGTTGCAATGAACTACAACTAAAAAGTTGATTAATATGGGGTTAATTAATGCCACCTTCATGTGATCGTTTTTCACCCACAGTATCAGTTTGACAAACAGAAAAGTTATGTTTATAATCAGTTTTTTAAAGGTCCCCTCTCCTTCAGCAGTACCTAAGTTCCAGTGCCTACAAGAGCTTAAGTTGAGTGTGTATAAAAATAGCCATTAAGCAGTATTACTAATATACTAACGCTAAGGCAAAGTTAATTATTTCCCAAAGCTCAGAGAATTTAAGGTATCATTTGAACTTAGGGATGCTCTAGAAATTGCAAATTCTAACCTGAAAAGCTCTTCCAGTTGACGCATTAACTGTAGCATAATTGCATTCTGCATGTCACACCAACTTTTTCACTGGAAGGTTCTGAAAGTCAGGATAACATTGCAGAGGTGCAAATTTTAACCTGTATGGGATTATGATCTAGGCTGCTGTTGAAATATTCAGTGACTGACTATAAATGAGAAAGTATATTAATATATGCCACAATGAACCATTCAACAATGAAAATCTTAAAAGAGATCAAATTGACAATCCATATAATAGGGAAAAAATATGAGACTTTTGCTTTTGTTCACTCTTTTTTTTTTTAAATAGGTATCCTTCAAAGTGCTCAAAAGAAACGAACAGCATCGACTACAGATATGAGTTATTCTAGAACTAGAAATGACTATGTTTATTTTTTGACATGGAGTATTCTTGAAGGCTAAGAAAGAATCCAAGGAATAGAGTCCACAGAAAACAAAATTAAAAGCTTCAAAGCTATAGAATGAAATTCTTATATAAAAATCCTGCAGGAAAAATGAAAAAGGATGGAATTGTGCCCTTTTCATTAAATTACCATGAAAATGTCTAGGAATCATGTGCAGAAAAACTCATGGCAATCTTATTTAGCATATTAGACTTGAAATGCAGTTGACCAGATCTCTGAAACTGTTTAGCAAGTACTATTCAGAAAAAGGTGTCTGTACAGCAGAGTCCCTGAGTAGCCTCACAGCAGCACATGTTTATCAGGGATATGCAGAGCTGCTCTAGAGCCTTCTCCATCCTCCTCTCCTTACCCACATGGCATGTGCACTCCAGATCACACAATTTGGCATCCAGCCTGTGGCTTGACAACTTACTTCTTCCTCCCATTCTGTTCCTGTATACAATAGGTTTTCTGCCTGTCTATATAGCCCTTACTTGGAATAGTTAATATAGGCCATGTATTTTATTCTACTGAATACAGCTATAGACATTTTCATTCTCTGTAAAAGAATAAAATTCTTCTTTGTATTTCCCTAAAGACATTATAGCAAAGCAATTCCACATACTACTTGTATGTTTTCCCATGTATTTTGGTTCTGGCTTTTTTGTTTTGTTTAATTCTGGATTTGCTAAATTTCAAGTAGTGAAAACTTGCTGTTTTGTTACAAGAAAAAAAGAAATCAGTGTAGGTGAATGACTGTAAACAGTAGATCCCTATACTTAAATTTTAGAAGAAAGTCTCCAGTTCAGCTTTATTGTTATTATTTTCAAGTATGTTGTTTGCCCTCTTTCAATACATTGTTGTAAATCTCTAGAGCTTTAACATCTCATGTAATATGAAGGTTTCATAGAATAATATAGAGATTCTCTCCTTATTCTGTTAAGCTAGACTATTTGTTCTTCTTCTTGGCACTTGAATCGCTACTGAATAGGAAATTCTGTCATGGTAATTGACATAGATTCTACTATTCCAAGAGCTAATTTACCATTAAGGACTATGTTACAAAGTTTTTTGGTATGTCATTTTTTCATTATCATTAGTAGGTTTGTTCTGTTTTGTAAAATATGTGATTTTTTTTCAAACATAAATGATGAAAATACATTTCTCTAAAATTATTCAATACAAATTATATTAAGGATTGGAAAGACAGTTTAAAGAATCCTTAGCCTTGTGACTATATGATGAGGCATTAGTGAGACAACTGCAAAGTTTCCACGTGAAAATCTTTTAACATTTCTTAACCAAAATCCATTTAATTTACCTTTTTATGATCCTTACTGAGCAATTAAAATGCACAGTGCTGCCCATTGTCTATTAACAAAAATAATAATTCCAGTTAGTTTTGTTTAGGACAAAGGTTACATATGATATGAAATATAACAAATGATTTGTCACTAGAGATTCTGTTTTCTAAACTTATGAGTAGGAAGGGTATTTCTAAAATGAAGAATCTTTGGAACTTGAGGAATGAGATAAATTCATATTCTCTAAGCACTCTAAGCAGTCCAGCATTTTAGGTAGTTAAGCTGGATAAATGTTTGAGTATCTTTAAATGCTTATTTTTTCTTTTAGAGTTTTAGTTTTATTGACAAATATAACATTTTTTTTTCTATGAAGATCATCTGGAATTTCCCCAAAGGAAAGGGAAACCTGGTGGGGGGGAGCAGGGAGAGAGCAAGGCGGGAGAGAGAGAGAGACAGAGAGAGAGATTACACTGAGATATGCTTTATTTGACATATTCTCCCCATGGAACAATTAATTTGGGGAATTTAATGGAGTTTTTCACTAACTGATAGAGCTGTGCAATGTTTCTCCATTCTTCTATTAAAATATTCTAATTAAATCAGTCATCCTAGTCCCATCTGTTATATACTACTCTCATGTGGGGAGGCTGCTGGATTCTCTCCAGGGCAGCCACTGTATTTAGCTCCCTTCATGGCTGGTTGGATGTCAAACACAGTAGAATCTTGTTCTCAGTCAGAAAATGCTGCTAGAATATATTTTGTTGTTGCATCACTTGTGAAAGAAACCCCAGGACAATCTGCCCATCATTAAAAGATGTAGCTTGACAAGATAAACTGAATTCTGTCTCCCTGTTATTTTCTGTGCTGGTGTGCTTTTTTAATTCTTTTGAGACGGAGAAGGGGAGATGCATGTTGGAGGAAAAGAAGTATCTAATTAACTATTAGAGTATACTTGAGCACTATTCTCTTTGTGAAAGAGGAGGCTCCTTTATCATTATTGTTGTAGACATTTATCAAAGGAATGTTAACTGACTAGATGAAAGATTATTTCTGGCATTAGAAGGGCAACCAAAATCAAACACACTTGGAAACCCACACAAGTCTATCAGAAACCTGGCTGGCACTGACCCAGTTGCTTCAAACACTTTGGACAAAACCCTGGTTCCACTGAAGTCACTGGGAATTTTACACTAACTTCAGTAAAGACAGGATTTCTGTCTCTGAAGATAATCTATATGTATCTGTCAACAAACTTAGATTAAATATGCTTCATTCACCCCCCTAGAATAAACACACACATTTTTCATGGTTAAATTGTTTAAATTAGTCCAGACTTGATTGCTGCCTTTCAGGAAGGACATCCCACCACTTTAAGCTAACAATATAGCTGTGGTGAAAGACACATGCTCAGGTGGAATATTTGTCATGTTTAGGCATTGAGTCAATGGTATATATATATATTCTATAAATTCTATATATTCTATAAAATTTGGAGTAAATATATAGAGTTATTGCTGATCTTTAAAACAAAACTAGCATCAGCTGATTCACCGTAACTTTTAGATTTCTCAAACCTCTCTAACTGTTTTTCAGAATGCCCAAACAACTTACTTTCTGTATATATTTGCATGAATAAAATATCGATACTTGCCCAAGGGTGAATGTAACAGCTCTGAACTGCTATGTGCAGCCTCTGTAAATAGTTCCTCCTTACAAGAATCACAGATACAAAATCTGTTTTGCAGGAACTGCATAGGTAAAGTGTAATATCTACAGAGTCTAATAGGTAATGAATAGCGCAAGATTTGCAAACACTCCTCAAGAGTCAAAGTAGAGCCCATGGGGCATTTTTGTCTAAAGGAAATGACAAAGGAAGGTTTCAGCATATCCAAGAGCTTTCAGATAATGTTCAAAGAGTTGTTATTGTTGAGATAACACTGCTTTTCATTCTTAATGTGGTACATGAATCTCTAGGAACACTTTCTAATAGTAAAAGCAATAGAAACCTTTAGAATGCAGATTGGTCACTCATGCCTACATACACACTGTACATATGATCTTTCCTTTTTAAGAACCTAAAAAATATATGCACTCCTTTACAGTACTTGGCACCCCATTAATTAGGCATTCCTCCTTTAACTGTAAAAAAAAAAAAAAAGCCTACATATCCAATCAAAAAAAAGAAATCAAAAATAAATTCATATACAAAAGTTTACTATTAATAACTCATCACAATATTTTTACATGCATATGTTCATACTAAATTATATACCAAATATGCACTGCAATATACATGACTCCTTATATAGATATATATCCTTATATATATAAAATACTCTAGAATTTTTATTGACATTAAGTATTTTCTAATTTTCTTAATTACTTTTCTAACTCAAAACTTCTCAATTTCTTTATTTAGAATTTATTTATAAAATCATGTCTTTAATCTTTCTTCTCTAAAAAAATAAGTATTAATTAGAATTCAAGTTTTTAAAAAAATCATGTTAGAAATCTTTATAGAAAAGGATATAAATTGAACTTCTCACACATTGTCATTGTTCATTGATTATTCTGGGTTATTGAGTTTGAATGCTGGTTTCATTCCCTTGTCTTTATGCACTCCTGTCTTTGTGTTTCATTTCTCAATTATCACTATGATTATCACTACATAATTAATGATTAATGATTAAGTCTACAATTTTACTCTTATTTGTGTTGGTTCTTTGTATTTGGTTGGTTTTATAGCTTCAATAGATTCTGTTAAACATCAAAAGTTTCTTGCTTTTTCAGCCAGATGGTACAGCTTCCATGTTCAGTGGGAGAGACGGCTTTCAAAGGCTAACTAGACAAAAAAAAACAGACTAAGATGCAAATAGCAGGAAACCACATCTTCAACACAAAACCTTCACAAATTTCAAGACAATCAAAAAAAAAGGGAAGACGTAAAGAGGTGAGCTATTTATATGACTCATACTTGTAATATGAGTTCTGAAATTTAATATAATTTTGATAACTCGGAAGATATGTACTGATAATGTCATTGTCCATTGTCCAATGTCATGTCATTGACCATCTCAAAAGGCTGCAAGGCCTATTTCTTCAGGAGGGCATAACATAAAGGTTACTTCATGATGAAAAAGGTATCAATAACTGACTTTTCACGAAATAAAAATGAAGATGGAAATATCTATTAAATCATTAGCTGATTTTACTTGTATTAGAGTTATCAGTATTTTATTTATGTGTACAGTATACACTTTGCAGTCCAGTATTGTCCTGTGTAATTGTATGTGTCCATGAATTATCACTGAGTTTATTCTGTGGAGGAATGGAGAGTAACCTGCCTTTATTTTATCTAATATTTAGCTTTATCTAGTTCTTTCTTACCTTTACTCAGTTGCTATTACCTCCCCTCACATTCATTCTTTAGTGTTTTTCTTCAGTAATTGGAGGTCATTTTGAAAGTAATATTTTTCAAGCTGTTATTCTCTGTCTTTGTTTTCTGGTATGACATTTCTTGACTTCCACATAATCTAGATGAAATCCTTAATTCTCCTTCTGTCTCTATTGAGACATGGATACTTATTTCTACACGGGTCTGTGTACAGTCATACACAATTGCAAAGAGAATGAAGTATAGCTAGAAAAGACAGCACAATGAGAATGGTAAAGTTTTATGATAGTTTTCAATAGACAGGTGATTCTACAAGGTTACAGACTAACCATCATCATCATTTATTCATTCTTTTTAAACAGGCTTATAAAGTATTTTTCCTCAAATATCCTATAAATGTATAGGTAAACGTTATTCAGGAAGGCATCATAGATTTTTCAGATTCAGGCATCTGTATGACTGTATCAGGAAAAGTATCCTTTAAGCAATTTACACTTCTAGCCATGGAGAAGTAGCGATAATGAACTATAACGCTGTGAAATTTCTATGTACAGAAATCCATCATTTGTCCAAAAATTGCATCCATTAGTTTTTGTTTGTTTTTGTTTTACACATATATATATATACATATTTCTCTTTGAGTTTGGGGTGTGAAACTTCAAGCAGTACAGCACTTAGCAATCTAGATTAAAGAAAAGTAATTCCAATAAAGTTCTGAGGAGTATAAATTAATCACAAAATTGGTTCCACTTGTTTCTATCACATGAAATATTCTGTAGGAATACAAGGTTTTTTTTTTAGTTTTGTTATGCTTCTGGAAGCTATGGGTTGACTGTCCATTACCAGTTAAAATGTATGCTTAAAAAGGAGATTTTTTTCCTTTGACACAGCATCCCCCAAACTGACTTTTTCAAGGAGGACTTCTGAATCCAAGATGAGCAGGGAAGTACAGAAAATGAAGAGCAATCCTTGAAGACACACAAACCTTTTTTTTTTTTTTTCTGGCAAAGAAGGTGTTGGTGATAATGAATACTGTATGAAAAAGTATTTATAAGTATCTAAAGGTCATTTCAATTTTTCCGTTTTAGTTAAAATGTCTTCAGTTTGTGTTGAAATTATTACATGACTGCTGTAAATTATTATAGCATGCCATAGTGTAAAACCAATGAAAATATTAAGATATAAATAAATTAGACTATCAACCATGGCAAAATAGAATATATTTTATTTTTCTGTCACATGAAAAATTCCAGAATTCTTTGCAACAAATTACATCTAATTGTAGGCAGTTAAAGCTATAGAACATACTACTATTGTTCCTCAGGTAAAACACAATGTCCCTCTCAAAGTTGCAAGTCTTCTGGTGGAGCAGGAGTCTTGCTCTTGGTGCTAGAAGTCACCAGCTTCCAGCCTTGACCATCATGGAAGACCATTGGGATACTTTCTGTCCCAAAAGGCTTTGGCTTGACCCGCTACAGTGGTATGTTCAGCCTCCTGGAAGTTAGTCTCAGAGAAGATGCAGATGATCCCCTTCTCATCCTCCCTGAGGCTGCACACTCTGTTGACTTCCTCCTGCAGCTACTTGGCTTGGCAGCAAACCTCTTCAAGCACCCTCTGCCTTCTGCAGGCAGGGGAACTAGTAGTTCCAGGAGCTGTCCTTACCTGGCTTGTCTTACTGATCAGCAGCAGGCCCCTTCAAGCTCCTCAGAAGGTTCCCAGAAACCCCCTAATGTTGTTGAAATCAAAGTCATTAGAAGATGATGAAGTAGAGTCCAGAACTGCTGGTCAAACAGTTATGTCTGTTAACTGTCTCTGTTAGCTGTTAGGACTTGCTTCAAATCCACACATTGGGTGTTTTTATGATTAGAAACAATATCTACAGAGGATTTCTCCAATAAAAGAAATGTCGTTGGTACCCTGAACTGTAAATTGATTTTTTCATTGAAGCATACTGAATAATGAGTTGCAACCCTTCAGAGCCTATGAGTGACACAAGAATATACAAGAAGCGGAGATTTTTCAGGAGATAAAAAGGCAGCATTTGGAACATCAGCAGGAACTGATTTTGTGTAAGTATGAAGCAGCTGTGAATTTTGAAAACAAACTTCTCTTGGACTTAGCATCTTCCATAGAAAGGGCTTACCTGTTTTCATTCTGCTAACTTGCATATATATTTTATGAAAGTTTCAAGAGAAGTCCCTGAATAGAAGGATGTACTATTTTTAGTTTAGTAAAGTTTAGAAAAGTTCTAAATTATTCTACAATTATTCTACAGTTCTAATTAGTCATCACAGATTTTGTAAAGAATTGCCACACCCTTAAATCCACATCCATTTTTTACCTCACTCATTCTTCCTCTCTTCTCTCCTCATGCTCCCCTTCTCTAGGGGCAAGTTCAAATTGAAATGTGACTAAAGTTTGTCACATTGCCCTAGTTTTGTATTTAGAATTTGGACTCATTATTGCTCATCATGCCTATAATGTATACTTGAGGTAAATGCTGAGCCTAAATGATGAAATGGAAATAAATATGAAAACTTCTATCACCTTCTACAGAATTCCCATATGGTAAATATCTTCTGGAAGAAAATGTTTAGCAATTAGTTGGCAATACATATAACTTAGATAAAATAATCATGGCTAGTACAGTAAAACTTACAATCTCATCATATCCAACAGGAGCAATTTTGGAAATCCAAGATCTCACTAGAACTTCTACTTCTAAACTATTTAAACTGTATATCAGTAATCTAGTGAGTACACAGCTAAGTCCCCATTCTGCTTCTTTCAGTAACTGAGAAAGTTATGCTAAAGAATGGTTTAAAGATACAAATATTTCAATATTCCTGATGTTTTCACTTGTTAAGTCAAGAAACATAAATATTATGCTCTGTGTAAATATCTCCTTTCTTTCTTTTTTATAAAAAAATGAAAAAAAAAAAGAAAAGTGGGAATGAAGAGAGGATGAGAGAAAAGAAGGAACGGTGACTGGAAGAAAGGTGGGGAAAGAAAGAAGAGAAGAAGGGAATAGAGGAAAGAAAGGAGGGGAGAAGGAAGGCAAGCAAGCAAGGGAAGTATGCAAGGAAAGAAGGAAGGAAAAAAAATAAAAGAAGATGGGTGTAGCAAAATTGCTCAAGAAAGAGGAAATTAGAGAAAACTAGGGCCTAACAGAAGTTATGATATTACAGAGGCTTGCTTGAGCTGAGAGACAGTTACCACTTCCAGGATGGTTGGTATGTGTGGAATCTACTTCACCATTCCCTCAGCAACACGATCTGCCCTCCTAGCACATACTAGTAAGAGTAAACAAAGAGTGGAGCAGAATAGAGACACCATGGCCAAACTTTGTTGGCTTCCCTGGGGAGGTGGTGATCTGATGGTGCCGTTCAGCTCATGAGTGAAAGGAGAATAGAGCAGAGTGAAGACACCACAGATAGACTTGGCAGTACCATGCAGCTGATAAGCCACATCATAGTACAGTAAGATGTCTGGTTCTGGGCCAGCAGATCAGTCCTTTCCAATGGACTTTGCTCAAAATTTTCTCATTCTAATCTCCTTCTAATATCAATACACACCCTAATCCCAAAAGTTACCTGCCTCCAAGGACTGACCACTGTTCACTGAGCATGCTCTCTAGATTTTTAATTGACTTCTGGCTTGGCCGATGGGCTGACCTCCTTTCCTCCCCTTGGGACGGGATGCCGCCTGGGAAGACTCCTTGAGACTGAGAGCCCTCTCCCATTTTCTGAAGTGAGTGCTGATTGCACATTTGTACATCAGAGCTATCTAAATTCCCACGCTGTAGCAGAGAATTTCCTGTACTGACATCCAAATTCTACTTTGTAAGTGTTGCATTTGAATAAATCATGCTGTTTGTGAAACTCGACTACTTCTTTGGAAGGTGATTGGACCTATAGCTGGAACAATCTGATATTGCCGGAGTTGGGTCTATAATTGATCACACTATTTGTGAAGTTTTGAAGATGTTTGGATCTATAGGAAACAAACTGTGAATCCAATACTACCAAAGTCAGACCGATAGTTACCACAGTATTTGGTATGTCTATTAAGAGATGAGTCCAGCCTCCTCCAGTCCCTTTAAACTTTTATCAGCGGGAATACATCTCTTGTCAAATTAGTCCCTCCTTTCAATCTGCAATGGAAGGAAGGAAGGGAAAGAGAAAGAAAGAAAGAAAGAAAGAGAGAAAGAAAGAAAGAGAGAAAGAAAGAAAGAGAGAAAGAAAGAAAGAGAGAAAGAAAGAAAGAGAGAAAGAAAGAAAGAGAGAAAGAAAGAAAGAGAGAAAGAAAGAAAGAGAGAAAGAAAGAAAGAGAGAAAGAAAGAAAGAGAGAAAGAAAGAAAGAGAGAAAGAAAGAAAGAGAGAAAGAAAGAAAGAGAGAAAGAAAGAAAGAGAGAAAGAAAGAAAGAGAGAAAGAAAGAAAGAGAGAAAGAAAGAAAGAGAGAAAGAAAGAAAGAGAGAAAGAAAGAAAGAGAGAAAGAAAGAAAGAGAGAAAGAAAGAAAGAGAGAAAGAAAGAAAGAGAGAAAGAAAGAAAGAGAGAAAGAAAGAAAGAAAGAAAGAAAAAAAGAAAGAAAAAAAGAAAGCCGGAATTCTATTTTTTTTATGAATGAACTGATGCTAGGTTGCTAACTTTTCACTTAGCTGCTTAAGCATTGCTTTTATTTTCAAAAGCAGAACAGAACCTGCTGTTAGGTAACACCTGCACTCAGTATCCACTCAATATCTTATTTTTGACAAAGAGAACAAAATGACCCCTCACATTTATGTGGCTGTGAAGAAGACCCTCAGAATGTTTCCATCACGCTTTAAAATCAACAGTTGATCTTGGGTTAAATGGTAAATAATAAATCCACGCTTTTATCTAATATTCTACATGGCATTTGACTTCTGCTCCAATAAAATAGCTAACTCCTCATGCATGTCTCTCCCTGTCTTTCCCCACTGGTACTAGTATGGGCTGTATCTTACACCCTTATCATTCCAGTCCTTACCATTTGGTTTGGTTCATTCTTGGTGTCTGCCTGATAGCTTATGGGCAACCCTCTTCTGCCCAATCAGGCCTTGTATGGTGCTCATTATCACCACAGGTCTAGTGCAGACTATGAAGTACAAGGAAAAAATTATCAATTATTTGTCTTTGCTGAAAACCATATGACTGTTTACCAGGAAGATCCTGAAAGTTTTTATTATCTCGCTAAATATGAAGTGAAAAAGAAAATTAAAATATTGGAAAAAATGACATTATCATGCATACTATAACACAACTAAAACTGTCTTGTCTTTTTCTGACTATATTATCCAAATAATAAATCCTATAATTGATACTGCAAGCTATTTCAAATTATATTCAAGTTGTCAGAGCTTTCTGAGGAAAAGGTTCACCTTCAGTGTTTTTGTATGCTTTGCTTCCTCATGAAACTTAATTTTGCAGGACATTTTATGTAAAATTCTTTAAATTTTCTCTAAAATCTCAGGGAAATTGAGCACTATATTATTTCAGTATAAACACTAGATATAGTTGCAATCTCATGATTAGTTCTTTAAAGATGTAAAAGAGTATTCATATAATGGATAGGAAGTGTTTTTTGCTCTTTTTTTCTTAGATGGTATTGAATACAGAATGGTTGGGGAAAGAAATACTGCCAAATACTGTTGCTGCAACTAATATGTTCCTTTCTCTTCCCATTCCTCTTCCTTTCCCCTTCTTCTCCCCCTTCCCCTTTCCCTCCCCTTTCCCAGTCTCTTCTCTAGAGACTCTACCTATCATTACACTAATTCTTCTCACTATCATTACTTTAATACTATATGTATCTATTTATAATTGCACAAATATTCACGCATTATGCATTTTTTATGTCTGCACTACCTATTTTTAGTGTGTCAAACTTTCCTTATTATGTATAAACCTTCACTCTCTTGTTCTTTATCAAGTGATGCATCAAAAATGAAAGATCAAAGGCAACGCATCCAGTTTCATATGGCAAGACTTTTAAAGTATAATGTCTATTAAAAATACAATACTGATTCCCTAATCTGGTAATATTGTGTGTGAAAAAGAAAAGATATCATCTTCTAGGAAAAGAAAGTAAATTATACTTTTTTTCTCTTTGTTATCTGAGATTAGTTCCACTGAACTAATGAGACTTTCAGAATGATCCCTATTAAGCAAAGCTGATTTCAGGAACACTGTTTATAAACATTTAGGAACCAAAACCATCATATTAAACCTTGGAAAGTGACTCTACACAAATATTGTCTGCCAGTGACCTAATTAGAGTCATTTGCATACTAATGAGACTTTGAAAGAGATAAGCAATAGCATGCTTGTAATAGATAATTAATTTGTGTTTCAAAATAAGCTATGGTTATTTAACCACAATTCATATGACACATTGAATTAGAGGAGTTGAGCAAGTTATTTCATAAGAATAAACAACTGTTACAGCTTTTCAGTTTTACTTAAACTCCCATTAAACAAATTCTCTTTATGTTGAAAAGGTAAGGCTACTTGTCATGCTTTTGGTTTTGAAGTTTGTTTTGAAAAAAAAAAATCTAGAGAAAAAATTATTTCTACATGTCATAAAAGCAGAAGCAGCTATAGCATAAATTGTCCCCCATTTAACGTGTATATTGACACAGTCTCTACTGATGATATATATCTACTGTTTCTTCCTAATCATTTTCCTCTAGTCATATTTTTTTTATTTGTCCGATACCTGAGATATATAAGAAGCCTCCCATTTTTTAATTGCTTTCTGAACTTTCATTGTAACAGTAGGAAAAAAATGTGGTTTAAACCTACTTTAAAAGCTTAAAACAGACATTAAGCTTTGGCTTTCAAACTTGTTTTAAAAAGCGCTAACATATTCAAAACTGTAAATTTCACCTAATTTCAGGTAGTAACAATACAAAAACAAGACTGGTTTGTGTTAGAAAATCAAAGAAAAAACAAAGTGAGCATTTCTAGTCACTTTAGGCCAGAGTGGTTAAGTCTGTTTCAGGTTTCAAAATAGATATTTCTAAAATACATATATTTATATGTATACATATGATATATATGATGACATTGATGAAATGCTTGTGAAAGCTATTAGCATTTGATCCATCTATATTTTTACTGTTATGTAAACTATAGACTAGTCTTTTTTTTTCTTTTCTTTTATATACACAGATGATCATCTATCTGTATAGCTTCTTTTAAAAGATACTTTTATATTTCACTAGGGAAATAATATGATTAAGTGAGCAAAGCCCCAAATTTATTAATTACTTCTAAATATGTATATGGAAATGTAAAATAATTCAATCAATTATTTGAACCCTACAACAATTGCAAATATGGTTTTAGTTTCATGTTAAAAGCTCTTTGGCTTTCTCCATTTAAACACTTGCTCAGGTTACACTGTAAAGTTGGTGCTGCAAGTGCTTGAAGTTAGGTTACATTTGGTCATACAAGAATTGGTTATGATACTGCCTATTTCCCTTCCTTCCTTCCTTCCTTCCTTCCTTCCTTCCTTCCTTCCTTCCTTCCTTCCTTCCTTCCTTCCTTCCTTCCTTCCTTCCTTCCTTCCTTTGCTTTTTCTTTCGCTTCCTTTCTTCCTCCCTTTCTCCCTTTCCTTCCAAGGAGGGCAAGCTTGTGCATTAAGTGTCACTAAACTTTGCATCTAAGGTAAGTTGGAAATCTCTAGTGTTTCAAGGAACTTTCCAAGGGGATGATATCTTCCTGTGTACATGAATTACCTCGTAAACAAAAGGAAAATAAAGTTTCCCTTGCAGCTACGCTTCATGCAAGGAGCATGGTAAAATATAATTTCCTAACATTTGTGCAGAACTATGAATAATTTGGATGAAAAGTGCCTCATAAAAAGATGAAATGCATCAATGTCTTGCATATTTTCATCTTTCATGATGCAAATGATGAAGCATAAAGTAAGTGCCTACTAATTCACTGCAACTGACTAAAGAACTACAAAGGATTTACAGTGATTTATTAAAATTCTTCTGTTAGAATGTCTTCCTCTTTGAGACCATTAATCTCTGTTTCATATAAAGCTGAGGCTTGTCTTTGGTTTATTTTTATAAAGTTAAGTCACTCTGCAGTAAAACATTGCTGTTAACAATTACAGTGTGCCTAACACTGCTAAAAATATACACTAAAGATATAATTGTGGGTGTGTAATTCATATAATAAAAGGACTCCACAGACAAAGTTTCAGACTTTTTATTTATCTTCTCGGTAACTGAAAGGTCACCAACCAACAGTGACATTAACAGGCATGTACAGCAGTGAACTGTCTACCTTTGCAGCCACAAAGATATCTACATGATTAATATCACATTTGAATGGGTTCACAAAAGCAGAAGGGAAGCTAGCTGAAAAAGAGTAGTGGTATGTAATGACAGACTTTTCCTTAAAAGAATTTCCACATACAGTCAGTAAATAGTGGACTCATTTTGAAAAGAGTACTCACACCAAATGTGTGGGAAAAATAATTCACCTTGATAGATCTCCAAAATCAGAGACAAAAATCTAAGATAGAAAGTTTAAGATCCTTGTGGGATTTTAGAAAAAGTAAACCAACAAGCAAACAAACAAAGAAACAAAAAAAGCAGATATAGCAGATAATTTAGTTTCTCTGAAATGCAGTAGAAAAGGCAAAAGTTAGAAAAAATTAATTTCACATTCATAAATTGAACTGTGTGGCATGTTGGTGCATTGATATCCTCCACCAAAATTATAGTGATATGAAAGGAAAATAAAATCATGATGTTCCATTAAATTAGAATGGTTCCATTAAATTAGAATGTTTGTTAGCATTGTATTTGTTAATGAAATGCAAAATTGCTTCAGAACAAAATATATTCATGATAATGTTAGATTTTGATATAAGCTTTGTAAAATCAGGAATTCTGATATAAGTTTAAGAAATGTTATTAGTGCAGCTAACGGAAATTAAGAAATGTTTAGAAACTCAATGGACAAAATAGATAAAGGAAACATATAGGAACATTATAACAGCAGATCCTCCAAGCTTTCATGAGAATTCCAGCTAATGGGTTCTATGTCATACTCTCTCTGCTGGAGATTGATAAATATAAACACTACTTTGAGATTAACAACAGAGAATGTTCAATTTTCTTACTTTTTGGAGCAATTTTAGTATTATTAGTCATATATTAAAAAAAAAAAAAGTGAGATTAATTTAACCTCTTTAAAATATTTTGAGCTCATTAGTGACAAAGCAAGAAATAATTTGGACCTGGACAATCATCAGTTCCTCTAAAGATAGAAAAGAAAAAAGAGATGCCCTAAAACTCTTTTACTGCTGACATCCATAGACAAATATTTCAGTGAAATCAGCTACTAAGTAGTAATGACTTTCCTCTACACATAGAATCAGATATACCGCTGGTAATGGAATGATGCATTTTGGTTCCTTTTAACAATCACAGTATATGAGCAAACAGCAATGGCAAGAAATAGAAAGTCACAGGGATAAGAAAATGTTTTATAATGATAAATAGACATGAAATTAATTCTTGATGAACCATGAGATGCTTAACATACTATTACATCCTGAAATGTTCAGTATTTCAACGATTGACAGCGATCATAAAGCCATTAGATCAACTAGTAGTCCGATCTCATATAGGTTACAGTCCATTACACTGAATTCTATTAAATCTGTTTTCAACCAGTAATATGTGTCTGACTAAGGCTTGCCTCACATTATACTAAAATGCATATTATGGCAGACTAAAGCATATTTTGCTCTGGTAATACAATGTTGAGACCGAGATTTTGACAGAATCTAAACAGGATGTATACAGCATTTGTATAAGGACTTGAGTTTTATGTTACCCTATGGGAAGAAATTAGGAAAGGAAGTCAGGAGTAAAGATTAGGCAGATTCTATAGGAAAAGGGTGTATTAGTTTCAGTCAGCTGAAGATAAGATCTGTAAAGCTAGTTTCATCTGGTAAAATGATTGGCTAGGAATTGTAGATAGGAATTCTGTAGATATTAAGGAACATTTGTGACAAGGCATTTACCTAATTGCCAGGGTAGTCAACTGCTAAATGAGGACAAATTATTGTCTTCCCTTGTAGGATCTGTGCACCTCAAGGTTGGTAAAGGATTTAACATAAAGGACATTATTCCTAAATAGGATAGAAGAAAAATGTTTTTTTTTTTTTTCTAATGGTGTCAGTAACCTGTTCAAAATTGCATCAGAGAATCACTTCACTTAACTTGGGTGCATGAAATATTCTACTAGATATGAAAGTACCTTTATTTTTACTGATATCAAATATGCATACTATTCATTTCAAGTCTTCAGAAAGTGAGCAGTTTTGTTCAGACATACAAACCACAAGGTATTGTACTGTTTTCAGGGTATGTCTCAAAAGTAAGTTTTCAGAGTGAATACTGACTATTATAGGAACTCAAGTACACTGAGAAAGAATGCAGAAAAATTACAAATTGCTTCAAAAATGGATTCTAAAAAGTGTTAGATGAATGACAATGGAGCGCAAAGTCCCTATATTCAGCAATAAAAGTGATCTAAGAAACTGCTAGCACAGGCTTCCTTAAGTTGTCTTGTGGTATACCCTAAACATCTCCTTTAGTCTGATTGTTGAAGAAAGAGTAGAAATTTTTAAGTGTTAATAGCTTCCTAGATAGTTTTCTTTAGAGAGGAAGTCATGGGTCCAGATGATTTTGTATTTACATTTCTTTTCTTTATTATCCGGAAACACCTGAAATGAGACTGCTCAGTCAAGGCAGTTACAAGAGCAGACACAGCAGGAAGTTACAAAAAAAGTAGTTGCCTACAACCAGCAAAAAGATAGTCATAGTCCTCTGTTTCTTTTTCCTACATGAGAGATGTGCAATGCCCTGCACCATCAAAACAAAAGTTGGGGGACTATTGTTATTTGGGAAGACTATTAAGAAAGACCAGTTTTCCTCTACTCATAGCTCAGGGGAAAACAAAATTACTGTCTTTTCAGGACTATATTTCCCATGCTCAAACTACCATTTTCCAGTTTTGAAGGAGCAAAATTGCACTGTACTTGCATTCTTAGTAGTTCTGTGCTAAGTGCATCAAAAAATTTAAGTGTTTGTAAACATGACTTTTAGTAACAGCTGAGGGACTTCTTATTTGCATTGTCTTAACATTAGTCTTCAGACAAATTTGTGATGTTCTGTGCAAATTCAGGACTCCAAAATATCTCCTTATCCCAAGAGTATGTAAGCTACAAGTTTATCAAGAAGCCAAGAACAAAGCTTTATAATTTCATGAGTGATTTATTGTCCATACTCAAATGTACAGGTAGCTTTGCTTATTAGACTAAGCTAGAGTCTCTTTTTCCAAGTAAACCGCTAAGGTAAGTTATAACTGTAATACAACTTAAGTGATCATGCAGTAATCGTGATTATAACACTACTAATCTAAAGAAACAGACTTAAAAATATTCTTCCAGATTTTAAATTTCTTTTAGCACACATGAAATACAAAGATTGTTGTGGGATTCCACGGGATGGCATTATTGGTCATATATTCTAAAAAAGCTTGATAGCCAGAAGACAGAAATGTATTGGAGGAAACTGAGAGGAAAGTCTGAGTATAACATGAGAGATCCAGAAGAGATACATAAGATGCCCAGAATATGGAATATGCAATTTTAGACTATATCACAGAGGATAAAACTGATACTCTTACCATCTTCTCCTTAAGAAAATGATACCAATACTGCATATATAAATATATATATAGATTTTTTTTTCATCAAAAAGCATTTTTCCAATTGTAACCGAAAATCGGGAATAAACCTCTTAACACCAATGTAGTATTAAGAAGCAGGCATTCACTTCTTTGCAGCGCTGGGTGCATGGAGGATAGCTCCACCTATCATGCACACCCTAATGTGCATAGCTAAACTTTTATTTCTCTATTATCTACATATGCATTAAGCACTAGGAGTGATTATACATATGCATTCTACTTCCCGGAACTAATTATAATATACCTCACCCTCCTGCGCGTGCGCCCTCTGTCCCTTTGGTGGTCTCTGGTGGTCTTTTGAGACCCCCTGGTGGTCGTCTCGCTGTATCCACTTGATGTCATCCCGGAACTCACTTCCATATACGGCCCTATTTTGGCTCAGAGGCCTTGTGTAGGTTTCACTGCCCAGTTCCAGACAGTCCTTTGAAGATACGGTAGTCCTTATCTTCATCCTTAATGGTCTTTGCTGTTCTTGTTCATATTCTCTCATAATATCCCAGGAACACCTGCTGTTTTGTCTGTACCTCCCAGTGACAACAGCCAAAATCATGTCTTTGGGCACATTCTTCTCTGGGGTTTCTCATAACACAATGATATTTCATATTTTTTATTATGCTAGCTAAGTCAATGACAACCTTTCGGGGCAACTGAAGAGCCATGAACAGGCTAACAGTTTTTCATGGTTTATAACCATAACAAAAGCTTTATAGTCTTTTTTTTTTTAGCTTTATGTACCACGCATCCCACAGTCATTTGTTAATTGTGAAATATTCTTCTTTTGTGATTCACAGGAGAAGCTAAACTACCTGGAAGATATTTCTATGATGTCGTTGTATTAGCCGATGATGTCTATGTCATCAGAGTCTCTGTGGTGAGTCTGAATATTGTTAGTCTGCCTCTGTGTTGTTCCTTACTAACCGCTGAGGTCAAAGGGGATTTCAAGCAAGTTCTTTACAATGACTAGAAGACATCACCTGTTTGCAAGAATAAAAGTAAATGAATACTGTATTTATGATTTGTAGGGAAATTGGCATGTTTAGTACCCAACGAATTGTTCCAAAACTACTATATCTATTCTCCATCTATCTCTTTCTGTCACTAGATCTGCTTATTCAGTTTGGAATAAAGAATAATCCTTATCGTTTTTCAAAGAAGTCATGAAGTTGACTTCTCATTACTTGATCAAGTAATGGACTCTCCTTTTCACCTGCTCTCCAGTAGACCTCTTGTTCTGTGGTCCATCAGACTTGTTACTTTCTTACTTGATCTTCGTATCATTAACAAAAAAATACTTTGGCAAACTAAGGTAAAGTTAAAAGCAAAACAAAATTCAAAACATACCTTATGATCATTGTCTAAAAGATGTTGCTTGTGGCTTGAGACAGACTAGTAAGATAGAGATAAGTGCTAGATAATACTTTCCAAAAGAAATGTGAATCTAAGAAAGCCAGCATAAAGTCAATAGCCACTATATCATTAGCTTAACTACTTTTGAATTTCTTACAAGATTCACTAGAACAATTTGTCTTCCCCTCCCGTGTAGATAAAGAAGCTAGGTGGTTTCTCCCTCTAATTTAAATAATTTGCTTGTCTACCAATGGTGAAGCATACAAATAATGACCCAGCTGGCAGCTAAACAGAAATCCCTTCTAGAAATGGGTTAAAGAAAACCTTTCAACTTCTAAATATGATGTTAAAAACAAAGGGCTAAATCAAATCAATACATCTTTTTATGGTAAATACTAATCCTATTTGCATTTCAGATGGTTCCCCTTCCTTTATATTCTGTAGACTGCAGTAGTTCTTTCTCCCTTATATTTACGGATCTATTTTTATGGGAAATGGGAATTTTAATTCTCTACTTCACAAAGCCACAGAATCATAGGATTAAGGTTATGAGGGACCTTTGTAGATCATCTGGTCCAACTCCTCTGCACATGGAGATCATCTAGAGCACATTGCACAGGATCATGTCCAGGTGAGTTTTGAATATTCCACAAAAGGAGACTCCATAACCTCTCTGGGCAACCTATTCCAGCAATCTGTAAGGAAGTTTTCCTGACAGTCAGGAGGTTTTTCCTGACAGTCAGGAGGTTTTTCTTGAAATTCAGATGTAACTTCCTATGTTTCACTTTTTGGCCATGGCCTGTCTCTTACTACCCCAGAAAATAGCCTGGCCCTTTCCTCCTGACACTTTCCCTTAAGATATTTGTACATGCTTATAAGATCTCCCCTCAACCTTCTCTTCTCCAATCTATAAACATGGTGAGTTTTCTCAGCTGTTCCTCATAGGAAAGATACTCCAGGCCCATAGTCAACTTTGTAACTCTGTGCTGGACTCTCTCCAGTAGCTCCATATCTCTCTTGTATTTGGGAGTCCAGAACTGGACACAACACTTCAGATGTGGCCTCACCTGCTCTGACCGGAGGGAGAGAGTTACCTTCTGTTCTCAGAACTCAAAGTCTTCTACAGAGTTAAGCATAACTGTGGTACTAGGTCATTTCTGTACACAGTTTAGGATTGTTCACTATAAACATCTGAAATCATAGTTTTCCCCTAATGATCTTCAGTTTTCAAATACTTCTATAGATTTTAATCTCTTCTGATTTTTTTTGTCATTTTCTGCTCTTACAGAATACTTGTAAGCTAGCAAACATAGTAGTTGATCAAAAAAGTTTTTAATAGAAAATTTCCCCTTTATCAGTTTCCCAGTGTCTTCTTTTTTGCAAATTGTTAGAGTATTTACTGATGCATAGAACCATGAATTACTACACTCCATATTTTTTTCCAAGAACCTTCTTTAGGACTTAATGGACCATTTTCTACTAGTGTCCTCACAGCTTCAAGCACACACTTTTTTTCTCTTAATAATACCACCGCCCTCCCCGCCCCCACCCCCCCAAAAAAAAGACAAATGTAGTGGAGCAACTTTTAAGGATTCCATTGAAATGAGAAGACTGTTTAGCTGAGGTCACTAAGTCTACACTTCTACTTAGCTGCTCCGCACAAAACATCTTTTTTTCCTACCTGCTAAACTGCATCCTCCTGCCTTGCCTCACCTGAATTGTAGTTTATATTGGTATACTGCTCTGAAAATACTTCACAGAATTGCAAAATAAATGCTTTTGAACTAGAAGCAAATGTCATCAGGAAAATATAAGAGATTCAATCCATGCAGCATTTTATTATTTTACGGCACTTCCTTACTTTTTCCAGTATTATGGCTAAGCGAAATGCATGCACTTTGGGTGTGTCTTGGATTCTTCTATTTCTAAAATCTATAAACATCCACAAGAATGTACAAATAATAAAAAATAAAAATACAACCATTGCTTAGTGTTTACAGGTATTACCCATCTATCAAAGCAAGTCATAAACTTGACTAAGTCTGTGTTTGAATCAAAAGTTTAGATTCTGCTGAACTGCAGAGCTCTGAGATGATGAATCTTGAATCCTGACCTAAATCAGACCTCAGCTTTCCCAGTTCAGCTGCAACTAGGTTTTATTATCTCACATTTCATTTTCTTTTCTGAGTGCAAAAATAAAATATTTCTGTTAAACATACTCTCACATCCCATGTGTACTGTACAGAAGATCCCCCATTTTACAGCTGTACGTTAAAAATGATGATATATAGCCCACATGTAAACTGAGAAAATGCTGCTCCAGTCATTAAGCATCTTGCAGGGAACTGCTCTTTCCAGTACATAACTACGGCCTGAGAGATACTGCATTAAAAGTCACCTTGCAGATGTGCAGTAGTACCTAGCAGCATATTGTGGAGATTTTCTTGAAAACAAAGTTTATTTATTCTGCTCACAAAAATGGCAGAGGCCTCCAGGACTGTTCTGGTGCAGCTGCTTCAAGGCCTCCTAGAGGTCAACTTCCAAATACGAGAGGTCCCATTCTCCTGAAATAACTCCATCTTATTTTCAAAACAGTAATTTAATTACTTTGAAACCTGTAGTTATCCCTATTAACATCTCTCCTGTGTAATGCATTACAGTGGATTTTTCAGGCTACTGCACGAGTGTACTATGTGACAACTGATGGAAGAAGAGGAGTTGAAAGTGGCTTGGCTGTCACAAATGTAAGAAAGAAGTATGCAAAAAGGCAAAAAAAACCCCTTTTTGCTACATAAAGCAGCACTTCAAAGGAAACATAAACACTCCTGCACTTACTACCTTGTGCATTAGACAAAACAAAAATACCACAAAATTCAGCTGAGAGACTATGAAAAGGGGTGTAATTAACCACCATTACATTCACTTAGGCTTCATCAGATTCTCTTGCAGACTCTCCTTAACTTCCTTTCCAACACATGAAAATAATGGAGTCTATATTGGTCAGGTACATGGTGATCTTCTGGAAGGAAGTGTAATTTAATTAAAGGTAGGCTTCTTCTCCATTTCAATATTCATACTACCTTTTTAAGTTGTTTTAACTGTTACATTTCTCTTTTTTGACATCTCAGCTTATAAATTACACTGTCTCAGATATGTAGTGGCAATTTCATGGTAATACATAAAAAGGGTGTAAACAGATTTTAACAAGGTCTAACAGCTAATTCTGGTATAAGTCAATTAGGCTGCTGTCAGTAGAACTGGAATTGCAGTGGGTAACTGAAAGAAGAATTTCATCAGAATTATTTGTTGGCAAGGTTTGACATTGCCAATAAACTTTTTGTGTATTTCTATTGCATTTAAACAAGGGTTATTCCATTACTTTTATACAGAAATATTTTTTCTGTACTTATATGTGAGGATCTTCAAACAACTGATATACAAATTTATAAAATGACAAGAACTAATGAAGCTACTATGCTATCATGGAGCACCACTGGTTTTCTAGCATAAAACTGTTCTAGCATGCAGATACCAGATGGTAGCAAATTTTGTATAAAATTACAAGCCAATATACCTATACCTCAGAACACGTAATTTTAGGAAACATTGGGGAAAAAAAAAGTACTAATATGAGCTTCCTGTTGTACAGTACAATTTGAATTCTATATGTTGAATTTGCATGAGGACAGCTTTAACTTGTATGTGGGGTTTTGTAATTCCTTATAAAAAAAAGTCCAGGATTCTATCCATATAGTGTCCTGTGGAAATCAGTATCGGATTTTTACTCTTTATTTATATATTTTGCTATTCTTCGGTTTGTGTTTTCAGAGAATGCCATCATTAAACTATGGTGACAAAATATAAGACATCTTTTGCACCTACTTGAATATAGATTTTCATGAATCAGTTATGCAAAGGCACATGGCATGATCTTTTTGCAGACATTAATCAGATAATAGATGAGCCGGGCACAAATTGGAGCTGGATAATTTTACAATTTACCTAATATTCCAAGAGATGTCCTTATACACCCATGGAGGAAGCTTGAAGGACTTTAGTCAGACTTATCATTTGTCTCTTGGATCGCAACATGATCTCAAGCAAATTACTTGCCTGCACTGAGACCCAAATTACCATCTGTAAGATGTGATTCATGATTATTTTCTCTGTTTTAAATTGCTTGGAGTGTCTGTACCAAATTGATAAAGAGAAGAAGAGTTTATTAATAATTGTATGAATAATGACCACTCCCATTCACCCACTGTTCTATAGATTATATTCTGATTTTAGTAACCCGTGTTTTAGAGTATTCCAATATGTATGATGAAAGAGATGGTGGCAAGAAAAGGTCCATACACACACATGGTATCATATTTACCATTAACTACTATTCTGGTAAAAAAAATAAATAAAAGTAATTTTTACTTCATGTTCGTTTTTATGTCACTCACAATTGGCATAGATGTGTACTATCTCTTTTTGTGCTGATTTAAGATCCATTATAGGTGTGCTGGACTCTTATGACTCTTCTTTGACCCACATATCTTTTCTACAGTCAGAAAAAAAATGCGTAGTGTTTTGTATTCTCATTTTTTTCCTAGCAGTTATCTAAAACATTGCTTCTAAAATATTATATCCAGAGAATTACAGAGTGCATATTCTGTGTTACGCTACTATTTTTCAGATAAAATATGTATATGTCAGTTATGTATCATCAGAGATGTGTGTACTTTATTCAAGAGCATGCCTGAACTGTCAACATTAGGATATAATATTAATGAAGGCTTATCTGTGCAATGTAATAATTACATAATTATATAGTATAACATTATACAATATAATTATATAATTATTTTGTTTTCTTGATATTATGCCAATAAATACATTTAAAAATCAAATATTTCAGCTTTATCTAGCAATATTCTATTCCTACCAACTAATCAACCACTTTTTTTTTTTTCGTTTTTCTCCTTTTGTTTATTTGCTTGTTTTCTCTGTGTTATCTGTTTCTTTCTTTTCTGGACAACAGTCTTTACTGAAAACAATTTCCTTTATGTTTTGATTATTACTACTGTTTCTTGTAGGTCTTGTACAAGGTCTTGTAGGGTAGAAAACCTAATAGTCCATATCAAGAGTTAATCAGCTTGTATCAAAGGAAAAAAAAAGAGCACTTTGCTGCCTTGACAAGGCAGAATCAACATGTAGCTAATGAAACCAGACATTCAGAGCACATAAGCACAGCAAGAATGTTATAGGCAGAAAAGAGAACATGGTCCAATCTCTATGTCAATCATTATCACATATTTATTTGCAATGGTCAAAGTTTCTATACACTTTTTGAAGAGATTTGAAGGTAGAATTGAAGGATGTTGTATTGAAGGATATTTTCATGAGAAAAAAAATAATGTAACTTTGAAATATGCAACAAACAGCATAATTGGTGGAGGACTCATAGAAATTAATGTGATCATTGCAAAAATAAAGTAATTAATAAGTAGAGTGGACACACACTGCCATTTTTTTTTTCCATGGCATAAATATAATATGTCTCCTCATAAAACTGTTTATTTTTTTATTTATTTTTATTTATCTTGTCTTCATATCAGTCCCTGGACATTCCTGGTATAGGAAGATTTCTAGAGCCCCAGGCTTTTACTGCCATTAGATCTTTTACTTTGATCTCTGACTTGTTCTGTCTGAGTCAAATGAGACTCTAAGCTCCTCAGGGCAGGAGCAGTGTACAAAGCTCATTGCTGACACCCAGTAAATACTAACCAGTAGACTGGATGATCTTTAAAGGTCCCTTCCAACCTCAAGGATTCTCTGATTCTAGGATTCTATGAGTCTATATACATGCATTTAGTGACATCTGAGGTATCCTTAAGCTTCTGAGACATCTGTGGAGGGCTGTGAGCTACGGTGTAAAAGGCCGATTTGTGCTTTTCTGGACTGGTGCCTAGAATACCCTCGTCCAACAAAGATGATATGCTATGAGTAGTCAACTGATGTAAGCACTTGAATAACAATTTACATCAGTACGTCAACAAGATAAGAAACAGACGTCATTCTTACATGAAACTTGGAGAGAGGAAAAGTGATATTTAAAAATATTTTTGCAAATATCTTTTTATAATTTGTATTTGTGTAAGATAAACGTGTGAGATATGTATGTCTATATTTGCCTAAGTTGGTAAGAAAAAGCATTAGTTAATTCTGTTAACTTCTCGAGCTGAGGTTAACAGAATTTATGCTTTATTTTTTATTTAATATTTTGCCAAATTAATTCAAGCAATCAAGCATGGCTCAATGATTCAACTTTCCATCAGGCTACAATTCAAAAATCTCCACTTCCTTGCAGTGAGGTGAGAGTTACTTTCTCACATTTTTAACTAAACTGAAGTCCAAAATATTTATGCATATATTTTAGTCTGAACACATGAGATCCACTGATTTCCATCATGCAGGTGCATCATTTTAAGCATATGTAGAAGTCTTTCCAGGATTAGAGCATATATTTTACAGGTTATGCAACTGACACAATACTAGGGAGATAGGAAACAATATTTCTATGCCATAATTTTTTTTTTCTTTTTCATGTTGAATAAAGTTAGCTGTGTCTAAGTAAATGTGGATTTATTTTATCTTTATAATAAATCTTTCTGATCTGTGATCATCATCTGTGGTGTCTCATAATCTGGAAATGTCTTTTTTGCTCTGGAGTCAGAAAAGTATTGTCCAGAAGAGATACCGATGTTGGAATTTAGTTAGAAATAAAAAGTAGTTTTAACAATTTATAAGCAAGGATCAAATACACCTTATCAAGTGATGCTGTTTATAATATTATAAGAAGAAAACTCCAGGGAAATTTTAAGCCTGTTGTGGGAACAGACTGCTTAATCAACCATAACTTTTAACAGAGTTCTGTAGCAGCTTTGGCATCCAAACTTGATCTATTTCAATTATCTTTTAGACAGTGCAAAACCAATTTTTATGGACAGCGTGAGAAAAAAAAATACTATTTGACCTGGTTGTGTCTGTTTGAGGCAAAAGTAAGACTTAGAGTCAGTATATTTGTTTCATAATCTTAGCTATATTACCAGGTGAAAACAGGAATATAATCATATATAATCCATCCAAGGTAAGTAATAAACATAACAATATTTCAGACAAAAAAGAAAACACTTAAAGTTAGCAATGCGCATTCCCCTGCAGGGAAATTACATTTTTAAAGCCAAAGCAATTTAGTAGTTACAGTGGTAGCTATTCTGAAGTCAGGAGATAAAGACTTTACCGATATGATAAACTTCTTTTAATTATCCTCAAAAGTCTTAATGCTTACTCTTCTATGGTGAAAAGTAAGGAAAGGGCAAGCAATATGTTTGCTTTGTCAGGCTTAGCTTTTCTTAGTGCTAAGCATTATAGCAATCCTAACCTATACAATGACATACAGCTTTATGGTAACACTAGTCAGTAGGCTGATCAGGCTAAAAATGAGCATAGGATCAATTATCTAGTTCCTCTTTTTTGACCTATGGTCAAAATAATTAAAACCAGGTAAGAAGATTTAACATATCTGGACAACTTGAATGTCATAGAATCACACGTTCTATTCTTAGTTATCTCCCTAATCACTGCTGTGATCAGATCCTAAAAGCCTAGGAATTGTTTTCCCAACTTGAGTACAGATTAATTTCTTCTGATTTCTGTGATAATGACCTATTTGAATAAATAGGATACTTCTGGTTTGTACATATTTTCCATCCACTAAAGTCTAATTCTTAGCATAAACTTCAGAGTTCCAAATTTGCTGAAAGCATTTTATATCACCTGCAAATTAGATGTGTTTTATATCTCAGCAACTGCTGTGCAATGGCAATGATTTCACATTCTCCTAAAAAAAACAGCAGAAGAATCTGTTGTCTTGTTTCGTTACTGTGGTAACTAATTCCTAGTGCTTTAATCATACTGATGGAATAAACAGCTTTTAAGAGGAGAAGCACCCTTTATTCTAAGGATAAACTTTCTAAGCACCATAACCATAATTGATAATTAAAATAAAAAAAAAAGTGTGCAATCTAGTAGTTTCGTAAGTACATAACCTAGCAGAGATTTCTTTCTTTAATATAGACCTATAGAAATTGCTTCCCCCTTGTCATAAAGGTCCCTAGCAATAATTCTTATAGGCAGAGCTCATCAATTTTATTGTAAGCATTTGTAATGATATACAAAAATCTCAGTAACTCAGTATGGAAAATAAAATACTTACAAACTCTTTGCAGCTATTAGCAAAACTAACAGATTTTTTAGTCCCCTGTTATATTGGCTCAAGATGTCTCTGTTCTGTTTCCTAACCTCAGAATCTTATTCTTCATTTGTACTTCAAAGCTAAGTGACTTTCTTAAACAAACAAAATCAAGAGTTTGCAATACCTTTCTCACTTTGAGATGATTTCTTAATGCCAGACAGTCCAAATGGCCTACATGTTTATTTATTATATAAAAACCTAAAAAACACTGAAACAACTATGGACTGCAGGTTTGCAACAATTAATCACCACTTCTGAAGGGCTAACAATTTCAGAAATCAATCCCCTTTTATCTCTCAAGTCTTTTATTACCTGTCTCCGCTTGAAACCCTATGTTGCCAGCAATTATTTCCAAAGATGGATTTAACTGTGGGGAAACTGCTGCTGGCAGGGTCTGTTTCTGTTTTTATTTCTTGTTTGGAATGGATTCAACCCATCAGCTTTTCTCAAGCAAGCCTGACATGAAGAGACTCACTTGTTGCAGTAAGTGTCTTCGTTTTCATTTATAAAACTAGGCAAACTCACAGACTAAAATCAAACAGACAAAAGCTGATTACAATGTCTAGTCCTTCTTTGTGTACATGCTTATTAACTTACTGATAAGCAATTGGAATTTATTCACTCTCTGTATATAATCCAAATGAAAATACCGTTCGAAGACTGCTAAAAACTATTTAACAATCCTCTCCTTATTCAAATAGTTTAAAATTATTAGCTTTAAAACACATGTTTTTAGGAAGGAATAGAACCTTTCTGCAAATCTACCCTACCTGTTTAGCTTCCAGAAACTACAGGGAAGAACTGTCCCTGGGATTCATCTAGGTGCCTTAGGTTTCAAGGCATAAATAATTTCGTTCTTTTCTTTTCTCATTGATAGAGCATATTACCCTTTTCTCCAGTGCAATATCAGCACATATTTTTCATTTCTTTTTCTCAGGTAATGATATAGCATTTAATATTCCCAGTTAATTTGTACTGATTCTAGTTAAGACAAATCTATTTTCAAAGGAAGGTATGTGCATAAACATTGAAAACTATTTAATTAAGTCAGTGACCTTTTTAAAATGAACTCCTGTTGACAAAATAAAACTGAATACAACCTAAAGGCAGAAATAAGGGAAATAAATAGAAATTACATGTGTATTGGTTTCCAGGACTGATATACAGGGAGACAAGCATAGGGACAGTTTACCTCAAAAGCTCAGAAAAGCACCTACAATATTTCCTATAGCTCTGAGCACTGTAAAATGTACACTTCCGTTTGAAGGTTTTAGCCTGCAAATAACAAATTCCCAATATCTGGTTTGCTTTAATTCCATACGAGTAATACTAGACTTTAACACTTTAATTTTATCAGCTGAGTTTCATAGCTCTGCAAGCATGAAACTAATGCACTTTAAAACCTCTTACTTTGGATGGAACAATATATATGTATATACTAGAGTTAATGAGCAAATCAGCAAACATTTTAACTCTTTCCTTTTCTTATCCTTCTTATACTTCAGAACCCAATATTTTGCTCATCCTGTGAATGTGCTGATACTAAACAGTCTGCTAGCAGTGGTCCTTCAGATAATCATCAGCACCTCCAGGGAAAATAATCATTGCTCTAATGACAACTTTTAACGTAAACGGTATTTCTATAAAAATCAAAACATCAGCATTTGGGTAGACTAGAATCTCATTTATTTACATCAATAAAATATGCACCTTAGGACATACTAGGTCACATTTGAGTAATGTATTGCATTTTCCAATGTTTTTAGAAGGAATGAATAATGACAGTGGAAACGTTCAGGTTCATTAAAGAAAAACAAATTTGGAGCAATGGAGCCCTTTATTTAGAAGGAGCTTGTGATATGACTTGACAGTTGCTTTGTTTAGACAAGTGTCATAGTTTTCATTGACCAAATTTTCTGAAGGCAAACAAGGCATGCACACTGGATAAATGATAGCATCAACAGGAAAACAATAGTCTCTGACTAAATTTTTGGAGAAAAACTCTGAAGCAAATATTTTTTTGAAAGAAAGGACATCCTGGATGCTATCTGAACTTTCAGAGATATTCTGCCAACCTGATAGCTGAAAATTGCTCTCTACATTTCTGTATTTCCTCTTTTAATTATAGGTTAATTCTACAGATGTCTCTTGTGTCCACAAACCCCTTTGGTCTTAGATTGTGTCTCTAAGTATTTAAACATTCAATGAATTGTGTCTCAATACTGAATAAAAGCCTTCTTTTCACTCCTGTTTTCTGTAGATCACATTTATGGACCTCTTTCTGGGCCTACAAATCTGACACCCAATGTACAATTTCCTCTAGTGCAAAGCAGTGTCTTACTAAAAGAGATTTTAAACAAAGTACTATGGAAGGAGACAGAGAATGAGATTTCAGCAGTAGGAATAGAAAATAAAGTGAAAGGGCAGGAAGATATTTCAATAAAGCAGATTACTGAGTAATTTCACAGGTGTTATGGTCCACTTCGAATAAGTAATTCTGGACCTAAATTGTTCCTAATACTTTCTGATGCTGTTCCTGAGGTCTTCTCCATTTTTCTTTAATACCCTCCCGTCATTACTAGAAACATTTTATCCACACACCTTTGAATCTCCACAACTGGCTAACAAATTTTCTGCAATTAATAGTTAATGCAGAGATTTTTTTCCTTCCTCTCAGCTAACGAGAATGCAGTTCCTAACAGATATATCTCTTATGAGTCATTTAATTCTATTATTTTGCCTTTGGACTATGCCAACCATTTTGTCTGCAAAACTGTGCTTGGGTCATATAACTCAAATAAACACACAAGCATATCCATACCACGCACTTCTGGTCAACACACAGTATTCATAAATTATTATCAAATATCACTGTATCTATTACTATATCAAAAGGATTTTCTAGCAATGCTTATTCTGTATGCATTCCTGCTGTTCACTGTTTATTTTAACATGCAAGCTATCATTTCTTTTCTTTTAATACTTATTACTTTATTTTATAAAGTCCTGAAGTCATGTTTTCCAGGCAATGAGTTCCCAGTAATCTCTTTGTGTGTGAAAGATATTCTTATCTCAAGAAACTGTTATTGTTTCTTTCCCTCTATATCCAGACTTTAGCCAAATCCTTCCACAAGATTGAAAAATAAATAAGCAAAATAAGAAATAAAGGATCTAACAATAAGGACAGCCACATCCTTATCATATTCTGCCTTAGTTTCTTCTTGTGTTACTGCATTCAAATCCTTCATTTCAAAAATATCTTCTAAAATAATCTTTTTTCTCTGACAGTTTAAAAATATCTATTCCCTCTTGAGGTCATTTCAGTATTACCCACAACAACATCCAGTAAGGGGTAAATTGCTTGTCCTTTTCTTAAAGATTTTACAATTTTCTGGCTGTTTTTGTCTCTCTTGCTCACACAACTTCTGTGTTCTTCTGGCATACTGAGACTGACCACTGAAGCCTGTTTTTTTTTTCTGCTTCTATGGCTTTCTGAGTGTTTTCTCTTAATGTCCATCTTGGCACACCTAAAATCTTTGTACATGAGCCTTCTATAAAAACTATTCATGTCATCTACAACAAGTGAATAGAACGGCAGATAATTAAACTTTAATTAAAAAAAAAAAAAACATAAAAGTGTTTATATATCTTGCTTACTGCAAGAAGTTACCCAATAGAATGGTAAATTCTTGGAACAGGCTTAAAGAGAAATTTCCTGTGTTTGTTTACTTTCATTTTAATCTGATTACAGAAAGATCAGAAAAACTACAGTGTCTCATAAACTAGACCAAACATTCCTCCAAGATACCCTCCTCAAAGTTATCATAAGATAAGGAAGCCATTTCATGTACTTTCCTGTTCCTTTCAGGACAATCAGCTCAATAAACTAACTTTCAGGTCATTCTTTTGGTCTGGTCTGGTCTGTAAAAGAGATGCTTTTAAAACAAAACAGAACAAAACAAAACAAACAAAAAAACTGAAACAACAAAACTGTGCAATGAACAACAGTCTTCAGCTTAGTGGTTCCATATTCTTCCTTCTCTTCCCTGTGGTTAAAGAATGCAGCTAGACTGTATTTGATGGCTTTCCACATCCTTCCTCAAAAAGAGAAGGTGGTGCAATATGGATCATGATGATCAGTTCAGGTATCAAGAAACACTGACATAAAAGTCCCCAATTGTAATATATAAGGTTTTGACTTTTGTCAGGTTTTGTCAGGTTTTACTTCTGAAGTTGAAAATAAAAACTGTTCCAAGCGTTCCTTTATATGTTATTTTTAAATAAAACCAGCCACACTGTATTTATACAAGCCATTGTTCCTTCCTTGATGGTATCTCAGTCCCTTGCCAGGATTCCGCCTACAAAGATTCCTCCTCATTCTCCCTCTAAATCAAACAAGTTTTGACCCAGTGGAAAAAAAAATAAAAAGCATAAAGTAAAGCTCTGGAGCTTATGCTGAGCCTTCAAATAAATTTTGGCCATACCAATCCAAAAATATTAATGCAAGGAATTGGCTTAAACAAGTAGAAACCTCCACTGTATTCCCTGTATTCCTTCATCACATGCTCCATCTGTAGTATAAGCCTATCCTATGCACTATATTTTAAATTCATTATTCCTTCTTACAGTCAAATCAGCAAGGAAATACATCTAAATCATTTTCCTGCTATGCAGTGTTTTACCTTCAAGTAGCATCTTTCTCCAAATCAGATAATAAAATCATTAACAAAAGTTTTGAAATGTTACAGTTTTTGTAATACTTTCCTAGAAATATTCTGCCTTCGAACACCATATTTCTTATGGGGGAAAAAAAAAGAAAAGAAAAAAGTATGAGGTGGAGGTAACACTTACAAACAATTCCCAAAGGTCTTTACTCATTTCATGAAAAAAAGCAAAATAAAATTAAGATATTTAGCATGAGTCATTTTCTCTCCAAATTTACAATAGTATGTTGTTATTTCTGTTCTATATTGAATAAGATCAAAAAATCTTTAAAATATCTTTACTTTCTTTCATTTTTTAATTTTGAAATATCCCGACAATCAAAACATTAAATTAAAAAGGGAAGGGACCTCTGGGAAACCATGGTGAGATAGAGCAGATTGCCCAGGGCTATGTTCAGGGATGAATATTTTTTTCTTCTTTATACAGAATGCCGTGTGTTTCAGTCAGTGCCCATTGCCTCTTTTCCTATCACTGGACACCACGGAGAACCAAGGCCTTCCCCACCCTTCCAGTCCCCCGGCACCCCAAACCTTCTCTTCTCCAGGCTGAATAGTCACAGTTCCTCTGGCCTCTCAGCCATGAGAGATCCTCCAATCCTGTCATCACCTTCAGCACCTTCATGAAGGCCCTTGAAATCTATCCAGGAGGTCCATGTCTCTCTTGTACTGGGAAGCCAGACCTGCACACAGTACTCCAGAAGATAAGGTTTCACCATGGCTGAGAAGAGGGGAAAGATCACCATTTCATTCATGTATTTTTGTCAAAAAGAGAAGTGAGCTTTCTCTTTGTTCATTTCTCTAGCCTGCTGCTGTTCTTTTAAGTGGCAATACAGTCATTTGTTGTTTCAACTATTCCTCACAGTTTTGTACTGACTGCAAGCTTGCTGAAGGTGCTCTCCGTCCAATCACGCACACCATTAATGAAAATGTTAAACAGTATTGGCCAGTATCAGTCTCAGGAGACAGTATCAGTCTCTGGAGTACACTGTTAGCGACTAGCCTGCAGGGGGACTTCAATCTGCTGATCTCAATACTCTGAGCCTGGCAATTCAACTATCATGTTAGTCAGGTATGATTTCTCCTTCATAAATCCATGCTGATACTCATGATCACTTTCTTGTGCTCACTATACTTGGAAATATTATACAGGCTTATTTGCTCCATCACCTTTTCAGCCTTGAAGCAAGGCTGACCAGCTTACTCTGATCCTTCTTCTCGACTTTCTTGAAAACAGGAGATATTTGTTCTCTTCCGGTCCTCAGGAAACTTCCCAAATTGCCATGACCTTTCAAAGATAATTAAGTGTAGCTTCACCATGACATCAAAGAGCTCCTTCAGCACTTGTGCGTGAATTCCTAGAAATCCATGGTTTTGTGCATGTCCAGTCTGTTTAATTGTTCCCTAATGTCATCCTCCTCCACTAAGCATGGTGGGATATTTCTTAATTCAGACTTTCCCACTGGTCTCAGGAGGTTGGTATTCCTGAAAGCCAGTCTTACCCATAAAGAGCGAGGTGAAGAAGAGTATCTTTGCATTTTCCACGTACTTTGCCTCCAGACCCTTTCAACATTTGGCAGTGGGCCGACATCTTATCTAGCCTTGTTTTTGCTACTGATGTACTCGTGTAAAAACCCTTCTCATTGCCCTTCATGTTACTCATCAGATTTACCTTCAAGTGAGCTTTGGCGTTCCTAATACCATTCCTACCTGCTGTATATTCTTCTGGGGCTGCATGAGTCTGCTACAAACTCATCTGTGCTTCTTTTATATGCCGAGTTTCATCACGAGCATTTTGTTCACCCACTCAGGCACCCTTCCACCTTTGCTTGATTTCCTGCTTGTGGAACATTCTTGAGCTCATAGGACCCGCTTCCAACCAGGCCTCTAAACAGGCCAAAGTCTATTGTTCCGAAGTCTAGGGCTGTAATTCTGCTTTCTGTAGGGAAAAAAAAAAAGTTATTTTTTATAATTCCTAAACTCTTCAAGATATATGACACAGATTTCAAGAATTTGGCAAAATAACATTTTTAAATTATATGCTTTGTCTGTCATAGCTTACACCACTTGATTTCAAAAATAGCAGCATACTTATTAGTGCTAGGAGGATTTTATTTGAAGAGCATTCAACATAAGCCTCTAAAGTCATCTTATGCAAAACAGATTTTTGTTTCCAAACATGAGCATTCAATGGTACTATTCAGAAAAGAAGCAAAGTAAGTAAATAAGTGCATTGGCTTATATTGTATATTAATTACATACACCTGCGTGTGTATAGGCATGGAGCTATGTAAAAATAATATTAGCTGGGAGAATATTTGATTTTCTTTCAAAATATATTTGGACAGTGAACTACATATTGATTAACAAACTGCCAAAAAAATTACAGCCATTTATCCTATTCTATCTACAATAGCTGCTCTGGATGTTTGGATTTTGTAAAAATCATATACTTTTTTTATCACATAACATTCTTTTCTTTAAGCATATTCACAGGTCACAAAGGAGTATTTGCAGTCAATCTCCTTTCCTAGCCTCAACTCTTTGACCCTTCCAATACTGCATGACAGGTAATTGATCAGTTGCACTTAAAAAATTAAAAATAAATGCTGACAGCGAATATTGAGGGGAAGTATTCATATTTCCTGGAAGGTTTTCAGAACCAAAAATACTCCAGTTACTATTTCATTTGTTTTTGTTCACCAACCAAGTGGAATGTACCTGTACATAAGAACACCAAAACTTTACAACCTCCACCAAAAAGATATTCAAATAAATTATGTTATAGAAAAGGTGTTCTGAAAGGTAGTTCATAACAGATCACGGCAGCATAAGAAAGTCCTTGAAATTTTAAGACAAACTTCAGAAGTCGATCTTTAGATTCTAACAATGATTTGTGTTTCACTCTCAGATTCCAATCAATATCATCAAGAAAATAAATAGCAAAAGGCCTTCAACCTGAACAATGCTGATAAAAAATTCAAATGAATTTGTAGCAGTTTTTGAAAAAAAAAAGTCAACTGAAAGTGATTATTTTAATTGTTCTTTAAAAAAATCAGATGTGTCATATTCTACTTTTTACTCAAAGGAAAAAAGAATTACAAAGACCAGCCTTAATGTTAGCATGGACAAGATTATCAGGTTTTAAAATACAGAAAGGATGATCAGCTCAAAGAGTCCATACTTTTCAGACAGTTATAAACCCACTAGCATGTATTTATAGAAATCAGTACACCTCAGATATAATTTAGTTCATGAGTCACTCATAATAAAACAGAGCTTTACACTTCACCTCAACCTGTTCAACCTGGGAAAGGATAACTTTGCACCTCATTTTACTTCTACATGCCTGACACTTTAAAGCTATGAAATATAAATTTTATTGAGCTTAAGTCTGTCTTCCGGTATGCACACTGGTACAAGATCTTTATTTAACTCTTAAGAGAAATGAGGAACTTTATTAAAAATCTTTCCCACTTTCTTCTCAAAAAAAAAAATCACTGAACTTCACAAATAGAAATCAGTAGTTATATATGCTTAAGTGAGCCATCTTTAAAAACACTATCCATTGCAAATAGTTAATTATTTGAAAGAGAGGGAAATAATATTACTTAATGCATTACTAGAATATGATCAGAAATAATATATATATATCTATATTTATGTTACTCTAGTAAAACTCAACAAAAGTAAAGGTACATCATTTTGTAAAAAGAAAAGTATTCCTTTGAATACTTGAAGAAATACTGACATACTTCCAATATTTTGTCTATTAAAATCTCACTACCACTCAAGATGATTTTTCCCTGTCATGATCACAAAACATTACCTGTATTTTCAATTCCATTTTTTTTTAATATTATGCAGCAGTTTAAAAGGATCTCTTTTTTTTTACCAATATTCTAGATAATCATTATGAGATTGTGCAGCAGAGAAATAAAATCAATTTTAATTGAAATCAAGGTATCAGGAGACTTTGGTTAAATGAAAAAGGTAAGTCTGTAAACAAAAATGTACATATGTCCTAAGAGCAACTTTCTTTTTCCCACAAAGCCAGAAAACCCTCTAACAATTTATTTTTTTTTACATGAAATGTTGCCTTTTGTAACTCAACATCAGCATAAATTAAAGAAGTATAAGAGAAGTTTTCTTCTCTCCCAATAAAACACTTTTTTCTTTTTATGCTCCTTCACCTCTAGCTTAACAAAGAACCATCTTCCCTAACAAAGAACTCGTGAAAAGTCATCATATTTGTGGAGGTGTGTTTTCTTAAGGAGGATGACAGACAGAGAAACAGACAGTTATATAGATTATATGGATTATATAGTTATATAGGTCATATAGATTAAGTGAGGGCAGAAGAGATCTGTTGATGGAAAGCTAGAAAAACAAGTCTGCAGACTGAGGTCAGGACTAGGTGAGGAACTGAATGAAAGCACAAGGAAGAGCCAAGTTGGATCTCACAACTCCCTATGTCTTAGCAGTCTGCTCCCAGGTTAGAGGAAGACCTCATCGGACTTGGCCTTGAGAATGGACAGGAAAGAGGTTCCTCAGGACATAGTGGTCTCCCATCATGTCATCCACAAATTGTACAGGTCAACCTAATCTCTGAAATCAGGTCACATAATCTTACACTCAGCAGAAGGTGAATAAAGGAGAGGCTTTGTACATTGCAGAGCTGCCCTTCTCTCACCAAAGGGAAATTTTGCTTCACTTTCAGCTCTGGGAAATAATACTTTTGGTCTATATTTACTTTGATCCCTCCATGTTAACAATCACTTAACATACAGTTGTTGCTTCTGCACTCTGTCTCCCTGATGATTTGCATTACATGTACAGGTTTTCTGCTGAAATAAACCAAATGGGACAAATGGACACAAGCCAAATAAGTATGATTCTACAAAATGCCTGAAGTAACAAATCTCTGCAAAGTAATGTTCATAAAACCACCCAAGATTTGGCTGCCTCTACTCTGTGCAGTGCTCTAGCACTATCCCTAAAGCCTTGTAACCTCAAATACTCTTACTTACCATCACACCACATCTCAGAGCAGTCAACACGTGTCCTCCATATCACGGTCACACAATTAAATGGCAATTCACCAAACATGATACTTCCAAGCATTCAAGAAAAAAAGAAAGAAAATATATCTGGAGCATAAAAAATAAACCTCACAACAAAATAACGTTTATGTGGTATGCGATGGGGTCACCACCTGAAGTCAAAAAACTGCAAAAAAAAAAAAAGACAAAGTGCTTTGCCACATGGATATGGCTAGTCAATCCTAAAGAACATTAGCCTGGATCAAAGTCAGATCAAGTCACTTATAATTTCTTTTTCTGGGGAATCAGAGAGCCAATGATTGTATTGTCCACAGCCTATACTGGCATAGTGTCAATGTGATTTGAGAACTCCAGATTTTTTAAAGCCACTGCTTGAACTTGTTACTCTCTCTTTCAAACCATGCTCTACCACCTCAAATGCAAGTCTTGGCTCCCACTCTGACTAGTGTATCCCAACCCTATGCTATCTATTTGACTTCACTGGCCATTTATATATATGACTCTTTGCTCAGATAAAGTCTGGAAACATCATAATCACTCTTCTACGTCTAATCCACTCAGATTTGACTTCAATCTAAGCCCTCTTTTCAGTATATTTAAGCAAATTAAACCATATTTACCTATTAAATATCATATAATACTTAACTATTTTCATGACTGACTTCATGAAGATAAACACATATATCCACTTGCCTAATTTATCAGATTAAATAACAAAGACATGAAGAATTTGAAGCTCACCAGTCAAGGTAGTCTAAAATATATGACTGAGCTTTTCATTATCTTTGTGGGCCTAACATACATTGGAAGGCATGCAAATCCAGTTATTGGCCTTTTTCCCTAAATCACCCCAAATTAAACTTGAATAGAGGTGATTACATGCTTATTTATTTCTCCTTTAAAAGGCAAATATCATTTCTAGTGTTCCACAGACTGGATGACCTGGGAAAGAAAAAGTTCATCCTGCTGAGACTCTTGCTCCATTCTTGACCGACGTCTTTTAGGCTTCTGGACAAAACCTGAAAAAAATAAATGTGTCACCCCCAGTTGTTTTTTTTTTTCTTCTGTTTTTAAAGAAAATTGGTATTTTGTCTAGAAAAATCATCTACTTATGTAAATGGGATCAAAAGACTGGAAACAAGTCTAGCAACTCCCACATTCAGCCTACTGCAGTTACAATTCCGGTGTAAACCAAAACAGTCAACATAATGTTGATCTCTTGATTGCTTTCATAAGATAAGATCTACCATTTGACTTTCAGTCTTATTTTATATTCATTTTACACATATCTTATTTACATGGGCTACTTTTCATGGCTACTTCCAATTATCCACTGATTTTAATACCTACATAAGATTTTGTCCAAAGTTTGTATTCAGAGTACTAACAAAATCCACAAAAAATCATATTTCAGCAAAACTATCTCAGTCCCAGAAGTGACATCTGCTATTCCTAAAAATTATTTTTATGCAAGTCTCAATATTTATAATTAAGTTGCACTGAGCCTCAGAAGTGGTTCAAAAAAAAAAAAAAAGAAAAGAAAAAGAGTGAACAAAGGGAATATAAGCATTCATTATTCCTCCTGGACAGTATGCAGACAGGACGCAGTGAAAGTGAGAGGAAGATGACTCGAAAACAGGATGTATGTGGTTTATCTCCCAATCCTTTTTTTGAGTAGTTTATGAAATCTTTGACCTGGGAAGCTGTAGGAGGGTGCATTTCATAAAACTGGTGTTATGCAGTACCTTTTCTAAAACATATGTCTCCTATTATCTGTTCAAGACATCAGACCTCTACAGTCACAAAATTCAGTAGAATTAATCAAAAATTGGAACTGCAGTTCTCTAGCAAAAGCCATAAGTGTCTCTCGTGAAATAACTAAAGAATCTAAAATTGAGGAATTGAGTAAAATTTAGAGACCTGACTGAATAAAAGGTTGCTGTTCTGATCACACTTAATCCTCATCATCTTTAACCTGCCTCTGTGATTCGGTGGTGATCTATTTAGCTAATAAACTCACATAACAATTCACATAAATGCTTGTCTCTTTAGATTTCAGAGGCAAGGCAAACAATTCTATGGTAATATAGTTTTTCATTGAGCTAATAATTTAAACCATTCACAGTCTAGTTAATGGTAAGAACTAAAACTTCACATTAAATGAAAATATTAATCAATTTTATGGTAATAAAGTCTTACTAGTAAATTGGCAGCTAAGGTTTGTATTTAGTTTACAATGCCTATGATTGTATTGTACATCTTAAGACCATGGAGACATCAAATAAATCTCTGAATTCCTAATGACATGAATAAGAGTTCCTATACTAGTATAGCATATCAACATTCAAAGCTAACCACAATGTTTTTCATTCTCTTATGTCAAGATCCTGAAACTCTATTTCCTCTGTAATGCAATTACATAAAATCACACACACACAGAAGACAGCAAATAGTAGGATCCAGACCACAAAAGGCACTTAAGTATCCAACTTCAAGCAAATTAAGCCAATATTAGGTATTTGCATACCTTGTGGACTAAACTGCTTTCAGTTCTATTCTACCCACTGAACAATCAATAATACTTTATTCAAGGTTATACCATACACTTAACTATTGCCATAGAATTTTTTTTTTTGCTTGATACTGCATATTGAATTTTACCAATGGGATAGGTTGTAAAGAGAAAGAAGAAAGAACAGGAACAAAGCAGCTATATAACTGTAATTTACCAGTGGAAAAAAAATGAAAAAAAAAAATGAAAGAAGGAGGGAGACAACAGCACTTGCTATCACTGAGCTCAGCACCCGGGAGCACTCACAGCTAGCCCCATGTCACGAGCACCAGAAGTAGCAGAAACCTTAGCCAATTTAGTAAAATAATCTTTAGTTAAATAACCTTTAATTTTACTATTTCACCTTCCTATATAGCAACTTTTTCAGTACTGGAGAGGAGTTGGCTGAGGTACAAATAGAACAAATAGAAACAAATAGGCAGCAGGTCTGCAGGGTGTTTGAAAGGACCAGGTTGCTTTGGCAAGAGGGGAGGCTTTCCTGGGGAGCAAGGCTACACTCGTCCTTGTGGAGACAGTCTGCGACTTCTGCAAATGTGTGAGCAGCTGCTGGCACTGAAAGGGCAGTTCACTCGATAGATGACTGTGTCAAAACCCTGATCCAGACTCTACATCCTGACTGAAGCATTGCAAACTCCTTTACACAGGGAGTAGTAATGCAAAGGCTGTAGCCACTCAGGTATAGATCCTCAGTAAACTGAGCCAAAAAGAAGAGCTTTTAGGGTAGAAAGATGGAGAAAACTAACTAAGGCATGCAGAGGAAAACAAACTGCATCTTCATTAGCACAAAACCACAATCTAGAAAGTCATGACATGAGACACAGAGTGCGCTATTCTCACATTCTGTATTTATAGTGGTCAATATGGCAGCAACGCAACACTGTGTTCTGCACCTGCACTTAAAGTTCCTCGGCGCAGGCACATTTTGAGTCCCTGGTTTCACCACCTACCTACTTACTAGTACAAGTGAGTACATTTTTCACAAAAGCACTTGTCTGAACAAAAAAGAAAAAAAAAATAGATTTTAACAGTTTGAGATTATGAAGACATTGACTATAGCATGTGTCTTTTATTCCATATTGACCCAGTGGTTTACCTGAAAACCTCACTTTTTTTTCCAAGTCCTAACCACAAGGGGAAAAAAATCTATCCTTACCATCAATAAGGGAGCTAATGGTGACAAATTAGGTGACATGGCAAGTACAATACTCTTTCAGAGAACAGTTCTATTTTATGGCTCCTTCTAGCATAAAGCTATTATGTTCCAGCCTACAACTCCATTGAAGGCTATTATAGAAAGAATCCCCCCATGCAACTCATCATACAGTAACAACTTCTGCGTCCCAAATATCCGGTTACTAGGGATTCTGTTGTATTACTCCCTGCGTGAACTTTGAAAACATGGGTTAGAGATATCACCATTTCATAGTTCTAACCTTGAGGCTGTCCCTTAGACTGAAGAAAACAGGCATCTACACCCTGCTCTACTTTTGAAACTGTGTCTTATGACTGATTCTCCATTCATTAAAAAAAAAAAAGAAATTGCTTCCTGAACTCAGTGTTCCATCCTATTATTGTGGAAACATTATGGCCCTGTAATTCACCATTACTGCTTATTTAGAGAGATATAATGAAGGCAAACAAATATCTGTGTTGTCATTTCCAGGATTCTTCTCTCGGGCACACTCATTTCTGCAGCACTTCGATTTCAAGCCTCAGGCCACATGAAATATATGACAGACTATCAAAATTTACCGAGTCCTTGTGTAAGGTAAGGTATAATGGCACACTAAGAGAGAAAAAAGTCCTTTGATAGGACTTAAAAAAAATCCAATGTTATGGCTGAAAAACTGAAACTGTCTGGATCCAGGAATCAGGTCACAGCATAACAGTGGCAGTTTTAATGGATTACATAATAATGTGACAGCCTTGATAAAAATCAGCAAATTTGAATCCTATCAAATTCTAAAGTAACCTATTTACATTAATAACAGATTATACCTATTTAGTATTTCATAATCAAATTTGTCCTCATTGAAACAGATAGCTAAGAACAGAGTGGGGATCTTGTTTTTTAAAGATTTAAAAATGTTTACTGTTATAGTTAATGTAAAGTCATGTACGAATCTCAAAACAGATTAACACAGTATAACACTAGATATCACTTTGGTGAGTTTTGTAATCAATAAACTGCTACCACATTGATTTAAATAGAAGTTGGATTTCATTACCCTCACTACATAATTTTGGCTATGACTACTCCAGTAATTCTACTACAAAATATTACTTTTGAATACAGTTTAACATTTGTCATAGTCATCTTGTTCGCTGGCAAGTCTTAATCATTTTTCTGACTATAAGTATGAGGAACATCCAAGGTTGCATTAAATAGTTATCTAAAATGTTCACGAAGCCTACATTTCAAATTTCCCCTACGCCAACATCAGGGACAGAGAATTGCACTAAAATATTGAACCTTGCAATGTAAAAGCTTGAAGAAACCTAAAGATATATTGTGAACTTCGGCTGTCAGAGAAGGAGACTGTTATTTGAATGGACCTTCATTATTTGAGAACTTAATTCTAGTTTACTTAAAACATTTTCAGAAATAGCATCTTAGTCCTTTCTAAGGGTTACAAGGAAAGATAGATATTTTTTATCTCAGTGAAAGCAGTCATGGATACAGAAGCACTAATACTATTCAAATAAAACTCCTGAGAATACACAATGGCACCAGGCTAATAAGTGTAGCTAAATTCTGTTTGTTTTGAAGTTCATTTTTATTAATTATTTAAACATTATGAAACTGAGATGCGGGAAGGATTATTCAGATGTTTTTAGCATTGACAGGTTGACGCTAATGTGGATTATTTTAATATTGTCCAACTCTAATTCAAAAAAATAAGCTACAGCTGTGTCCTTATTTTGAACATCTTGCTAAAATAGTTGGATTTTTTTCATTATTTATTTTTGGATTGTGGCCTTATGTCTGATACTGCCACATTTCCAAGGAAGCGTAATATAACTAAGGCAAGGAAGCAGCCTAATATTTGATCAAACTAATATTTAATCAAACTTTGATCAAACATTTGACCTTCATCGGATTCACCATGTGTTCATAAACAATTGTCTTACACAAGTTTGTCAATGTGAAAAAGGGTGCATTATTTTGCATTCCACTTTCTCAGATCTTGCAATAGCAAAAAATATCTGGAAGCAATTTTTAAAGATTTGTTCTTACAAATACTAACGTGCTTGTCTAAAATATTGAGACTAGAATTAAAAATTACAAATATACTTCAAAAAATATACTTCACTGTGAAGTATATTACTTTGACCTTCATAGTGGTCTCCAGACCTTCATAGTGGTCTCAAGGTCTGGAGACCTTCATAGTGGTCTGGAATCTATTAAGAAATAGGATTCTCTTCCCCATGCATCTATGAGTGTTTGGATACATTATACATTCTCAGTAAACCAAATTCTTCTCAAACGAAAGGAGCTCCTTTCACAGCTTACTTCAAAGTACCTATATGGTAAAGGAAACATAGAGCTCAGAGTGGCTCATCTGCCCATTCACTCATCTCTGGAAAAAAAAATGGATTTTATTAACCTTCACGTTTGAAGTTTAAATTGTAATCTATGTATTTGCTTTGCTAAAGTCATTCAGATTCTCAGATTATCCGCCTATCTCCTCCCTTTTTTTTTCAACAAAAGCTCATAAAATAGCAAGAGTTGTCATATCTTTCTGCTGGCAGATTGTGACACATTGAGTGTAATCTGGAATGAAATCAACTGAAATATACTCTTTTGTCAAGAAATGTTAGAGGTGACTGCCATGTTACTGAGGAAAAAAAATGAAGGGACTTGACTTTGTTGCTTCATCTGGCAGATTGTCACAAACACTGCTATATGGCTCTCGTCTGACTGACCAGCAAATTATAAACCTAGGTAAAGCCAAAAAAAATTAGAAAAAAAATCCCTTTCTGTAAAAGTTAAAAAGGTTACATTATACAAAGATTACATTACTTTATGCATTACAGTTACAAAATGAAATTCCAAAATATTACTTAAAGAGTAGAAAGAACTAGAATACCCATGTGCACTGGTAAGTAAGAAAAACTATTAGAGCAGATGTATGAAAATGCCATATCATAAGCTTTCAAATTTTTTATTTTATTTTATTATTTTATTTTATTTTATTTTATTTTATTTTATTTTATTTTATTTTATTATTTTTTAATTTTATTCTCTGTCAGGTGGAGATAGAAGAAAGGGAGGAAACTGAGTTAATTATAAGAGAAAAGAAAAAAAGAATCCCCAAAGACAGTTTTTCAAAACTTAAATATGTTTGCATTTGCTAGAGTATTTGAATAGAACATAATATTTTCTCTCTCTCTTATTTTCTCTCTATTTCTTGTAACTCTATACTGTCAGAGGACATTTACATAAGACTTCATTTAAATAAAAATTATTTTTCCCCATTTCTTTTGTAAATCTCAGCCCTAAAATAGCTAAGAGAGAGGCTATGCTATATAGCATTTTTTTATTTATTTGTCATTCTGCATGCAACTTCAACTTCTGTATATAAATGGTCATAATGGAAACATGACCCAATTTCTTTTTTTTTTTTTCTTTTTTTTTCTCTGTTGGAGACACAGAATCATTCCAGAGGTTAATTAACCCATTACATTTATGATGGAAAGCTGTGTTCACAGACTTTTAGGATGAATTCATCTAGTAGCTGCAGTTGCTTTTTGTACCTCTGGCACAGCAAAGCAGCTGTAAGTTCTCTTCACTGGTTGGCCTCACAGCTGCTTTATGTTGCCAGCGTGACACAAAGCAGCAAGAGCTTCCTGGTGAATCTGGTCTATACCAAATATGCCTTAGATTAGATATATATCTTTACACATCACTGCTCAAGGCTTTGGTAATTTAGTTTACAGACCATACAGTATAATGAGAAGAACAGACAGACAGACCAAGAAGCTCACTGACTACTTTTTGTTAAGGAGTCAGATATACCTGCAGTTCAAAGCCTTTAGTTCAGGCATTCTTCATGTATTTCTCAAAGATTTATATGCTGAATGTACAGTGAAGTGGTAAGATACCATGCTTGCTCATTGCCTGTGTGAAAACCTAGCTTTAGAGAGACTGTTACTAGACCTTGACTAAATTACAGCACACACTACTTCCTTCTATGAGAAAAACTCTTTTTTTCTTGGTTCTTTTACAACCATAACTGTTCATCTGCTGTTTGGATCAGTTTACATCTTATTTTTATTTTCCTAATCTGTTAAAGATGATAATTTTCTTTGAGTAAATCTAGCTTAAGTACTCAGATTTTCATCTGTGTTGTCATGCTCTCATTGAACCCAGAAGTATCAATTGCCCTAAGGACCTTGGAGCTCTGGAGAGGAAGGTGACTTGTTTCTGGCATTCACAGAACAATTCCGAAACCACCAATCCACCTTGATTACTTCCAGCTGTATCACAAATCCTGCTTGAAGCATTTCTGGGCTGCATCAGGAAGAAAAGACTACCTTTGAGTGACTTCAAACACAGTTAACTGTACTATCCTTTCTGTGTCAGAAATAACGAGGTCTTCATAGTGTGTGGTTCAAAAACATAGTTATAAAAGTCTCCCCACTGCAATTTTTTTTTTTAATTTTAACAAATTAGTAGTCATTTTGGTGGAAGAACGCAAAATAGATGCCTAATAGGTCCTGCCTACTACAAGTATTCAACAGGCGTTTCTTTTTTTTCCAAAACAATTTTCAGAAATGTTAATGTACTGAGTCTTCCTCCAGACTGCTATGTATTTCCAAGAAATATTCCAGACATAATTACTTTAGTTATACAAACAAAACTATTCTGTGAAGCTAGATAATACATGCGTACTGTATGTGGCACGAATTCAGAACTGCAGAACTCAGTGTTATTATTATAGAAACTTCTACCTTTATAAAGTCAAAAGAAGCCTTTTATTTGTTTGCTTGCTTGTTTTAAGGGGAAGAGGATTATCCTATGTTTTTAAAATAGAAAGATCTATGCACAGTATAGATACCATGGTCTGGGCCACCACTGTGTTTATCATAATGAAGTTTCAAAATGGCCTTCAGTTGTTACAGATTGACGATTATGCAAAACACTCTTCACAGTGAAGCTGGGGATAAAGTTAACTGGTGATAAAAAATCAGCAGAGCTATGACTGTGAAAGCACACTTTTAAGTCAGTATGGTTATATCTATATAGAATCAACCAAATTATGAATATAAATAGTTGATATAGACAGATATAGAAATTTCTGAAACACATTACTTTTTAACTAAAACTATATCATGTTTTGTTTTGAAAACCTATCCTCAAATTCCAATTGTCTTTAAAATTGGCCCAATTCAGTTATTTTTGAAAACTTGAAAGCTTAGGTTGGATCAGTTTATCCCAATACTGATATCATTCCCAAATTCTTGATTTGGCAGAACAAAATCGTTTTAGGATTTTAGGGTTTTTTTTTTACTTTCGTATTTTATTCTGGCCTTATTATTATTTTGCTGAGGGGAAGGCTGTTTGTTTGTTTTTCGTGGGTGAAGGCCTCGTAAATAGATTGAGAATCTCTGCTCTAGAAGGAAGATCAAAAATTTAGCTCTGTTCCTTATGATCTCTAGGTAAGGATAAAGCTGTCAGGAGTATTCCTCAGGGGTCTGAATTTTGTTTTGTTTTTCCAAAGTGAACATCGGAGATGAATTCTGCTTCACAAGAAAGGACTATATGCTTATTTCATTATTGGGAGTTTGGTTCTTAAAAATCACAATGTAAATGTCTATGCCTGATGTCTATTCTTGATAGTGAAGAGAAAGCCATTTTTAGGAGATGATTCATCTGAACTATTTTTGAAAAGAATTACACCCTTGAAATGCCTTTTTTTTTCCCTCACTCTCTCTTGACTGTAAAGAGAGTTGAGAGTAAGTAATCTGGTTATAGATGTTTAAATCCTGACAGATAGATAAGTGCTGCCATAGGTCTTTATCCACTGATAAACCCCAGCAGATGAGACACATCCTATAAGACACAGTCAAGTAACAGTCCTGGGCCCCCTGAAAAAAATATGAAGGTAAACCAGTTTGTAAAAGACTCTAACTCAGTTACTTTGTGGGTGGAGCCAGTGGGCTACTGACCCAGATCGGCACTGCTTGAGTAAATCCCTTGCTGCCCTATGAGGAGAGGTTGAGGGAGCTGGGCCTGTTCAGCCTGGAGAAGAGAAGGCTGAGAGGGGATCTAATTAGTGTCCATAAGTACCTCAAGGGAGGCAGTGAGGAGGATGGGGCTGGCCTCTTTTCAGTAGTGGAACAAGAGGAAATGGCCACAAACTTAAGCACGAAAAGTTCCACAGGAACTTAAGGAAAAATTTTTTGACAGTGAGGGTGACAGAGCCCTGGCACAGGCTGCCCAGAGAGGTTGTGGAGTCTCCTTCTCTGGAGATCTTCAAGACCCGCTTGGGTGCAGCCCTGTGCCACGTGCATATAAGCACTTTTCTAAGCATATTTCTAACCTGACTAGTTCAGCTACCAATTCTAACCAACTCTGATCATCACATCACATAAAGAAGCCAATGGTATTTCAAACACCTGTGAGGGTGACGGAGCACTGGAACAGGCTGCCCAGAGGGGCTGTGGTCTCCTTTTCTGGAGACCTTCAGAACCTGCCTGGACACCGTCCTATGTAATGTGCTGTAGGTGATACTGCTAGAGCAGGGAGGTTGGATCTCCAGGATGGGTAGATGATCTCCAAAGGTCCCTTCCAACCTCAACTATTATGTGATTCTGTGACACACAGTCCTTTGCCATGTCAGCAAAGGGTTATATCCTGCTGGGGTTAATAGACGTTAGCAAAAAAGGCAGGCTAATAACTTTGCACTCTCGGGACCAGGGTATGGCAGAGCAAAATTAAGGCTAAAGCTCCTCAAACAATGCACTTCCCAATATCTCATACCTCGTTTATCCCTTGACAAGAAGTCTGGAGGTTGGAACATTTCTGATGTTATTGGACTTGTTAGAGGTAAGCCTGATGCAGGTTTACTGATCTTTTCCCTTTTTAACAGCAACTCAAGATCACAGATGAATTCAAAAGTAAGATCTTGGTAAATTAAGCTTAGACTGGCTATAAGAATTTTGAATTCTTATTCAAGACAAACTCTTAAGAGGCTGGGATTTTCACATTGCTAATAGCCACACAGGCTTACCTAAAACAAATAAAACCTCTTTTCAACTCAGGAATTACAACAAGTTCAGACAGTTAACTCTAGCTGCTGCGTTTAGCAGACCTCAGTGAAAAAAAACCCCAGCTTGCACTTTTGTTGAGCGCCAAAAACAATTATGTGTTCTGTAACAGTATAATAGTTACTGTGTAATTACATGAAAATAAAGAGTGAATTTGGTATTTATGTATCATAATTTAAATGCACTGACAATCATACTAATGACTGAATAAAATAAACCTGCTCAGCCACAGTAACCTGTTCTAACATGTAGCTGCTTAGAGATATGATATTGGGAGGAAATAAAAGCATAGCTCATGCCGTTTTGAAGCCTTCTTTCTTTCTTTCTTCCTTTCTTCCTTTATTCCTTTATTCCTTTCTCTCTTCCTCTCTTCCTCCTTTCTTTTCTTCTTCCTTTCTTTCTTTTTAGGAGCATACTTGTTCTTAAAAACATGCTCCCTTTGCTCATTAAAAAAAAACAGAAAAGCCTATAAAACAGTACACAGAGTTCTTCTCCTGACTGGATGTGTTACGTCTGAAGTTAAATATAGGTTAGCATTGAGTTAAGGTGGCCAGCACATGTCTTTTGAACAGCATGTGGCTCCTAAGCAGTTCCAGCATTTCCCCACGCTGGGAGTGCACTATGTGTCCAGCAGGAAGGTTACTGAGAAATTCGAGTCTCCAGCTGTGGGAGGAAGTGAGTCAGCCGGCGCTGCTGAGGACAGTGCTGCCCTGTCACCCCATGGTGCAGACGCGTGCTTGTCCAGCCCCATCCCACATTGGACTAGCAGGTTTGGGGGATGAATACCACGTCTCGTTATCAGAGTTTTCCCACAGCATCTCTTTCCAAACTGGATAGTCTCCTTCTTGTGATTCTCAAAGCACCTCTGATTTTCAGAAATCAAGGAAACCTCACAGACTGCTACACATGGCTATTGGAGCTATAAGATAAAAGCAACTTATATATGATATTGCATTGCATTGGTGAGAATAATTTGCTTTTCCAATTAAGGCTGACAGGCAGTGAGAGTGCTAAGTCTACAGCACAAAGATTTTTCCATATTATTAAAAGAGCTTCCCCTGAAGAGATTAACCAGTTGTTTTCTGTATTTCTTGTGTTAGTCAGAAAGCAGCTGCTCATGATTACAAAACCAACAAGTCTGAGAAAATAGCACAGAGATTTACAGCTACTGTTGAATATGTAAGTGTAAACACACTGATTCCTAAGGACTCCTATGAGTCTTGTCTTAGTCTTGTAATTAATGACCAGTACTCCTCAAATTAAAATATAATTTTGCCTTCATAGGACAAGACTGTCAATGACTTCTAAAAAGCATGAATACATGAAATATTTTATGGAGCTTTCTAGTGCTTGATGATGGAAATCAAGCACAGTCCATTCTCATGCTGGATAGTCAGGAACAAGAGGCCTCTTTTACTGTTCTCTGTAAAACCAGTGAAATGGAAACAATTGAAATACTGTGCACAGAGTCACAGACACAGGATAATAGTACTTTCCTGAGTAAGAACACAACGAAGTGAATCTCAAGAGCTTTGTTTGTATGGAGCAGACCTCTCCTCAGAGTGGACTGTCTGAAGAGGCCTTGCTTAATGCACTATTTAATGGCATGTCTCTTCAAGTTCTCCCCACTCCATTATGACTTGTGTGTTACTGCTCCTTAGCTATGAAAACAAAAGCAAAATAACAGGGAAATAAAAAAGGCTTCCAAACATTAAATTCTGTACTATTAAAAGTTTGTTTATTTTGTGGAAGTGATAGGATTTTCACTGTCACTGGAACTCAGAAAACGCTTGTGATCATAATATTCTAGGTCAAGCACAAATTGAAAAATATAAGCATCTTATTTTGTTAGAGTTTTGCAATCCACAGGCATTAATACAGACGCGTATACATAGATTAATTTGATAAAGTAATGCTTGTACACTAATTTGTACAGTATTTATTTCCATGCTTGTATGCACTGCATTCTTGAAAGTCTAAGCAAAATTTGAAAATATAAATATTTTAACAATTGTATGTGGGCACTGCTTATGTAAGCACACATTTTAGCTAACATTACAAATTATATGGTACAGTGAAGTGGCAAGCACCACTAATTATATAGAAATGGTTGTCATCTATGAAAAAATGTTTTTGTTTGCAATAAAGAATGACCAGGGCATGAGGTGAAGGAGATACACAGAAACAGTGTGGTAAGAAGGAACTGTGCTTTGCTTCAAAAGTCTCCTCCATTTTTACAAACAACTCAGACTACATTAGGGCATATGCATATGAGTTCTTTATAAAGTCCAGTATATATTTGTATGCAATACACTGAATTGTGAAGGCTTAATTGTAATTAATTGCAAGTGGAAAATAGGATCATTTTGATCCTAATGGGGATAATTAGCAACTAGAACGTTGCTACCTGTTTTTAGCAAAAAGGAAAGATAAAAAATAAAAGACAAAAAATGAAAGACAAAAGAACACATTCTACCAGTTCTATCTGATTAAGTATAATTGACTGTTAAGCTTACCTGATTAGAAAGTTGAGAATCATGGAACAGTCAGAGCAATATGCTGTTTTTCAAAATATTCAAGATCACTAGACTAAAAGTGCACTTTTTTCTTCCAGAGCAAAAAACTAGTAATGTTATTAATTAAATCTAGATAATAAAGAAAATAATCTAGATAATAAAGAAAATGTTTTTGAAATAATATATTTCAAAGTCACTATCCATTTTTCCTACTTAAATTATGGTTGATACTGCTTTAAGGGCATATCCTATGAGACCTGGACTACCTAATTCAAGCTTTGAGACAAAGAAGAGGATTTCTTACCTTCTACTGGCCACAATTAATAGGCTGGGCATTCTTTTTCCATAACCCAAGTTGTTCATTACTCTTCACCTCTCAACAGGCAATGGGGAGAAGTAGTTATCATCTTGTATCAGACAGCAGTAGTTTCAGTAAGTCTGAACTTCTCAGACACTGTTAATCTTTCTCAGCCCTCTCTCAGCCGTGGACAGAACTGAGAGCTGGAAGCTCTGGACTGAAGAGCCCTTAGTCTTTCCACTGTCTACTACTCACCTCTCAGACTTCTGATCCTCACTCACAGATATCTACAGGTGTGCTTGTTTCTTGATGCTCATCATTCTCCTTTTATGTCTTTTCTCCATCTTCTCATCATGTTCTTCTCTCAGAAGTCACTCACAAACCTGTGGGTCTAGTCTCCTATATTGTATCTTCATATAGTTTCTCAATTCTGGCTAAAATTTGGTTTCTTTGTTTTTCATACTATTATCCATTGAACTTTCTGTAAATGAAACTCTGGGGAAATGTTGGTCTGTATATATGTATATTTCTGTTCACTTCTGTAATATACTGAAAATTACATTACTATAATACTACATAGTTTACAAATAGAACTTAGAGTATTACATGTTAGAGATTCACATTATCCCTAAAATGATTATTATAATCTGGGAAAAAGAAGGTTGAATTTGACAAGTCAGAATAAGTGAAAGAATGAAAACCTTAAATGCATTCATATATAAATATATAATTTTCCTGTATTTTCCATGATAGAAGTTTATATCATTTGGGATTTCAACTGGATGTCTCAATTTATGAATTTCAAGATTTTTCAAAGTATTTCATATGCAAGTTTTCCTACAGCATTGTGGGGCAAAAAGAAAGAAAGAAAGAAAGTCTTACAGATTTTCCAGTGGGAAAAAAATCAGTTGAATGAATGTGCTGTATTTCCATTGTATATGCATGTACACATGTTTGCATATAGATTTTAGTAGCACATACCTATTAATGCAAATGCAATTAGTATCTACTAATTGCTTTCAAAGAAAAGTCTGTGCATAAAGTGGCAAGTGGAAGTCACTTTAAATTAATGCCTGAGGAGATACTAAAGTTGAGGTTTAAGCATCTTAAAAAGGAGATCTAAATTAGTAATATTTACGTAAATAGCTGATGTCAGAGTTATTATGCAGCTCAGCTAAATCTTCTATTCACCTCTTGTTAACAGAAAAATAATAAGAATTCAGCACAGATTAGGAAAATTATCTGTAATGTTTTAACTCAAAAGGAACGATTCTTTTCTTCCTCATGCAAGTATAGTTTTATTTTATTTTTCATTTAAGGTTTTATCTTATTTATGCTTGATTTTGGTCCAGTGTTTTAAAAGGTAATACATTAAGGCCTTCTTAAAACTGAACTGCTACATTTGCCTGCCCCTCAGATTTGTATTCTTGTCTTTGTCTTATGATTCTCAGGCTACTTCTGCTACTCTTATCCTCACTCTTTTTTTTCCAGCCAGAGCTGTTGACTTCAAAAGAAAATCATAATAAACTGATTTTCACTTTTATTTTTTAATCCAGGATTAGTAGGCTGCATTGACAATTAGGAGCAGTTGGTATTCTTTCTTTTCTAATCTGTGGGTACTCTCCTGTTGGGTCTATTATCTTCTCAGCCTTTGTTTTACCACTTAATACTGTTAGCAAATGTCAGTGTTCATCGGTATCACAGTTTCTAGTACTGCAGGAAATTCATTCAATTGAACAGAAATGATAGGTGAAATGCCATTAGAAAAACATTGCTAAGTGCTGAGAGTCAGTTCTTCACCACGATTTTATAGATCTCAAAGGATCGTTTCTTCCTGCTAGATTGAAAGTGGAAATTTTAATACACTGTTATGACCCATTTTCCCAGTACCTGATTCATATTATCTCCCAAGGGAGAGATAGGGTGCAAAAGAAGAACCTTCCCACAGTACATCTAACCATCACACAGGAAAATTTCCTACTGTTCTTCAGCTTGCCAGAGGCTCAGTGGCAAAGGTACCAGCAGGAATAATCCATTGCCAATTGGGTATAGTGTGTACTGTATCACTACCCATAATTTCTTCTAAAAGTGTCAAACGAAGAGAAGATAGAGTGAGTGGAAACGGAAAGGGAAAGTGAAAAGAATGTCTTTCACAATTGCTGGAATAATATAGTTGCAGTTAAATAGAAAAATAAGGTATTAATTTTAGCTGTCGTTCCAGAATGTTCCACCCTTTAATAATGTAGGGTCAGATAGGTAGTGAATGTTCCCAGTAGTGGCAGATCTTGCTGTGTCCTAAGTTTTCCTGTTCAACTGATCAAAGTAATAATGTAAGTCAGAGTTTCTTCTATGGATAATTAAGATTTCAAATTTAGATCCACCCCACTAAAGAGTTGTTTCTCCCCATGACCTGAAGTTAGATGTCAGTCTGTTTAAACAATGTGACTTAAATCACAGCTTTCTCATTACTTTTTCCTAATTGCTAGCTTAGCTATCTATATGATTGCCTTTGTGAACTATATTCATCAAAACCTAATTTTCTCTATCCATAATATACATAAATGAGAAGTTAGCCATTGCAAAGTTTATTCTGAGTAAATATGGAGTTGGATTATGGAAAAAAAAAAGAGGATGTAAAAGGCTTATGGAAATATTTTCAGTTTAAGTGTAGGACACCATTAATTACTAATAAATTTATAATTCAAATATATTAAATGAGACAACTATTATGAACAATTCTAGGATTTTAATATTGATTATATAAGTAGTGGATAAAAAAATTGAAATCAAAAGGGAAAATAAATGTTTGTGTTTTATAACGAATGCAAATATTTCTAAGTGGTGTAACTATTTCACAGCAAGCATTTCTTTCCCACCTTGTACCAAAGTAGTAGTGAATGTCAAGCTATTTAATCACAGTCTTTTTTTCTGACTTGTAACCTTTTTCCATAGTTTTCCTCTGCACACTACCTCAATCTCCATTAAAGCTACACAGGCTGCTCCAAAGGTAGAGCTTGCTAAAAGCACTCATGGGAGGGCCAACGTGTAAAATGCATGTAACAGTTCATTATTTTCAGGAGTAAATACAAGCAGCATTGTGAGAATATTTTAAATTAGCAGTGAATGGACAATACAAGCTACTACATGCTGCTCCTAATGTTTCTGGTAGGGCTTTTATTTTTAATTACTATTTTACTTTGTTTTGGTGGACTTGATTGTGAACTTATTTGTGAGACTGTGTAAGCTGTTTTCTAACACAAAGCAGTAGAGAAAATAATTTCATAGAAAAACAAATGAAGAAATAAACATGTAGAATCATATCTTGCACACAGAACTGTGGACTGTACCAGTCAAAGAGAATAAATTAGCAAACAATTTTCATGTACCATGTGGTATGTATTTTATGGATCACATTTAAAATAAAAAATGGAGGCAATGTCATTGCCCACCAAAAGGTATCTATTAATGAGAATTACCTTACTGAGTCAAAATCTCCCTCAGAGCTCGTTGGTGTAGATGGTATATGGTATATGGTATGGGCCTACTCTTTTTGTGTATATGGATGGTATATGGTATGGGCCATATACCATCCATGGTATCCATGAGCATACCATGCTCATGCTAGCTATTTGTTACTTAGCAAAGCCCTGCGAACAGATAAGTAAATATATATGTGAAAGTTCCAACTAGTGCTTTTATCTTCCTATTTTAATTAAGCTTATTTACTGTGATATTAAGGGATGGAGTACTCTAAAGTAGGTGGAGGCTCTAGTAGCAATACATCAAAAAAGGTCTCCTTTTCGATTTGTACACATGGAAAAACAGAATTTATGGCTTCAGGAACAAAAATATATGTTATCTGGATGTTGTCCAAGATTAATGAGGAGTAAGAGATGGATAGCAAAAATTAAGGTTTAACAGGAACTCTCACAGTTAATAAAATAGTAAGAAACAAAATAATATTGGAAGACAATTGGAAAAAGGAAGACAGTTCCTTATTCACATATAAAAATAACTATTCATTTTGGTCCACAGTTGGTCCATGGTTTTACTCTCACAGATAACAATTTACAATCAGACTACCAGCAAACTAACCAAACTATGGTATAGACACTTCCAAAGGGTCTGTAAAAAAGCAAACTCATATCTGTCTAGACCATATTGCCCTATACTTCAGGATATAAAAGACATCAACCCAGGTACAACACTCCTTAAAAACGGAGAGACTGCTTCAAAGCCTGCGAACCCAGTGCTGCATCTGAGCTAGTAAACCTTCCTGGAAGTGAGCGTACTAGAAAGCAGAGATGTCCAACCTGGCCTTGTACAGCAGAGCTGAGCTGGCAAAGTTATGATATTGTTCATGTTTTTCATTTGTTCCTTCTAAACTCCACTACCATAAATGGTAGAAGTTGATTATATGAATTACTTAGGGCAAAATGATATTTTCAGGGGTTTCCCTTACTTCATCTGCTCTTGTAGACAACTTTCTGTTCCTACTTGGAAAGAGAGAGATGTCCTTTTCTTATGCTACTGATATATTATCATTATGCCATTGCTCTAAAAATTATGACGATACCAGTTTTAACACTAAAGAACCTACCAAACTCTATGCTACTCTTTATACTGTCTGTGTTTCAGTTTAAGTTCCAACGTGAGAGGAAGGACCATAACCTAACCATCCTCTTTGTGCTCTCCAGAGCCTCATATTCAGGCTACATCTAATTTTTGTTGATTCATTCTGCATAATAGCCATAAGATACTGTACTCCTATCTGTCTGTGAAGCCAAATCTCTCCCTTGATCCACATCACCTTGTGTCTTGCTTATTGCAATATCTTACATTTCAGTCTTGAGAGTAGTGATTTTGCCTCACTCAAATTCAAAATACTGCTGCAAGAAATACTCCCCTAGCTCACTCCTTCGGTCTTTATGCCCTTTCATTGATATCTGTGTCTCATCAAATATACAGTATTTGTCTTTATTAAGAGCTACCCCAATGGCCAATCCTCTACCTATCTACCTAACTCTTATCTTTTCTATGAGCCTCCCCCAACTGCTCACCTTCATCACTCTTGTTACATTTTGCAGCAAGCAGTTTCAGGCTTACTCTCATACTGCCTTTCATGCCTGGAAGGCATTTAAAAGCCCACTCGTCTTGTAATCCACTATCAATTCCCTCCCTAAAATTGTTATTTGACATGATGCGTAAAAGAAACCAAAGCCCCAAAGCAATTGATGCACTAAAGCATAGCCTATAAGGCAAAACAGCGTTTGTGTTGTGATTTCCTTGAATTCCTGTTTGCATCCTCCATTTAGCAACAAGATTATAAACCTCAATTGCAGTGAGAAAAAATTTCTCACTCACTCCCAGCAAATCTGGGTTCATTATGTGGATTTCTAAGCATTTCTTTAATTCTTAAATACAGGTAATAGTAGATGATCACTTTCTTAAGATTCCTTATAAGATCCCTTTTTTCTCTCTCTCTTTGTGAGATACAAAACCCCCAAAATAAAAAGCATATTGAAAGATCTACCTTGATCGGAATAGGATGATTTCTAGAAAAACTTGCATATGAAGTAGTTTTAAATAATTGGATAGACAGGATCCTTCTCACTGTGCTGTAAATATCAACATCTAAACTAGTCTCTAAACACACTCAGTGGGAAAAGGATAATTCAAGCTCACATAGTCATGTTCTAAAAAATTCCTGTGGCTATGCCTTAACTACAAAAAATCCCTGTGTGACTTAGATGTTAACAAACATTTAAGTTAGTTAAACTGGATTTTAGTCATCCTTTTTCTTTACTCTGTATACCAAATACGGTAATAAGTTAAATAATAGATAAATAGCAAAATTTAAAACAAATATTTTAGGGTACTTGTATCAAAACTGGCTGCAAGAATTAAAATAATCTAATCAGAATAACATGACAGCTAAAATATTGCTAGACATACTTGCTGACATGTAGTTCCCACCTTACTTTGGTTTCCTTTCTGTTGGTGAGGGAAAGGGGCCTCAGCTTGTATTAAGGCCTTGCCTCTTTGTGAACAAAGGATGCAAAAGGCATGATTTTTTATCTTGAAATTAGGAAAATCTTGTGCATTGTCTAGGCAAAGTTACCAGTGAAACCTCTTCAACTATGAAATATCTTTACACTAGTATTTTCTGAAACAAAGAAAGAGATAAGAAGAAAACCCAAGCTATATTTGTTTTTTGGCAAGTAATTTTGAAGATCTGATAGTTTCAGGAAAAAAAATTGCAACCTAAAAGCAAGTAATTCAAAGGCCATAAACGATGAAAACATTTATTGAAAACAATTTGTTCAACTCACAATTTCAAACTTGGCTGAAATGTCTTCTGCTATTCCACAAGTTTTAGTTGCATGGCTTGAAGTATATGTCTTTTACACCTGTCATATAAATTAACTTGTAAGCATAAACAAGTTCAAAATCTTTGTAAATGTGGAATTTTCTAGAGAAATTTCTAGGGGAATTCCAGTTTCATTATCAAGTATAACTAATATGCGCATCAAGATTTTAATATTGCCATTATATGATTGTGGCCAAAGAAATTATCAATTCCACAAAGATAAATAAAAACAAGTTTCATTCCTATTTTATCTTTTATAGATGCCATCTTCCTTTTAAGTTTCTTTAGAAATAAAAAGTACCTGCCACTTCCAGCACTGGCTTCAGAGTCCATAAGATAAGACTTCTTGGATAAGATGAATAGGCAAAGGTTTTCCTTAAATCATCTGAAAAAAAATATATATACCCAGGGCGTTATTATATCTGTCACAGATGAGGAAACTACAGTTATGCATCATTTATCTGTTCAATGGTTTACAGCTCAGGCTGTTCCAAGGAGGTCACAAATCCATAGGCTATCCACTATAACTAGATTCTGTATTTTGTACTGTGATTTAGTGTGGAAGACTCCATCATGTCCATGTAGCCAGACAGCTGGTTGCACATCTGAAGCAGCTCAAGTGTGTAAATAATGCTTTTTCAATTCATTTGAAACTTATACTCCTTAAAATAATTCTAGATTGGCCTTTTTATATGAAAACATATCTATTATGAGAGTCTAAGAAATGAACTTGATTATTCTAATAAATGGAAAACTTGTGTTGCTTTTGACTGGTATCAGTCAAAACAAGAAGCCTGTAATTTTTGCTCTCTAGTTATGCTAGACAGATCAAGGGCAGGGGAGAAATAGAAGTGCTGCTATGTGAATGACCCTAAATATTCTCAGTATAATATATTTAGAATTAGTTGAAACTTATGACCACAGAGGTAACTGGTAACTGGTAACTACTAACTGGCTGGCCCCTGAGACAGAATGTGCATTATTTGTGGAAAAAAAAAAAAATCCTGCAGGACCTGTACTTTTTTGTTGTTGTTGTTATTATGTGTTTGTTTGCTTTTCCCCAGTAGGAAGGTCAGAATACCAAAGAGCTTCTTGAAGGCTGTTTAAACTCATCTGAAACCACTTACTTGGCCATGAGGTCAATTGACCTCCGTTTTACAGTCTAATGAACTGAAACCATTTCTACCAAACATAAAGAACACCCCCCACAAGAAGAAATACCTTTAGGAATTCACAAAGACCTAAATGTGATGCTTTAATGTAACATTTCTTATTTTCAGCATCTAATATACAAATTGATATTATTTTAACCAAATAAGTAATCTGCCAATCCTTTACTACATTCTTTAATAAAGGGAGGAAAAAGGAGGCAGGGGGAAGGGAGAAAGAGGTGGGGGAAGGGAGGGGCCTAGATTCAGGTTCCTTCTATAAAGCTAAACCCTTTGTATTGCTGTTCAGTGGATCAAATCTTCCTGGATGTGCCCAAAATACTTTTCTATCAAATGCCGTCTTACCAAAATTTTAAATTATTATTTTTTTATTCCCCAAATGACAGTTTCCAGGGCTGAGGCCTTAGACTAGCTCAGTAGCTGCACAACTGCTAACTAATGGCAAAATGACATATCAAAACTAGGTATCTACATTTTTGTTGCTTAAGTGTCTCAAACTTAGAAGATTCATACTAAGCTCAAACACACTGAAAAATAATTTTGTATATATTTGAGATGACATAATTTTCATAGCCAGTTCCATAGACAACCCAATATAGTGGCTGTATAGGTATACAGTTATACATATATATACCCTGTATATGGTTTGAGACACTCCAAATTGCAGATGAAACAGCCTTTATTTTTCAGAAATGGACCAAGGAGTAGACAGATCAATAGTTACATCATACTCACTAGGTTTCAGACTACACTTCAGACTACATTTTCTAAGTGAAAAGTTCTTATAAGTGAAGAGTTCTGAAGTTCCTCAACTGTAAGGATCATCCATTTTCTTAAACCAATAATTACCTAATGCAAAATTCACAATATTAGGTGCAGCAGTTGACTCTTTTTGATACTGTGTTAGACCACTTGAAGGGCCTAACTCACCCTGTGCATCGCTCTGTCCCTTTGACATGGGGATAGATTTATCTGTTGATGTCAAATGCCCAGATATTATTAAGGGAGACAGATTTTGCTAGTCCTAAACGAATCTTATAAACAGACAATGGGAACCAAAGGAAGACATATATAAAGGGGAAAGTGAGCATGTTTAACTTATAGCTAAAAACAAATGAAATTACAAAGTAAAATGAGCATATAGTATTCTGATGCATTTTCTAGTAATAAATCTTCAAAGCATGTGTAGAGTGCACCCAATTAAAAATAATATATGAATATGCTTAAGAAGCTGAAGTAATGACATATTCACTCTCATGTATAAAGTGCACTAGACTGTAAATGTATATTGCAACCCTTACTATTACAAAACTGAAAGGAACAAATTCAGATTATTTAGAGACAGTGCAGGGACAGATATCCTCAAGCTCGAGACCATACTTCTTGTTTTGCATTTTGTTGCACATTGAACTGTGAGAAAATGTTTCCCATATGCATTATTACCCAGTTATCTGGCCCTTTTTCGAAACAAAATAGACCCCAGAATTCCACAAAGAATCCAGTGGGACATCAGGATATACAAGCATCACCCTGCTAACAATAAATTGTTCTCTTCTATCAGCTAAACAGCTGCAGTCTGTTACTTATATCCTTTGCCCGGATTTAAGGTGAACTTCTCTTTGCTGCTGTGCTCCACAATATAGGTAGTAAAATTATAAGTCACCAGAGAAGGACTCAGCTCAGAGGAAATCACAAATGCTCTTAACCAGATGCAGGTGGAGCAAGAAGGCTTAGCACGATTGTACTGTTTGATCATCCAGAAGCAACTGCAAATCTAATCAGATCCCCATGTTGAGAACTTTACAAACAAAAACCAGGCACACACGCTCAAAGCAGAGGAGATGATATAACCTCATCCAAAGCCTCCTGTTGCTTTCCACATCCCACAATAATCATTTAAGTCTGAACTGCATGCGACTAAGCCAGCTTGCTCTCATCTGTGTCTCAGACTCACCCAGACACAGGAAAAATTTGACAGCTTTCTGGTTGGGGTGAAATAGAGGTATAAAGATTGGTGTGATGATCATGCTGAAAGAATCATATCTATAGTTCCATTTTCTACAACAAGGCAAAGCAGCTCTCTGTCAAATTTCATTACATTTTACAGATTTTTTTCTGCAGTAGTTATACCTAACTATCTTTATTATTAAAAGGAGAGAGAAAGAGATTCCCAGTACTATCAATAAATGATTACTGCAATATTTTCTCCAGCTAAATATTAAATTTCTTTACTTCATAGGTATTTTGCAATACTGAAGATGAAAAGATTAAACATTTTTTTTTAATTAAAGTATTGTTGTTGTTATATTTGCTTACATAGAGTTGCAACTCTAAGGATATCTGTGAGTAATTTATTATTTTGTATGTATCAGTGACAACAGTTTACTTCTTTATTATGGGTAGCTATTATCTCTCATGGAAGAGAAATGGGATGAAAAGAATGAGAATGGCCATACACGTCACAGAGAAATGTCCCAAAATCAGAGGAAATACCATAACAAACTGTCATGGGGAAAAAGAAAATTGGTGTACAGTGACAATTTATTTTTAAAGTGCTTTGCGGCTCACTGACCAAATCTGTGAGGCATCATTAGTTTCCATCAGTGCAGTAGATATTAGCCTTGAAGAACATTGAATACCTACACATCCACATATCTCTAGGGAACAAGCAGAAAATTTTAGACCTATAATTATATGATCAAAAAACTCTAATGTTGCACAGAAGAGATAAAAGGATATCGACTGAAGTCAACGTTTTTTGAAACAAGAAAACAAAATTTCTTAAGTTCATAAACAATTTAAGAAATAGGCCAAATGATGTTTTTCTTAGGTGTTTTTTTGAGGCATACATGTTTTTCTGCTCTCTCATTTCTCTTAAAATGATGACAGAGATTTATTGATCTAAACCAGTTCGGTTACAAAAGCTAGGAAGTAGAATCTTAATTGCACCCATGTTTTTTCACATTGTCTCCTTTAGACAACACACCTAAACTTGATAAACACTGACTTGCACACCTTTAGTCATATGGAATTTTTAATCCGAACACATATTCTAGATTTCTTTTTCCAGTACTAAAGAACTGTAACTGTATGATCATACAGTTCATAGCACTTTAGAAGCAAATAATAGTAGCAACAGTTAATACCATTTGTACAGATTTTCACATTTACCAAGCTCTTTGAAAACATTAATTAATTATCTGAAATAGAGTTTCTGTCATTTACATTTCTCCAGGATACGCACACTCCTATATGTGAACAGACTGAGAACGTATTGTAGGTATGTCTTCTGTCATAAATTAAGATACCCTTCTACACAAAATACAACTACTCCGAGCAAGCCAAGCAACTGTGAGCTCAGTCTTTGATATTATCCTATCAATATTCTGTAAAAAAAAAAAAAAAAAAAGTAAAAAGAAAAAGCAAGTGAGAAAGCCTAAGTGTGTTTTGACACTGCATCAGGGCACATCATAGAGGAAAAATCTTTTTGGTGTTCTTTTGCTAGTAGCAAAATTTCATAGCAATCAGAATATTCCATTCAAATATATCACATGTCAACACAGCTACTTCAAGCACTGAAAATTTTAAAAAGTAAAATCAGAGTAAAATGTTCCTTTGTCTGAGTCTGCTAATGTCATGAAAGCATTCATTTTTCTGTAACTAGTTCCTAAGAGAGTTCTGTATATATGCTATCTGTTACAAGAACCCAGTGGAGAATCATTGAAGTTCATGTCTCTTTCAGAGAAACTGTACCTAAAAAAAATAAAAAAGTAGAGCAATTGCCTTACGTTGCCTTACATTGTATGGCATTTTGTGTTTTAGACCTCTAGTTCTGACACTTTGTCCTAAATATACCAGTTAACAACAATCAGGAGACACGAAATGTGCTTTTAGCAGAAGAGTAAAAGCATACAAAACATTGGTAAACAAGCACACAAGGAAATATGCAGTAAAATAATCTGATAAAAATGTTGCTGAAGGGATCTACATAGTCAAAAAGCCTCTCAGCCTCAATTACATATGGCAAAAAGCAGTAACTAGTACTAGAACATTCTCACTGAAATGACTGAGTTTTTTATCAAACTACATACAAGACATAATACTAGCAATTTTAGATGTCCTATTAATCATGTTTCTCAGTTTCTCAAAAGTAGCATGAAGTTTTATTTCTATATTCTCTAATCCTGCTCTGGGGTACAGCTTCTACCTCTTCAGTTGGCTGGAGCTCCTATAGGACAGTCTAATTGATGACTGAAGAAAAACATTTGTGGATATTCTTGTATTCAGCCTCATACAGACTAAAAAGTATAACTTAAATTCAATCTTAAATTCACAAAGATTATGTATATACTAATAAATTATTAAAATAAAACTAATAAAAATTTAATCTAGATACCAAATAGCAAAGCATCCTCTAGTGTGCCTTTAGTGTAATTTTTTTTTTTCTCTCAGAGACAGGCAATTCTGACCATATAGACTGTGGACAATCTCTTACCATGCTGTCCCTCACACGGCAACTGAAAGTTCTCCAGATGAGGGCAAGTTGGCGCAATCAAAACTGAGCAAAAAGTATGGAAGAAGTAAGGAGACATTTGTGGTCTGGTGCTCATGGACCATGTTCTTACCTGTTTAGTTAGTAACACAAGTAGAATCTATTGGACTAATACCGAAAGATTGTATCGATGCATAAAAATTACAGAAAATAGGAGCATATTTGTGTGTATATTTTTTATGTGTTCCTTCCTTCAAGCATATTTGATTCTTCTGTGCCTTTCAGAATACTTCTTCAAGGATAAGAGCACCTTTAAGTGTGGAAATGTTTCAGTTTCGTTCAATGATGTTAAACAAATCTTCATTAGATAAATTCACTTGTGATTTATTTCCCCTGAAATTAATAGAGCTGCCTCAGGGATGAATTCGACCCAGTCTTTTCAGCTACTCTTAAAATAGATCGGGCGAAAGAACATTTTAGTAAGTGGCATTACCAGAATAAAAATTACTTAAACCTAAAGGAGTGGAATCAAACTGCTAGGCAAATTAAAAGAAAAGAAATCCATCTTCACAAATATAACTCTGCTGGAACATTGATCGTGATCTTGCCTCCCTACCAGTTTGCAGTCTATGCAACTGCAGCTTTCCAGATTGACACAATTTAAAGAGGCAGGATGTTCAGTGCAATGGCACAGGCATGCCATGAGAAAAATTATTTTAGTGGGAGATAACATCCTACAGGACATTGATCCTGATTTATTGTAATAACACTCTGTAGTAAAGCACCAAATACACTCTTCGACTATCCTTTGATGGCTGAGATTCCACTACCATTTTTTTTTCACTGCCTATTACATTTGCCTGAACAAGGGATTGTGTTCCCAAAAAACTCTTTATTAGCTGGTCTGTTACAAAAGCACCATTTCTTTCAAATCTTTTCACTTCTCAGTTATTTAAGCAGAGAACTACAAATTGCAGTCGTGAACGCATACCAATACCTAATATTATTCCAAACATTGCATTGTTTTATCAATCCTCTTCTTCCTCATTTATCTGTTTCACCTTTCCCTTGTTATACAAGTGACCACTTTCACAGAAGCTGCCTGCGAATTGAACTTTTGAAGAGACTCAGTCACCTCAGACAAAGTATGCTGAAAGGGTCTACTTAAATCAATAGAGAGCCTAAAAAAAAGCCTTTTCCTTCCTTATGGGGTGGGGTGAGGGGGAAGGGACACTCCAATATAAATATACAGGAATTGATACTCAGATCTCTCAAAGGATGCCATTAGCCACAAGGTTTATATTACTCAGCTACTCAGCATAAAAAGAAATCATTTTGGTGTCTTGCTCCACACTCATTCACTCATTCCTTATTTGCCTTATGCACTGTTTGTAGAGCTTCTTCAGGTACTTGTTTCTTATTTCATGGAGGCAGACCAGAGAAGTGATTGTCTTATTTCTACCGTTGCAGCACCTAATGCGTTACAGCTGATATCTTCAATCATTGTCAGCTATTCCCAGTAGCCCTTCCTTCCCATTTATTCCTTCAAAAACTCTAGAAAAAAAATCTAATTATGAAATGTAGACTGAAAGAAAAGCAGAACTAATGGAAGTTTTGGATGTGAGGGCTGACAAAAAATCTTTCTTTCTCTCTATTTTCTTTTCCCGGTTTTGAAATGTTATAGATGTTTTTCATGGACCTGACGGCTCTTGTTCTACAGGGCATAATCAATCTACTGTAGGAAGGGAAATTCTAGGCACAACTATAGGACACTGTGTGATGTCCTCTTGAATCCTTGCTCCAAACTCATAGATCCGGTCAAGCTTGAACTCTGGCAAGTCTTTGTGTCCTTGTTATTAGAAACAGTCCTCGTTTTGAGAAACACTGAATTGAAATCTTCAGGATTCTTTGGAAAACACTATCAAATACAACTGATTAATACACTACATATGATCAATCCTGTGACAAGGTCTGTGGAAATGTAACTATTATTATGGGTAGTGGCTAGTAGCATTGCATGGTGATGTTTTCATTTTTCAGAAACCTGGAAAAAGTAAAACTGCTGCAGCTACAAATGTGTTTTCATAAGGTTGGTCAATTTGTTAGTTTATGTCCATTCTTGTGATAGCAGTAGCAGGGGGATACCGATAAATTTACCTAAAAGTAAATGATAAAATGCAGCTTCCATTAAAAAAGAAATAATAAATCAGCAAAGGAATAAGTATACTGTGAACATTGTGTCATTCTGTAAATGACATTTTTTTTAATATAAAACTGCTAATAAAAATACATTTTGATTTACTAAGTAATAATTCAATATCTGGGAAAATGTTAATTCCATTTTTTTTTCATTCTGTATGATAGCATGACATCTCCATGGCAATCAAAGTATGTGAGTAAAAGTATAGAAAGTCAAATTTTAGAAAGTAAAAAATGACACATTCGACAAATCTAACCAATACAAAGAAGGCAAAGTCCACTTTCAGGCATTGGAACTTTCAGATCTTGATAAACATTGCTTTTGTTTACCCAAACTGTTTCATACATGGAAGGAAATCCAAAGTGATACTGCAGCAGATGTCTTCCATTTTAGCTCAAACTCCATATTTGTTTATTAGTGAATGAAAAGATTGAATCAAATCAGCACTGGCCTCCGAGCACCGCAAATATTGAAAGTCGCAGTACTTCATAGAAGTATGGTTTTTACACTGCAGTGTGCTTCTGAACCCAAATTGTTTAATCCATTCCTTTGAGAGTACTGCCAACATCAACAACGTTTTGCTGCGTAATTGACTGACAGAAAGAGGTACAGTATGCTAAGAGGAGAAAGCAGGGCTGGAGAAGGGGAAAAATCTGTTTTGTCTCAATGTCATTTGGCAACGTGATGAGCACTGAGAATCATTCAAATTTGAACTGACCATGCCCAGACAGAAATGTTCCTTTTCTGTTTCTTGGTGGAGCTTTGATGGCAAATAGGGTATTATTTCTATCTTTCCGTCAGACAGTTATTATGTACTATGTTTATAAAAAACTACCACCAGACTGATTTTGTTAAACAGACTTTCAAAATCTCCTTACCTCCTTGAACAAGCAGTACTGACTAAAATGTCATGAGGTGCCAATATATATTAACTTGAAAGTTCCCTTGATGTTTTACTTTTTCCAGAACCATTAGCTACTCTACAGTATCCTTGAGAAGCATATTTTCTTTAAGATTATAAATGCCAAGAGTAACACGTATAATCTTATGGAGGATGCAAGAAAATTGTATGGTTTTAATTTGAAAATTTATATTCTCTTACAAAAAAAAATGCACCTGTGGTAAAGTTTGGGGGAGAAAGATATGTTAGTGTTTTGCTTATTAGTGAAATTTTATCTGTCTATAGGGTATTTCCACCCACCACTTAGTCTTAACCTGAGATCTACCACAATAATATACTGTAGCAGTTCCAGAAATATTACTTTAAGAGCAAAACTTTTCCTGAAAAAATACAATGTTAGTATATTGGCATTTTGAAAATTAAAACATAAGATAATTTTGAAGATTTTCAAATGTTGAAGAGTGTGATACTTCTGACATACTAAAATTATGATACTAGAAATAAATATATTGTGCTCCAGAATAGAAAAATCTAATTCGGACATTTCTCAAACATTGAATTTGAAAAGTTGACAGCAAATGCTAGTGTCAAACTGAGTTCTGTGCTATGATCCAGAGATGAACTGTGATAAACTGTGGTGAACAAATCCCTTAGAACTTACAGAATTTCTGCACTGCTGAGTGAGCACTTCAGAAAAAAAGCATTTTTAAGATGAATAAAGAAAAATATGTTACTGAAAGCTCTGTTATCCATCTGTAAATCTAATGTTGAAGACAATGAAATGCATGGCATATGATATTTTTTAACATTTATACATGAGGTTATGGCATAAATCCACATAAATCCATGGCTAGCTTTCTGTGGGTATACTGCTATTTCACTGAAAATTTTAGATGTTCTGAAAAGTGGGAACATGGATTTTAGCTTGTGTGACAGAGTTAGTCTTTTAAGCAGTTACGAAACATCTATTAGGTATGGTTATGTGAAAGCAAACTGACAGAGTAATTGCAGCAAAGTTCTGAAATCAGAAGACAGGAATTTTCTTCATGCCGTGGATATATTGGAACATATTGAGTGGTTGCTCCCTTCCTGAAAGGTAAGGAGAACACAGTAATTTTGTAGATGTATTTATTATATATTATTAAATTACTACCCCTCGTTTCAGCTAGTTATATCTCCATTCAAACTGAAGACTATTGTGTAGAGGTGCCATGATTTTATTTTGGCCTGCCATGACATCAGGGTATCTTTTCCCTTCACTTCTGACATGCCTATCAATGAAACAGATATTTCACTTTCAGGAAAATCGTACAAGCTTTTTCTTATTACTTATCTATCAGTACATAAACTGAGGTGATTATGAAACAAATCTGTTTGGATGAGCAGCTAAAAACTGAGTAGAAGAATTTCAAAATAGCTGATACTGAGGGAGAATATAAAGATAAAAAACTCATTTTGTAGGCATAGTATAGACAGTTACAGATGGAGTGGCTTAGAGAACATATATTTTTCATAAGTTTAGCTCATTTCATTCAAGATAAATGAAGATATATATAAAATTTCTGATAAAGAGTGTGGTAGTAAAATACACTTTTTTCCTAGCAATGTCTTCAGCCTTTGTTTTTGGCATTAAAAGCTGTATCTGTAATATATTTTGAGTGTTATAAATGTTTTAAAAGACAAAATAAAATGCATGAACATCTCAAAAGGATAAGAACACACATCCTGGGTCAGACTGATGTTCCACCTAAGTCCACAACCTGTTTTTTTATTTTAGTGGCCAAGAACAGACATGTAGTGAAGATATTACTAAACCAAAACATACACACACACACAAAAGAAGAAATAAAGAGATAGAGACAGAAGGAATTAAGATGATCTACAACCTGATAGATCTTTCAACTCTCTGTGAGCTGGCAGGTTAGGGATGTCTTGTATATCACATATGGATCATAACCTAGAATAGACATATAAGTGGATCTATCTGAAGGTCTTGAACAGCTTACATATATCCACATTTTGAGCACCTTGTAGTATCTGTCAAAGTCTCTCTGCACAGAATTAGATTATGCATTACAAGAAAGATATTTGACATACATACTTTAGGAATCATAGAATCATAGAATCATAGAATGCCTAAGGTTGGAAGGGACCTCTAGAGGTCATCTAGTCCAACCCCCCTGCACACGCAGGGCCACCTAGAGCACGTGGCACAGGACTACATCCAAGCGGGTCTTGAAGATCTCCAGAGAAGGAGACTCCACAACCTCTCTGGGCAGCCTGTTCCAGTGCTCTGTCACCCTCACCGTCAAGAAGTTCTTCCTTAAGTTCCCATGGAACTTTTTATGCTTCAATTTATGGCCATTTCCTCTGGTTCTGTCAGTGACCACCAGTGAAAAGAGGCCAGCCCCATCCTCCTCATTGCCTCCCTTGAGGCACTTATAGACACTGATCAGGTCCCCTCTCAGCCTTCTCTTCTCCAGGCTGAACAAGCCCAGCTCCCTCAGCCTCTCCTCATAGGGCAGATGTTCCAGGCCCCTGATCATCCTAGTTGCCCTGCGCTGGACTCTCTCCAGCAGCTCCACATCCCTCTTGTACTGTGGGGCCCAGAACTGGACACAGTACTCCAGATGTGGCCTTACCAGGGCTGAGTAGAGGGGTAAGATCACCTCCCTCGACCTGCTGGAGATGCTCCTCTTAATGCACCCCAGGATGCCATTGGCCTTCTTGGCCACGAGGGCACACTGCTGCCTCATGGTCAACCTGTCGTCCACCACGACGCCCAGGTCCTTCTCAGCAGAGCTGCTCTCCAGCAGGTCGGTCCCCAGCCTGTACTGGTGTCTGGGGTTATTTCTCCCCAGGTGCAGGACCGTGCACTTGGCCTTGTTGAATTTCATGAGGTTTTTGACCGCCCAGTTGTCCAGTCTGTCCAGGTCCCTCTGGATGGCAGCACAGCCCTCTGGAGTATCCGCTACTCCTCCCAGCTTCGTATCATCTGCAAACTTGCTGAGGGAGCACTCTGTGCCTTCATCCAGATCGTTGATAAATAAATTGAACAGGACTGGACCGAGGACTGACCCCTGGGGCACTCCGCTCAACACAGGCCTCCAACTAGACTCTGCACCGCTGATCACCACCCTCTGAGTTCTGCCATCTAGCCAGTTGCCAATCCACCTCACCGACCACTCATCCAGCCCACACCTCCGGAGCTTGTCCAGGAGGATGTTGTGAGGGACGGTGTCAAAAGCCTTGGTGAAGTCAAGGTAGATGACATCCACCGCTCTCCCCTCATCTATCCAGCCGGTCATCCCATCATAGAAGGCTATCAGATTAGTCAAGCATGATTTCCGTTTCGTGAATCCATGCTGACTAGTCTTGAGCACCTTTTTGTCCTCCACGTGCCTGGAGACAACGGCCAGTATGAGCCGTTCCATCACTTTTCCGGGGACGGAGGTGAGGCTGACCGGCCTGTAGTTGCCCGGGAAAAAAATGTATTTTTTTTCCTCTCCTCAGCTATCCCAAAAGTCCTATCTATTTAGTTTTACCTAAAGTTGCTGACATTTTTAAGCATCTGCAATAACTCACATCTCTCTGGTCTGTAATTGGAACTAATCTACAACACCCTATTGTGCACATATTGTTAACCATATTTTTCCTTATAACTTCAAACAGAAGCAATAGTGTCTATAATTTTATCACTTCTCCATTGTATCACTTCTTCACTCAATGCAGTCTGACTTTTATGTATCTCTTTGCAGTCAGATATAGACTCAGGTATTCTCAAAAATTTTCTCTTGAGAGGATGTTTGCTATGTGGTAAGTTAAAGGGAAAAACTTCGAGCAAAACAAGAGATTAAATGAGATTAAATGAAGATGTTTGTTATATTTAAATCCATTTTTATCCAGTCCTTTATCCCACCTGATAAGTAAGAATACTTTGTTTCAAAAGTGTGTTGTGCAATCTCATTGCGAGCAAGTTCCTGAGCAAAAAAATAATTATAACCATAAAAAATAAATAGAATGAGAATGAAGCACAATTTCTCTCCAGATGGATTATCCTTATGGGGTACACCTTCTTATCCTTTTCTTTATTGCTCTGCTATCCCTAAGTTAACATATATATATATATGTATATATATATATATAAAACCAAAAACAAACAAACAAAACCAAACCTATTTTATATAACTGCCTTTTTCTTCAATCTATTCCTACTGTTGCCTTGGACATCCTTTCTAGTTACTCCATAAAGTCCTGTCTTCCACCTAGTAGGAATAAGATACTATTTAATAATTTTACAAACCCAATGTTTCTATGCTTTGGTATGAAATTTGTGTTGACTATGACAAGTAAGATTCAGCTCAACTTCATTTCAGATGTCTGTGTGCTAATATGCACTGACCCAGTCTGTTCTTGACATATATGTGTTAAGAAAGACTGGAGAACGAACCCAAAACATCACCCCATTCACATTCATTATGTCTAGCACTAAATCAAATTGCCTGTTGAATTTTAAGTTCTCTTGTGATGCCTGGCCAAAGGAAATAGTGACATCACTTATTACTCCTTTAAAGTGAAGTGCATTCCATGACACAATATAAAAATCCTTTGTCTCTATGTACTGTTAAAGTTTTCCTTGCTCATACAATTACCAAAATATTAATCAGTTTAGGATATTACTTATCCAAATATGATCTGTAAATGACCAGCAAGATGAACAAGACCAATAATAATCACATTGCAGACAAATGCGATGATAGGTCTTAAAGATCTGCAGCAGGAACAGCTCTGCTGCTTCACAGAATGCACAAGGTGGGGCAGACAGGTCCTGATGTGACTATCTGTTCCTTCATGGTTTCGGTCATGAGGACAGTGCATCCTCCTTGGAACTCACACTAGGCATTATAGGAGGGCTGATGAGGTCAGCAAGGATTGGACTGCTTTTGGAAGAGGTCTAAGAGGAAGGCAGTATTAGCTCTGAGCTCACAAGCTCCCACTCTGCTTCATCCACCACCACCAAAAAGTTTTATTCTTCATTTCCAATTGCTCATCCATATAATTGATAACATCTGCTTCCCTGAGCAAATGGAGAGAAATGTGACATCATTACCAGTAATTCAAACCATGGGAGATGGTGGTTGGTGTTCCCACAGTCATCCCTGGATCCCTGTGTCTTAAAAATTATTAGATGCTCAAATATCCATGCCTACACATACAGGTTATGTCTATAGAAGCTCCATCCCACAGAACTCGTAAACAGATGATAGCTGAAGAAACATACGAATAAAACACTACCATAGGCAGAGAGAACAGGATGAAAATAGCAAAACTATATCGTTACATGATTACAATTTATATCCAGCCTCATAAAGATGCTTATTCGACAGCTCCATTTTGTATCCTTGCTAAATCAATGTCCCACACATTGTTGCCATAAACAGCACAGATACGAATTACAGATATTTGTATGTTTGACTAGATGTCCAATATCATACTACTTCAGTTAATTTATATAAAAAGTTTTCGTCTTTTATTGAAGTTTGTAGGATTCATTGCTTCCAAAATGCAGAAAATGTAATTTTTTGTTTTCCTTTGCACAATAACTGAAATAATTCCTCAAAGAATAGGTAACAAAACAACTGTTCTAACTCTGAACAGTCAGTTACAAATCATATTTTGGATCTGAAGGCATCGAAATACAACTTATGACAAAGGATTTTGGATGGGAAATGCTCAGAACAAGATTTCCGCAGGAACTTTATTACAATCTTAGCTGCGTTAACTTTCCTTAACCATTGTATTTTACTTTTAATCCCAAATCCTCCTCACCCTTGGCTGGCCTTTCCCAACATCTATGAATCCTGAACTATTCAGGGCAACTTACTATTTAGAAATGAGAAATCGGTGCCTTAATTAGGCTCTTTATTTATTTGATGGAGTCTCTGGCGATTGATCCTAACCTTTAGGTGCTCTAAATGACTCTTAGAAAGCCTCATTGACTATATAAATAGCACAAGGTCCTTTTTTCAAGCACTCCTATAAGGTGCTTAAATTTCTTCCATTCACCTGACCCTTATTTGTTCTTTATTTTTTTAAATAACAATCTCCTCACTGTGATTTTTTTTTCAAATATGAAAAAAGAATAACCAGTGAAATATTGTCTTCCCAGAGGACAGCAGATTATCATATCCATCCTAATGAATTGTTATTTACAAAACTCTTAGTTTTCCCAGGTCAAGAGATTCATTGAGAATCTTTGTTTCCAGGGGTTCCTCACTGCATCCTCCCTGCACTGAGTGAATTGCCTTGTTTATTCAAATAATACTCATAGATGATTAACAGCTGCATAATATTATGCTTACTACCTCCCTTGCCTCACCACATGGTATCAGGCAACACGTTATTAGAGGTTTAAAATAAATACAAATACAATTCTATTCTCATTTTTATGACACCTTTTGAAAAATATAGTTCTTTTATTCATACATTTTCAGTCATAGACTCTGCTCATTTGGCAAAGGCAATCTCTATAATGCGGTACCAATTTTCACAAATGTAAGTAGGTATGCATTTATCTATTTTGTTAATAATCTCAACTCTCTGATGCCAGTCTTTGCTTGTGGTCCTCTGATAATCCATGATGAATAAGCTAGTACATCTTCTGGACTCTGTTTTGGAAAGAACAACTCGTTTATTCTGCAAGAACACTCAGTGGTGAGTCGAGGTAGTTCACTCTCCAGACTGCCCCGATCTGAAGTTTGGGTGAGACTACACAGGTTTAGTTTCATTTGCTACTTTCAAGCACTTCTACATTACTTGGTAGGGAAATGCACTGAGTATGCACTCAGAAAAGTGGATTTTGCCTATCATCTGGCCAAAGGATTAGCTATGATTTCTTGCATGGTTGGTCAAATTTAGCTTTATGATCCAGACCTGGAAATCTAGTTTGATTTCCCCTTTTACTATATTACTGGCAGCATACTAAAGTTGAGAATTAAGTAACATGCATTTTCAAACATGGACTTTCCTATTTCTGTTATAGATTTTTATTAATAAGCAGCTAAATTATTCTAAGGCAAAGATCTTAGTGGTAAAAGCAGTGGTAAGGTAGGTTCTGCAGGAAGTTTCATTAAACTTCCTTAAGTTTCCATTAAACTTCAAAAATGAGAAAAATACTAAAATGTGTGTAAAACTGATAAAGATTTTACTTTAATTGTATATATACTACATACTTCCTAATATAATGAAATTTTGGTATTTATACCTATTTGGTGTTTATAACTAACAACTATTATCTGGTAAATTGTTCAAAAAAGAAACCAAGGCATTTACTAATCCACCATAAGTTTTAACTTTTAACATTAAAAAAAAAGAGATTAAAAAAAAAGCTAGAGTTGAATACACTCTAACGCAGCATAGAAAACACAGTTTTGTAATGAAGACTCATCCCTTGCTAAATCTAGTTAAAGTAAAAAAAAAAAAATTATATCCTGTTCAGCTAAAAAATATAAGCAGCAACATACATGGAGTAGCATTTTATTTTATTTTATTTTATTTTATTTTATTTTATTTTATTTTATTTTATTTTATTTTATTTTATTTTATTTTTTGCCAGTCCTTGACAGAAAAATTATGCCTGGGAACTTGAAACTCTTATACACCATTCACTTTTACCTAATAAATAATGACAGAGGACTGGGTAAGCCTAGTGGCTTACATGTCTGAATAATATTTACTTAACCAGAACATTTATGCATCACTTTTCCTTTTTTTTTTCCCTCTTCCTGAGCTGAATGGTTTATATAATACAATTGCCACAGTCATTCTCTCAGCAGCACTGAAATTGCCATTTAAGTGCCATCTGCGAGGCAGTCGAAAACTGGCTGATTCTGTGCCTTTGTTGTCTTGTGTGATGTTATCCCTTAGTTAATAACTGAGAATTCAGGCGCAGGGAAAGATGAATCTCTCTGATGTCATTCCCTTTATTGTGTTTGAAGATCTGTGCCCCACCACCTACCAAGCTTCCCCTGACTGACCCGTGTTTACCTTCTGTTGGTGCCACTTCCCACTGGGTTATTGATGTGCTTTTCTGCCCGGGACGCCGTCTCTCTCAATGCACTTTGTTAAGCTCAGGCCACGGGCACACACTGTTCTTTGTTGCACTGTATATGAGGAATGTTTTTGGACGATATCAACGATTAGGAACTGGAGTGTCTTCGAAGGCACTGGAGCAACATGTATTGCCAACACACTGTATCACATGGATTAGGCTTAAAAGCTATTCAAATAAAATTCCGAAAGGTTTTTTTTTTTTTTTTTTTTTTTTCCTAATACCTAAGAGCATCTTATTTACATAACAGAAAACAGTTACTTCTATATATACAGATTGGGTATTTTTCGGATGCTATTTGATTTTCTTCTCTTTCTTTTATAGTTTTCCCAATTTGCATTCAAAATCACCAAAAGGGAACTCAACAGTTAACATCAGCTATCTGCTAAAATAACAAACTGGCTGTTTATTGACCAGCAAACAAACCAGATGTGGAGGCAAGGTATGTGTCCTTTTGATTTGATGCTTTTATATCTTTTTTTTTTTGCTTTAAGACCCTGTCTCAGAAAGTGCAGGACATGCTCTCAGTCATGAGTTGTGGAGGAAGGGGAAAAAAAGGGCACAAAAGAGAAGCCTAGTTGTCCAGAACACAAATAATGAGGTAAAGCTTTGGGCAATACATACCAGACCTGGACATGGGCATTTTAGGTTCATTTTCCAAAAGGTAGAAAACTCACCTTTGAAAGCAATAGAAAATTATCCCTTGTTTTTATTTATTTATTTTTTTGTGCGGGGAGCAGGAGAAGGGAAAGAAACAGACAGGATAGTGGTGGCAGTTCCTCTAAGCCTTTTATATTTATTTAATACTTGTTTAATATTTGTTTAATATCTCCTGAGTAAGTGCATACTGGTGAACCAACTTCCTCTCTTTTATTCTTATCACCATTCATACAGAAATACATGAAAAAGCAACTCTTCACTTATGTATAACAATTCTTCTTAAAAGTATAGCCTGACTTTGGTCTTCTTTTTTTTTTTTTTCCTTTTTTTTTTTTTTTCCTTTCTTTTTTTTTTCCTTGTGTGCAGTTTCTCTTTTAAATCCAATCGATGCTGACTATGTCTCTACAAGACATGACAATTATGCATTCTGATCTCAGTTAACCTATCTAGGGGGGGAAATGTCTTCAAAACGTGTGTGGCACTAGAGGCTTGATAAAGCTAAATGATGAAATGATGACTAAGTTTAATGAACACTGTGATTTAAGGCATCTAGCCTTTAAAAAAAAATATCTAGAGAGTTTCCTTTTGCAATAGCCATCTCAAGTGAATTCATATTCAGGCTGTGACAGCACTGCTAATTTTCTTCTCTCCTCTGGAAGTGAAGGATGGTGCTATCTTGTTAGCTATGCTCTTTATACCATAAATGCTGGGTTGTCCTAGCAGGCAGAATGTATTAATAAACATATAGCGACATCAAGGGGACCAACTGCTGTTGATCTCTTGACAATGGATGGAGAGAAGCCAAAAGCATCATGAGAGACTGAATATTCTGAATAAAAACATCCATAAACTAAATCACATATATTTAATTACATGTGTTTTAGTAATGAAATTGTTTTCTATTTTTATTTATAATATTAAAAGTTTTATTAATTCTACATTTACAATTGCAGGAAAATTCAAAATGCAATATTTATCTCTGATTATTCTATTTTAAAGTAAATTCATTAGTGATGCAGAAAAACTGAAACTGACTTGATTTTAACATTTCTATCATTACCTTTGCTTTATTTTAAATAAGAAAGAAGACTAACAGATTTCTGTGAATTTTAATACATGCAACACACCTATTCTTGAAAGGATACGAAATGTTCCTCAGAAATCTTTTCAATACATTTTTTTTTCTCTTTGTGAATCATCTATCAACTTTTTATTAAATGGTTTGGATTTTTTTTTGAAACATCAAAATTTATAGTGAAGTGCTGAAGTGGCTGGCCACCTTAAATATATATTCTCTGAATTTACTGTAAGGGCTATACTTCAAAAGAGAAGGCCAGTCAATGCTAATTTTATGGCATTTATTACAACACCATTAAACATTAATGTATTTTTTTTTTTTGCTAGTCAATTGGTGGCAATACCCAGCTTTGTAGAAACATCACTGTAATTTACCATGAATCAATGTCATTTTTCACATATCTAATCAATGGTTTGTATTCAAATTCAGGAATTTAAAGAGCAAAGAAAAAGATTTGATGTTTCTCTAACCAAAAGGTCTAAAGAAAAGTAATATTTCTTATCTGACAAGGCCTTTGTCTTTATTGATCATTTGGTAGAACTGAAGAAAAGATTGCAGATGTTGCTATTGCCTCTTTGCTTCCCGTTTTATCACTGATAATACATTGCTCTTTTTGGAAATAAATATAGTGGAGCCAATACCCTGAAATCTAGCAAAAGCCGCATATCAGTTCTAGTCTTCTGTTTAATCTTTTTACAGACCCCATATGGGAGATATATTTTAAAGGCTACTTACTAAATCATTTTCCATTTGCATGAAAATATGCCAGTAATTTAGAACCAAATGCTTTAAAATAGAAGGAAGAGTTCTAGCATTCTCAAAACACAATTTTATTTTCTTTCCTTTAGTCAAATGGCTTAAAAACCTATGGATCTTTTCAAAAGGCAAGCACTGTTCAAATTTTCTGTAAATAAACAGCAACTTTCCTTTTTTTAATTAATAATCATGGATTCATTTTCTTTGAGAAGAAATTAAAGAAGGAAGAATGGACAACTAAGGTATGTTATGCTGCTATACTCCAATTATCTTTATTTTATATACCGATAAAGGTGTTTTTAGTATTAATTAGTAATAGTCATCTGCTACATACACAAGCACAGTGATTGCAAATGGTGATACAGTAAATCAAACCTCCTTTAAACTGATTCCTATCTCTCAAAACAAGTCTTAAGACTATGTGGCCTCTGTTCAACAACACCCATGACAAAAAGACGATTGCATACTATATACTGTTTGGAGAAAAAATATCCATTTTTTTTTATCTGTGTCTCAGCTGCAATGTACCATAGACAGATCTTTTAAATGTGAGCAATGCATTATAGAAGATATGACTAATCTAGAGAATTTCCATTTGAAAGAGAAATGAGTAATAATTGATTGGCCTAGATCCAAAGTCACAGTGGGGTTCAAAAAGCTTGTAAGTGCCCTCATAAAAATAGAAGCTGTATCAACCAATTGAATTTAATTATATGTGAAGGTGATGAGGGAGCTAAACAGCCTGTAATTGGAGTCCAATTACTCAGCTGGTCTTCCATAAAATTAATTCATCTGAAAGTTTGCCATTGTCCCATGCTCCAGGCCTGCTGCTGGTTTAATTAGTTAACACTGAGGAATCTTGAAACATTACATTATTTTGTCTTTATTGCCAATTATGGGTTAAGGAAAATTGTATATAAAATATTAACATCTGCTTCCAGCAAAACTTGGAGAGGGCAAAGGCAAAATATCTCTTTCTTAATCCAGTTAAGAGAGGGAAAATGTATTGAAACACAGGGAAAAGTCTTTCTGCTAATCATGGCTTATAAAATTAAAAATTATATATAATTTTAATAAGAGATAATAAAAATATGAAGTATAAGGGTTTCCTAGTGGATTTCTGTAGAAAGAGTTTTGACTGTGCCAGAGAGTTCATAAATCACTTGGACTCAGATAGTATCCAGATAGAAAAAGGGTCTGAGTTGATTCTCTGTTTACTCATTGGGAGTCTATTCTTAGTGTCTCTAATAATATACTCCAAGAATAAGCCCAATAGCATTCCTTGTCTTCCTCTACTGCCAAATCAGAACAATATACTATTTCATTCTGAATAATAATATTGAGTAATAATGTCTTATTTTAAAGAATAATTCTGTCAGAAAGGCTTGCTTTAATTCACTGTAAAATTGACAGTTTCCATCTTATTTATATAAAAGAGCCTATAGTTACATTAAAAATAAATGGAAAGGAGATAGAAAGTATCTACAGTGACATTATTAAAGGGCAAGAATCTTGCTTTTTTTTAGTTTGCTTCAAAACTGGCTGCAGATGTTGTAGGTTTTTCCACTGTTTTAATGGGTTTCAGATCTGGCTACTGAAGTGATACCTTTTATTCTTGCTTTACTTTCAGGAATAGCAACTACAGAGAAAGCTAAGTACTATTTAGTGTCCAGTGTACATTAGGAGTTACATGCCTCTGGAGCATCTGTTGAACAGGAGATGATCGAGGAGAAAAATTAGCTGATGATTCCGTGGAATGGTGCTCATTTATTTCCACAAATACTTACTAATATCTACACAGTTAATTACAGGAAGAGAAATATAAAAAGATCCCATTTAGCAAGCTAGGGGAAATAAATATCAATATTTATTGTAGTGTATTTTTTCCTTATTTTAGGACATCTCATTTTGTGAATAGTGCAGTCTGAATTAAATAGCTCTTGTAAAGACTTACACGCACTACCTGTATTGTCTATTTCTAAAGCTTTCTCAGACATACTATAAATAATTCTACTATAGCACCATTGAACATATTTAAGACAAATTGTCATTATAGCTTGCTATAGCTCTCCATTTGCCTTTTAAGCTCCCTTTATTCAATCAAGAATGTCAAGATAAATCTATTCTTACCAGAGTAATATTAAGGTCAGACTTTAAAACAAAATATACTGTATACTTGAGGAACACTGGGTAAAAGAACACTCTCACAAGTGCTAGATTTCACTATGCCTCAGAAAGGAAGAAAAAATGTTAGTGAAAAACCAACTAATTATCTTACTTTTAAAGAAAAATAAATACAATCTTCATTTCCTAAATTTAAGAAGGAAACTGCTGGAGCTGTAAACATTCTTTTAAGCCACAGAGATACATTAAATTTCTTTGATTAGTCTGAATTATTTTTATGCTGTTGCAGTTTTGTGAAGCATAAAGAGCCAAAACTAAAGGAATCTGTTGAATAGTACAGCCATCAAGAAAAGGAAATTCCACTAAGTAATGCCTATGGGTTTCCTGACAAGGGACGGTCTGCAGTGATATCATAAACATTATTAGAAATGATCTAGGAGATCTGGTAAACAGACTGTACATAAACTTTACTATCTATAATTATAATATAGGATTACAACCTCACATATGATAATAAGCTAAATAGTGAATGATTTATAGGGTTCAGTTTCTGCATTTTCCCTCCCATTCTTTGGAAAAGCCCTGAGAACAGCATAGCACACAGGAAGTGAGCAGTTACTGGGGGCTATCATTGAGGAAGAAGAGATATCGAAGTGCACCCTGTGCACTTGCAAGAAATGGCAAGACAGGACCGTTAAAAATGCCACCATTCACTAACAGGAGGAAACAGAAGTGCTAATGTCAACACTTTGGTACTAGTTTGAGTGCTTCCCATCTAAATAAGTAAACTCATCCAACAAAGTACAAAAAGTATTTCTCATTTAGAATGAGAAGTATAGATTCTGCTGAGTCAAATCAATGCATCTTACAGAGAAAATGTATCAACGTATTATTTTCTCTTCTCTCGGTAAAGCCTTTACCAAACATGCTTCTTACAAGATTAATTGTCTCTAGAATATAAACAGCATCAAACATAGGATTATTTCCTTCTCCTGAGACGGAAATTCTTGGGTAAAAAGTAAAGCTACTTTTAATTCAGCATACGCAGTGAGCTTGATCCTCTTCTTTATATTTATTGACAAGGCGTATTCTGTTTCTCCTTCATAGTTAGTTATAAACATAAAAAGAAAATCTATGATTCTTCTATAAATTGTTTCTGGCAGTTGACAATGGGCAGGCAAATTTCAGTCCTGCACAGCTACCAACACTATAAAAACCTAATAGCTCTGCGGGCTCTGGAACTACTGAGTCTGGGGAGTTTTACGGGTCTGTGTCCTATGCATGACTGGTTTAATAAAGATTTGGATCCAAACTTTTCTCTGAATTGAGTGACTTTTAAGGAGTCTTTCCTTGTTGTATTCTTTGGAGTCTTATTATGTAGGATTTCATGATTTATCATGGTTTCTCTCTTTTTTCCCATCAGCCTATCTCTCTGAACTTAAATATTCTCTTCACTTTAAATGTTGTTGAAATGAGTTTAAAAGCGTTTAGTTGGACTGTGATAGATGTGCATAAATTCAGCATAATGCATTAAACCTCGTTAACCACTAGTTCCATTTTTTTCCTTGGAAAAAATAAGAATATCAAACATAGCAAAAGGAAAAAAAAAGACATAGTTCAAGCCAAGTGAAATAAATCTTCCTAAATCTAAGTTTAATCTTAAAGTCCTAAGCAGGCACTTAGGCAAGGTATGAAGCCTCATCTAATATGGTGTTTTGACTGGCATGAGCGCCAGAACTTCACTTTCCTTGATAAGTGACCAGTGTGGAAGACAAAAAGCCACACATTCCCTGTGATTGCTTCTAACTCAGTGCCCACTGAATCAACGGCAGAGCTTTATTAAAAGTATTATTAAAGCTTTTACGTTTTAAAAAATTTAATTCTAAACAGTTGAGAAAGGGAAATACCTGCTGCACTCATTATCCTCAGAACAGACACTGGTATCAATAAATTAGATGAAAATAACTTGTGCTGTATTTTTCACTGCAGTAATTCTAGACTTGGTCAATTGAGTAACTAGGTATAGGCATTTATGTTGATAGTCATCACAACAACAGCAATGGTATTGCTATAGACTCTTGCAATCTCAGGTAAGCATTTACTGCTGCCCAGCTATACTGTGCTATGAGGGGCAGCACCAGAGACCCATGGGTTAAGGGAGCCAAGAGGAGCTGAACTCTTTGAGGAGACAGCAATAATGAGATGCTAAGGTGGCACTTTTGCCACAATTCTACCAAACTTGTGCTTTTTTATTTTCCACTTTTTTTTGCAACAGAGTCCCTTTCTTTAGGGTTTTCATTGTGCTGCTTCAGTGCTGGTAAAGTCATTTTCTCATAGAAAAGATGTAAAAATGGGTATATAAATATAATTTCATTTATTTTGGAACCCTGCATTAGGGCACAGTTTGCAGTCCTTGTGTGATGTCTTATCAGTGTAAGCTGAGAAATGCTGGATACAATAAAATCCAATGGACCACTCGCTGTCAAAGTTCAGGCAAGTCATAGGTGAAGGCTTACATTAAAATATGGACAATGCTTTCTTGAAAACCACTTGGAAGTCATTTAGTACCATCATTAACACCCCATGGAAATTTCAAACTTCCCTTCAATATTGTGAATTAAGAAAATTTCAGTATGTTAGTATACAGCTCATTTATACAATATCTAGACCTGAGGAATAAAACTGAAAAAAAAAAGAAAGATTTTTTTCCTATTGTTTTCATCCTTTTGGCAATTTCAAAAATCAAATTCCTTTCACTTCAAGTAGAAAAACTTGATACAGAATGGCCTATTTCATTTAGATTGTGGTTGTTGAACTTAGATATGAATAAATTTTGAAATCACAAATTATTTCAAATCATAAAATGTTTAATTTATAAAATGTCATAACAAAATGTTTAATTTCCTCCATTTTTCTGGAATATACAATGTTTTGAAAGAAAAAAAAAGACAATAATGAAATATTTCTGTCACTCTATTTGTATTTTTCATTGGAAAAAGCAGTAATTAGCGCGAAAAGTCAAAATCTGACTCTTCTGCCAAAGAAAGCAAATAACTGTTTTGATTATATATATAAAAAAATATATAAGGCAAAAGTGGACTCTGAATACACATCTTTTGATGTCACATAAACCTATATCCTTGAAATAAGTCAGCAAAGAAAACTGTTTGTAGCCAAGTGGGTCAATCTACATTAAGCTATTACTAATATGTATTTTCATTTCACTTTAATGACCTTCAGTTTTTGTAGATTACAGATGGGGAAAGGTCAGTCATGTCTAATTTCAATATTGAGCATCATGTGCATCAACATCCCAACTGTGCAAAATTAGCATTCCATTCATTTTACATGAAGGAGGAGATCCCCTATCTCCAATTGCCCCAATTGCCAAAGGGAAATCCCCCAATTGCCAAAGGGAAATACAGTGGATTTGTTTGTTTGTTTGTTTGTTTGTTCCCTGCATTTTAAACTGAGGTTCAGTCTCTATGGCAGGACTAAAATATGACAGTGTGTATTATTGACATATAAGGTGGCTAACAGTTATTACTCTGTCGTCACAGAGAATAGTCTTTTAAAATGAGTTTGTTGGAAGAGGGAGGGAGATTTGCACCAAAATATCTTTAAATACATACAGGTAGGCATACCTGTATGTATGTAGTAGCAGATACTTCACATAATGTTTTTCATTTTGAAAGTAATCTAACTATGAGTAACATTTTTTTAATGTTTACTTGTGGGAAACCATAAGCAAAAATATTTTTTATTTCTATTTTACTGGCATTGACATTTTGTTGTTTGTTTGTTTGTTTGCTTGCTTGCTTTTTTACACAAACTCAACCATATATCTTATTGCATTACATTTGCAAAATGCTGTTTTAAAATTACACTGAATGGTATTTAAAGTTTGTGCCAGCCTTAGGCTCAGTTCTGAACCCTTCACATACACAACCCACCCATGTCTGACTTAAAGAGGAGTTATCAAGGATCCAAGTTTGAAGCACTTCTACCCACATAATTGACGTGTTCAAAATACTAATTAAAAAAAGAAACACATAAAGCTTGAATCTGATAGAAATTATTTTAATAATATGAATTATTTGGGGGGAAAAAAAAGGGAAAGAAAATTATCCTAAATGTAGGCAACTGCCTTACTTTACATGAGAAAGATTAATATTCCCTTAATAACTGCAACAGGAAGAAAATCAGACCCATACCTGTTGTGACTGCATAGGGATTGTAATAAAATAAATATCATAATATGATTATGTATATAATACTAAGAAACATTTTATTTAACAGTTGAAATAACATTAATGTGTGACCTTCTATATGAAAGGGAATTATTCTCCTGAATAAGCTATTAGGGAAAGCAAAAAGTTAATTTCACCTTATTTCCCAATCTATGTTTTCAAAAGAAATAGTCTCCTCTATCCCACACATCCCAACCCCATTCCACTGTCCTTCCAATTTCCACAATCCATACACAGCTGTGGCTTTTAAATGTGAATATCTTTCCCTACCTGTATTACATGACTGAGCCTGGATTAGAATTAAAACAAATGAAAGAATCCGTGAAGCAGGTAAACAGCAAGCAAAACCAGCATCTTTCACCGCGATACAGCCCTTTGCAGGAGCAACCTTTTACAGTGGCTCTCTGATAGGCATAAACCAGGCATTTTCCCCCTCCTAAAATGCTGCAGTGCTTAAGGCCCACCCTGAACTTTTCAACTCCCATCTAAGCCTCTTTGATGAGGTTGTGCATCTGCTGCCGGGCTCTGGTGGGAGCAGCTCTGCCCAGCGACCCACCCTCCGCATCCATGTTTGGATACGTCTGGCTAGGAGCTGCTTCTAACCAGCATTTCTGCAAATGAATTTTTGGATCACCAGCTGTTTCTCACTGCCAATGCAGTTTCATCTGTGCAAGCAGAAATTCTCCCACTGTCTCTCACAGGCATACATATGCAAACCTTTAGGCTTTTAAGCTAAGCAGCAGGGTGGGCTATTTGCATAGACTTAAGTCCAAAAACATGCCCGCTAGAATGGCAAGATTTTGCTGAATGACTGGCAATGACAATGGAATTTTTTAAAAAATAAATCCCCAAGCAACAGCCCTGGCTACGAAGGCCGCAAAAAGTGTCTGGGACGCAACCAGCTCAAATGACAAAGCCAAGCAGAAGCCCTCACCCACAGAGGCTGTGCTTGCTGATATCAGCATGTTCACGTCTCTCCTTTTAACCTGAACACTTATCCGAACAAAACTGTTCAATGCTATCGTCTGGATCTTTCTTCATGTAAGTGCTCTTGGGTAAAACCCTATAATCTGTAATGCGAATGAAACAATGGTTTGTGGCCTTATAGTAAATCCATTGAGATTAATAATTATAGTACTTAATCAAAAACTGAATCTTTCCTTTATATTATTTAAAAACATTCTGTAAAATTATACGCAGAATGCCACTCTTGCTGACTCTTTTCTTGTTCACTTAAGAATTTTCTGCAAATCTTAAGTCTTTTCCACATAGCTGTTTCTAAAGAGAAAAACTTGCATATAAATAACATTCACTGCAGAATGAGCTGCAAAAAAAGTTTCATGAAATCCGTTGCATTAATATAAACCTGATCTAGGAAACAGACATGTGGCTTTTGAAATAATAGCCACATTGCCTGCAGATGTATCTAGTAAATATTGTGGCACAAAACTTCGTATAAAATCTAGCATTTTTAACAATATATTGGCTATTTTGAGAGCTAAAAAAAATATTTTAAGATAAAAATAAATAAAACATAAAAATGTGGAATGATACTATAAAAACTGAAATCTGCTGAAAATAGATATAGCAGGCAAAAAGATAGATCTTGAATTTTCAAAACAGTAACATCACACACATACACAAGAGCAGCTGTGGTTTATCCCTTCGCTAAACTCAAATAGTGAGACAAAGTTTCACATTTAACTACCTTATACCACACCGTTCAACATTGCCATTAATTTCTGGATGGTTTCATAAAAGCAGATGGTAAAACTAGGAGTATTTTATGGCAATGGCTTGCAAGTGGTGGTCTCTAGACTTCGAGGTTGCTCACAGAACTTCTTCTGTCACCACAGCGAAGCATCTGTCATTCGGCAAGCAGCGACACTTACTGTTTGTTGCAGCATGGGGCTGTTTTAAGGTTTCCAGCAGATTTTATAATCCTCTGCAGTAAAACACAAAAAAATAAAAAAGTGCATTTCTGCACAGCTGCTCTATATCTTATTTTTGAAAAAATCTTACCAGGATCAAGCTTGCTAATAAGTAAGAAACAGCAAAACTATGAACTGTGCCATGAACTAGAGACATTAGAAATGGGAAAACTGAAGGCCATAAAACATTTTTTATCTTAATAACTAATTACAGAGGTAAGTTCTGATCTTGAAAGCTAGGGCTATAAAAATTTCTCCTTGGAAGAGTTAAAAAGTTTTTTTTTTTAAAAAAAAGGGGGCCCTGGGAAATTGGAATGAAACTGCTGCTCGAGTTGTATTAAAGCTAGTTTATTTTCATCTTGTTTTCCTGAAACTGGCTGTCTAACTTTTAGGCAATCTGCACTACAGACATGACATGAAAAGTAAGGAATTGGGATTATAAAAATGAATACAAACCTACAGATTTATGAGCAGAACAGGTATTTGCCTTCTGTAGAAATTTCTGAATTTTTTATTTAAATACTCAAAGATAAAACAAACAAACTAAAAGGATAGTTTGAGAATATGTTGTCAGTTCCATTATATGCTAAATTTGTCTTCCCCTTAAAGAGACATACTTATGTAAATTAATTGGTCTTTTATGTCTACTTGCAAAAGATTAGGCACAACCTTTGAAAACATAAGCCGTTCTACTCATTTCTTTTTCCTTCTTCCCTTTTTCTTTTTTTTTTTTTTTTCTGGAACATGGAAGCGGAAAGAAATAATCAGAACAAAACAAAACACAATAATCCATTCTAAAACAAAATAATATTTGCAATGAAAAAATTCACAGACATACCGCTGCTAATATCTATTGTCTGTCCTCTCTGCCTTGTACTCATTTTTTTGCAAAAGAAGCTCTACATGTTTCCGGGAAATGCACACGTTCTGTTGATAGCAGAACATTTTAATATCACCTCAATAACCATAAAAAGTGCATTTTTAAATCATGTCTCTGTTTATGATCGAATTACATTCCCTATTACATTAAATGGAGGCTCCTAATGTATAATATCCAACTTTGCTCCCCATGGCTTCTGACGAGCAAAATCACTACTGTATTCACATTAAAAATAAATCAAACAGATTATTTTCTGTACTGCAAAATTATAAATTGCCACAGTCCCCTAATGGTCTTCAAACAATAATGCTAAGAAAGTAACATTCCAAAAATATAGAGGAAGAAATGGAAATGGCATTATAAAACCCAGGAAAATATGTTTTACTCATCTGCTTTACATACCTCCTTCAATATTGCTGTTAAAACGTCTCTGGGTAACAGCACTAACTCATGAAAACAGTTGCATAAACACTGTAAAAGATGAAAGTGCAGCCATATAACTCTCTTCTTTGTATCAGCAGGACCCACATACACTCTTATAGAAATACTCTGTATATTTCCTACGTTTTCTCTTTCTAATTCTATATATATTCGTGAAGTTACTCTAATATCATTTGGCTTTTTTGTTGTTGTTTTGTTTTGTTTTGTTTTATGCAAGTGTACCTGAGCATTTTGTGCTGTAATGCAAATTAATTTCCGTAGAAATTGGAAATATGAACTCTCTGCTCAGTTGTTAGCGATATAGAAGGACATAATTCCACAAATGAAGTGGATTTTCTTTTAGTAAAATATCTTCAAATTAATAAAGGCCACAAAAGCTGAGAAAGTCTATATGAGCTCCCATGGCAGCCACCAGGGAGAAGAACAGAGACTGTCTTTCTGTAAATATTTTCAAGGCAAAAAAAAAATCATTTTGATTAACTGGATTTCCAATTGTACTGAAGTATTTTAAAATCTTTTTTCGGCTATGCCCTTAATATTATTCCCTGTGCACGCAACCAATCCTTGTTCCCCAGGGCATGATACAGAATAAAAGTGAACGTGGCTCAGTGGGATTTTTTATTTATCTTTCAATTACTGAATCTGACGCCCAGCTCCTGAAAGCTGAACGATCCTTTACGTGAGCCTGGAAAGCTGGAGGGGCAGAACGGCTCTGCAGAGCTGAGAGACAATCTGGGGCATGTGATTCCTGCTCTGGCTTCGTTATCTTGTTCTCCCTCTTGTGGCCTTAGGCAGCAAGAGCAATACGAGACATCATTGCGACATAAACCATGGCTGTGGCTCCACTAATTACCAAAAATTAATGGGGAAGGGGCTGCCTCTGTCCATCCAGGAGCTCTGCAGGGATCGGCCACAGGATCCAGCTGCTGCCCTGATGCTGGAGGTGCCGCTCCAGCATAGGGGACCAGTGACATCGGGAAGATGCCGCGGAGAGCTACCTCCATCCATCCCACCGGCATTTCTGCGCCTCTCCTCAGCCTCACACCGCTGTCGGACAAAATTAGACCCTGCAGTTTTCAACTCAGGGCAATAAAGACTTCCAGCGTTAAGGATTTCACAGAGGGCTTTGCTATATTCTCCGTGGCCTAAAGGATATCAAGGTAAATCGAAAGGCAAAGCTGCCCCACTTCTGCTGTATAAACTGGTTCTTTTTGGCGTGCTCTGAGTAATAACAAAAACAAACAACGCAAAAGTGCTCAAAACGAGCTTTAGGAAGTAAGTGTTTTAATATTTAGGCTTTTAAGGCCACAAATTGGTGGCTATAAATATTGTACTGCATTCAAAGTTCTGTATGTACCATCTGGTGACCATGTGATTAGTGTATCTATGGGGCAGAAAAAGAAGGGGGGGAGTCTTGTCATGCCCTTATTTATTTTCTGTGCTCAACTATGCACTCTCTTAGAACCTAGCCATATGCTGGAGCATCTGTTATAGGTGGATTTTTCTTTTTTTTTTTTTGTAGATTTCTTATTTAAAATTGAGTCGATTTTGCCCTTTAGAAGCCTACACTCTGAGCAGTACTTCAGAATGACATTTATTGCAGACAAAATTATTGCATTATTAGGCACTGCAATGTCTAGTTTGATCAAACAGTCAAATTCTGACCTAGGATTAAATTAGGACCTTAAGATTTACAGTAGCAAAAATGCTAAATCCTCCCTTTTTGCTCATAGCAACCAAAGAAGCTATGATTAATTCAAACTCTGCTTGTGTGCATGTTCCTGCACAGCGATTTTAATCATTCTTTCAAGTTAGATGTCTTTTTCTTCAGTGTATTGGTGTAAAAACAAAACCAAAAACCAAAAACCAAAAAAATCCACAACCTCTTCTTTACCTTGAAAGAAAGAGATGTCACGCAGGCGTTATAAGTGCGAATAGCAAATTCTGTGCTTTACTGGGCCAGTGCTCGTGTGCACGTAACATCTAGTTTATAGAATACAGCTCAAGACAGTCTTGTGTAAGTAGTATGCTGTTGTGCTGCTAGGAACGAAACCAAGAATACAACAATTTTTGCAGCTTTTCATCATACCTTATGAAGAGAAAGTTAAAACTAAATTTGACTTTGTAGAAACTCTAAAAATATACTAAAATACACCATCATTTTTACGGATTCTTTCTGTTGAAAATGAGAGATATTTCTGTTGTCTGTGCTTGCTCAAAATATCTATTAAAGTAAGTAGCAACTTCACTTTAACAGTACTCCAAGTCCGGGGTCCTTTTTCCTTCTCCAACCTTTTCAGGAGCATTTTAATTCTTCTGCTAATTAAGCTAACTGTAAATTGTAATGTCAAGTTGTAATGCGGCCTTCATGAAGCTTAGAAAGTTTTCTACTTCAGAACATATCAGTCACTTTTAGCTACGATAATGTCATATTACTACTCCTTTTTTCCACTCCAAATGGTTTATATGGGAGTCCTTCTTTCTTTCTTTTGCTCTATTCAATAGGACTTTGCTGTCTTGGTGAACTTTTCCCCTCTTCTAGGACTTCAGAATTATCCAGACTGACGCATCCATGTCACTGTCACTGCATTATCCTACTTTCCAGCACTAATTTCATGCACCAGATCCCATGATGAACCTGGGCTGTGCCATTTCTCAATATTTATGTTAGGTCAAGGTGGCAGAATTTAATCTTGCAAAGCTATCCCGAAAAGGACATACCAGCTGCTATGTCTTAGTAAATCAGATAACAGCAATAGATCTAAGGAGGGAATGAGACAGAAGTAAGTGAGATTATTGCATCTGTTTAAATCCTGCATCACTCACAACCATTTTGAAAGCGCATATTTGTTACTGACTGAACAAAAATAATGTTGAAACATAATTAAAAACAGCCTATAATGTCATTTCTTTTTTCTTTTTTTATAACTGGGGTTTAAAAAAAAATGTTATCAGAGACCTAAGAGCAGCTGGTAAGAGGTTCAAATGCAGGTCAGCATGCAGCATAACTGAGCTAAGATTTCTGCATCTTTAACCTAAATTAAAAGAACATTAAAAATCAATGTACTGTGATGTGAAATGGCAGTTCTGAGCCTGGTACACAAACAATGTGTAGAAATGAGGACAGGGTGTTGTCTTACTGTGCTGATGTATTCTGAAAGCACTGACAAAAGCTTGGGAAAATGAAAACAAGGAAAGAGGTCTCCCCCTCGCCCCCTTTTTTTTTTTAAATTTAAAGAAAAAGCAGAGATATTGTATGAGGATTGTAAAATGACCTTACGCTGAACCCATCACACGAATTAGAAGAGTTTGCGGATTTCCTAAGGGTGTATCCAGCCTGGTAACTACTGAAGTTTGTAAAAACCCAGTTAAGACTATCACTCCTAGGAATGACAGATCCTGCAGGTGAATTGGAATTGTTGTGTCTGCTCCCCACAGCAGCACCGCAAATTGTATCTTTGCCTCCATGGCTTGAACACTATCCATGCTGCACTGGACAGAGCCTGGAAGAGGAATGTACTGCCCTGACACTTAGCTTATAAAAATTATTTCAAGGTCCATAAATACACCAGTTTTCATGGTACTTCTAAAAAGTTTCAAGTGGAGCAAGCAAGGAGAAAGGACATACAAGATGAGAAAATCATTCTCTAAATCCCAAACAGCAAATGCCTTAGCTGATAGTGTTAAATTTCTTAATAAGGATGACAACCTTTGAATTTGTGATGTTGTATATTTGCATCCCGAACCTCTTCCAGAGCTGACTTAGAACAGTAAAAATGAAAGGGAAGCCCTAATAAAAGATAAGAACCAATTAAATCCAGGATTTAAGTACTAATAATTTTCCGTTGACTTAATTGTCTGCTAGGAAATTAACTTCAACCATGTTTTTTTCCCTGAAAAGTATTCGCTTCCTTCTGAAACAGAAATAAAAACTTGAAAATTCCCAGTTAAAAAAATGAAATATTTATAATGTAAATGATACCGCTATGTTTCTGTGTAGCTACAGCTTGATTAACATGCCTGTTCTTCTCAGAGGACCTATCAGCCATCTGATACGATGAAAGCCAAATTTTCTGTATTGCAGCAAGCGTTCCCTTGCTAAGGAAGGGAGATAGCATCCCATGGGATATTAAATTGGTTTCACAATTGGATATCAAGGGATGAGGCATCTAAACTATTCCTTCTGAAACATGGGAAACACTATTTCTAATTGGAACTTCTTCAGTTTTCTAAAAAAAAAAGCAGATTTCTGCTGAAGAAAATGTCAATACGCATGGAAAAAAATAGGAACAAAACAAAATAAAACAAAATAATATTGTATTATATCCAGCACTGGGATGAATATGAAAACATTCATGACGTTTCTAACAGACAGCAGAATGAGGGCATGTAATGGGTTGTAAAATAGCAGTGGTAGCAATAAAATAAAGTAGCAGTTAGTTTAAAATGAACATTTTTCGTCACAGAGAGGAGCATTTAGAACAGTTTCTCCTCTCTACCAGGTTCTCACACAGCCAAGCACTGCCTTGATAGGCATGCATAGCTGAGAAATGGCCATGAAAATTTTGGCAGATGATGAGCAGTGAAGGTTGAAGTTGGGAAACAGAGAGCTCCGAAAGAGAGAAAAGGTAGGATTTTTCCTGAAGCAATTCAGATTTTTTTTTTCATTGAAAATCTAATTTTTTGGCAAACTTCCTGATCTGCTATAAATGCTGGCTATAAAAAAAGTCAATTACATAATGTGAAGGGTGGTCACCAAACAAGATTAAAAAAAAATGATGCTAGAGCCAACAGTATTGCAGTTGGCACCAGATTCCTTTGCCTAAATCAGCGCTCAATAGTAACATACTTCCCCTGCAAAAAGTCTGAATACAATAGAATGCAGGAAGACAGCAAAAATTTCTGAACCTTGCAGTTAATAGGGGAAAAGACAAACCCGTGATGTTAAGTATCAACCTATGTGCTGAATCAAGTAGAGAGAGTGTAAAACTTAAGGAATCTAATAATCCAAGCTATATAACTTCTGTGGTTCCCAGGTAAATTAGATGAGGATGGAAAACCCCCTTATTTCTTTGTTTTTCCTCCTATGAAAAACCACTTTACTAGAATGTTGGTACATATAATCTATTTCCAAATGTAAATATAGAATCCACTTCTGTATTTCTATTTCAAGAAATATCTGGGACCCCTAGACCTATAATTGCTAAGTATTAACACCAATTTAATCAAATAGTTTTTGCATTGGTTGTATATAGAGTTAATTTTTTTTTTTTTTGTACAGTAAGTAAAAATTGTGAGGTTTAGAAAGTGTTAAAAGTCTTACCTATAATCAGAACGCAGTACCTTCTCTACTTTTACAATGAATTTACCTGTCAGGTGAGTTTGAAATATAGCATTTTTCTAGTCTTATGTACCTAAGAAATGAAATGAGAGGAAAAAAAAGCCTCTGGGTAAATATCTATTTGTGAGACTTTTAAAATCTTTCTTCTGTCATTTTAATTACAAAATGAATTGTCTGGCGCTTGTCCTGATTCTAATTAAGAATGAATTCATTAGTTTATTTCCAGCCTAAAATATTTGGGGAAATTGTACAGGCAAATGTGAAAGGCAAAAACAGGGTGCATAGCCAAGCTGAAAATGAAGAAAGAAATGGGAAGCACCATGTGCCAGAGAGAGGAGCCAACTGGCTAATGGGCAGAAGGGCTCAAGCTGGCCACCACATGCAAGGCAGATAACTGCTCATTTAAAAGGCCCTCCAGAGTCTTTTGTTTGGACCTTGGCTAGTGTGAAAACCAGCATGGAAGCAAAGCTGAGACCGGACCATCTCTTATCGGCACATTGCATGAGTGTGGGACTATGACATTTAGCCTGCTAATCAGTACTTTGCCCTGTTATTTTGCTTTGTTAGCAAACCAGCTGATTGGAGAAGCCATTCCTTTTCCTGTTCTCTTTTGCCAGAACACCTCTGAAGTCATGTTTGGATCTGATTGATTAACATCTTATTTTTGCAACTTTTTTCTAAATTTATTTTAATGTATTTCCCTCTTTGACACAGAATGCAGCTAAAGTGTATACAGTTCCTAGTTATAAATTGAAAATTCTTCTTTACCTTCCGTGACTTACTAGTCATCTGACATAGTCATCTGACTAACACAGATGACTGCAGCTCAACCTTCCATAAGGAAGAGCCTGATCCTTTACAAATGAACTAATTTAGGCTACATTTCTTTTCTTGAAACTTTTCTTAAAAATACAACTGAACTACTCCAAATAGTTAACATTTTCTAAGCTGTATTAGCATTATGATTTGGAATATCAATCCAAATGCTGGATAACTCAGAGGAGACTAAAATTTATAGATGTTCGCTTGTGTAACTTGTACCTAATCACTGGCAAAGGGAGGTATAGGCTGACTCTCTAAACCTGCAGACGTCTGGAAATTCTACCAAAATCTCCTCTTTGTGTCAGCCACAAAGTCCAGAAAGGGAGGTTATCACTCCAACAACCCTTAGACTTGTCCTCCGTCACTGCTACATCCCCCAAACAGCCCATAGTAATGGGCATGTTCAGTAGCAAAAACTCATCACTGTCATCCAGTAGGGTAAGCAGCACTTCCCAAAATAAGCCCAAAATAAGGCCAGAACTGAGGAGCAGCTTAGGAGTTCACGGAACAGACAAGAAAGGGCACTTGCAAACCGCAGTGTGGCATCAGTGTAGCTTTGCACCTGGGTGGTGAGGGAGATGGAATGTAAATCATAGAGTTTAGCAGGGAGGGTGCACCATACGAAAACGTGTATTGCCTCAAACACCACATTATACCAGGGCACAGGCTCACCACACAGTCAGAGGAAGAACCCCTGCTGTTGAACACAGTGGAAGTGAAGGGACGAGCACGTTCATCTGCCTGCTGTAGCGAGGCAACCTTGCTCATCTCCCAGGAGCTGGCAAACTTCTGGCCTGCAATAGCATATGGCTGCAGAGGTCTCAGAGGAGCTATTAAACTTACAGAGGAGCAAAAGTGTCTAACCACGTAGTATGTGTTGTATTACATCCTGGCAAATTCTTTACAATGAAAATGCTGATCATCGTTTGGGCTGGAAATGGGAAAAGCAACCTGACCGCTTTCAGAAATAGGGAGTCATCAGCTGCTCAGCTGTAGCCATTCGCTTAAGCCGAAATGGCCTGAACATATCAAGCAAAACCGGGATAAATCTAATAAAATTGAAAATACATATTTTTTCCCATGGTGAAGATAACAATGTATTTGTGGGTTTCTTGTTATTCCTACAGTATTTTTAACTGGTGAACCTCTTTTTCCCTCACCTCTCTCCTCATTTTTCCTTTGGCAGGGATAATCATGGAGCTACTAGTAAATAACACAGAGAACATATTCATCTTGTGTGGCACAAGGTTCCAGTTCAAGTCTGTTTTCTTAACATTGCTTGTATTTCAAGTCTGTTTTTTTAATGTCACTTGTATTTCTACAATCTCAAGCCCAAGATCACATGTCAGGACTTACAGACAGTGCTTAGGTACAACTGACATAATTCTTGCAGTGACATAATTTCCCATGTCTTGGGCTTTGTATTCAGAGACAGGGAAAAAAAAAAAAAAAGATATGCACAAGCCAAAATACTTCTGTAAAGCTGCTGATTAGGCAGTTCTATAAAAATGGAGGCTAAGAAAAGATACACGGGTTCTCCTTCGTGCTTGTGCCTTGAAGCATTGACTGTGGAGGGCCTTGAGATTAGCTGCAGTGTAATCAAAGGGGCTACACCTGTCTGTGCCTCGCTCTCCTGGAGCTAGCAAAGGAAGCTGGCTTTTAACACAGGAGTTCCCCAGTGTAAAAGAGAAAAATAATTTGCAGTATTAGATCATGGCTTGCCTTGGCTATGTGCCAGCAGGAGAAAAGCTTTCATTGGTGCTGCAGCCCCGTAGACGCTAACAGTGAGCAAGCCACAGAGGGAGCAATTCAGAGATGTCTTTATGGAACTAACAAAGAGTATAGGTTGCATAAGGCACAGACTGTTTTAACTTTGGAATATTTTAAGATATAAGACAATGCAAAGGGAAAATCTTTTAATTTTGTTATTCTATCAGCAAGAGAATAAACAAAGTTAAATGGTGACAAATTCTGAATTAACAAGCTTTCTGCTTGCAGCACTTTTGTGCTGGGAAAAAAAAATCACAAAACTTTAATTGTTCTCCAGCTTCATATACGGAAACTTTCTTCCCACTTTTCACTGTCAGCCTCTTCCTATTGATTTTATCATAATTCAAATACACGGCAAAATGCTCCTGAGCACAAAAGCAGAGGGTTAAGCCTCGCTCTCTTTTATTACACTAGAGAGCCACTAAATAGGAAAGGATTTTGATTTAGATTCCTGCATTAAAATTAAATCACACATCCTAAGGAAAAATGATTCGTAATAATGAAAGGCATACACATGGGGATTGAAAGTGCTATTGAATAATGAAGAAAACTATAGTAGCAATGAATATGAGGGACCACTATGATTTAATGAAGAGATATTTCAGAAACAAATGTCTCCCTGCAGTGTTTTCTGTTGATGGTCTGAAAATTATCAAACAAATTATGTGAAATATGAATATATGGCAAAGAGCACACGAATTATTGCCATTTGTTTTGGTTTGCAACATTTTGTTTCTGTTGTAGCAAAGAGTTACATGTAGCAGGGTGATTTTCAGTGCATCATGCAGGTCAGGATGAATTCACTGAGTATCCCATGCCCAAGGCTATAAATGTACTTCCATTTTGTAAACTGTTACACAGCGATACTAGTCATTGGACAGTGAGATTATATGTAGCTCCAGTATTGGCATCTTTCTGCTGTTTTCAGCTCCCCGACTCCCTTCACCAATTTTATAGATTTAAAGGTTCCTCCCAGTAGCAAAATGCTGATCTCTCCTTGTTTACATTTCAACCCTCATAATTTCAGTTCCATTTCAAAGTCAATCTTGGTGCTATTGTGCTTTTAGCACAAGGTGTAACCTTGCAGCATGGAGCTCAGATTTTGTGACAAAAAGTTACCAATCAGACCTGGCAGCATCAAAAAATCCTCTTTTACGGGCCACCAGCAGTGAGTAAATGATGACTGCACAGGGCAGGGGCATGTCACATTTTGCAAAGGTGTCATTTGAGCATGATGATCTCAACTCACACTGTTATGTGACCTTTTGGTATTGCCAACAAAATACATACAAACATCATAACATCAATCCAGCTTTATTATTTCTCCGGAAAGAAGCCTGGCATCGCCATGCATCCCCAAGTCTACAAGCAATCTTTCCTACCACTCTGGCGGATGACACAGATTTACATGGAAACTAAAATTAATCCAATATCTAAATATTTAGAAGCACCAATTTACCCTGAGTCAAGCGTTTATTCTAAAACATAGAAGGTGGTTGGAACTGAATATCACCAATAGAGATTTTGTATTGCAACTGATACCAGTTTTGCATTTGAGAGGAAGGTCAAGATTCTGTAAGGATGGGTGGCACCGTATAATCCTAAAATAGGGAGGAAGCATTTGTCAGTACTATAGTTGTTACTGTCTTTCCAGACTTTGAAGTTGTGCTAGAACCTTTATATCTTGGTTATATTTTTTTCTTTACCCCTTCTAACAGTTTATGCAACTTCCCACCTGATGGTTCAGGGCACTCAGTTAGATCAGTGTTGGCTATGATCCCTGCTTCCAAAATCATGTCTGTGTTTGTTTGGGTTTTTGTCTTTTTGTTTATTTTTTGCCTTTTTTAGGGGGGCAGGAGGATAGTTATTATTTTCCTTTCCTCAATCAATAACCTGATTATTATCAATGGAATAAGCACATATGGGAAAAGAAAAGAGAAATCAAGGACTCTCTATTTTTGAGCCATAGTCCTTTTGCACTCTGCTCTGGCTTCAGATACTTTCCATTCTTTGCCGTTCTGTGGGACAATTTTAATAGTACAAAAACAGAAGGGGGTACAAGCCTTATAGAAATATGTAGCTTATAGCTTTACAGCAGAAACTTCATCTGCCAAAAGGGACAGGATTCCAGATGAACCGAGGTGACAAATTCATACACTTATCCCAGTTCTTGTGATGTGCTCAGAACTTGGTTTAAATAAAGAACTATGACTGTAATCCAGGATATGCATATTAGTTATGCTCAAGAAATGTCTATATAATTGGGCCTTAGGGAACTGAAATATCTTTTCACCTCCTTATTGGCCATAATGAGACATAAGCAAAAATTGAGATTTCAAAACTCATTCTGCTATTTTTACAGAACTCAGGATAAATTGAAATCTCTAAATGGTTAAAGTTAGAAAGAAGTGTTCATCTTGGACACACTATTCTATGGTTATCTACCACGGGGATTTTGTTTCCCCCTCCTTGTGCAATCATAATGCACAAAGAGGTGTTTGGCTAGGTGCACCTTTGCGGTGCCCTGCAAAGATAACATGGGTTGGAACTGAATAGACAGGAAATGACATGTCAAAAACATACATGGGAAAGAGTGCATTACTTTTTCTTAAGCCCTCATTCTTAAATCCTGAATATTTACTTTTGGATATCCAAGAAGTTTATATATGTCAGTACCAGGGAACACACCTTGTTACCTCTGCTATGTAACTCTCCAAAAATGTTAACTTCTCAACACAGGAGATTTTAGCTGTAGATCTTACTTATTTCAGCAGAACAGATGGATACGTTTGCTATTCAATGAACATACTAAGAACTCTTTTCACACCTCTACCAGTCACAGCTTTGCACACCCATGTGCTGTACATCTGTGGGTTATTGGCAATGCATTTGGCTGCACAGTAGGAATATCTCAGGTTTAAAAATTTCCTTGTATCTGTTCCTTCCGTGCGATTCCTTTTCAATGTCTGGCTTCTGCCTTTGTGCATCTGTTCACAGCTTTGACCACAAAAACAGACTTGCAACCTTTGCAAGAATGTGAGTCTGACAGCGTCCCTGTGAGGAGGTCTGAGCTGCTGTAAGTGGGGCAGAGGGCAGGAAACAAAAGGCTTTTGTTTGATTTTTCCCTACAAAGAAATTTCCACTGCAAAGGATGAGGATAACATTGTACAATTATTTTTAATTGTGGGGCAGAGTAAAGGGAGAGATAGTAGGGGGGATCCATAAAACAACAGCAAGTAGGAGGATCAACATTATTTGGAACCACTGGTTAGCCCACATATTTTATACAACTGTGTTTCTTCCTGTTTCAGAGCTGTCTTATTCACATATAATTCCCTATATGACACTGCACTATCATCTGATGTATGTAAATGTTCTAAGAAGCATAGATCTGCTCATCCAACATCTCGTGGCCTTCCCGCCTTTTGAACTGATTAAATTTCCCTCTTTGGTAGGCATAGCAAAAGCTTTCAGTTAACCTTTCTCATTCAGGAGTAATTAATTTTTACACTCATGTTGGGATATCAATGAGTTAAGCTCTTTGAACCTTCCCTTACACTTTTCTGTCTTCTATCTTCCCATCCCACTTTTTTTTTCTTTTTCTTTTTCTGTTTTTTTGGTTTGGAAAAGATAAATGCCAATGCCTTATTTATACTACATCAAATTTTCAACTTAAAAATTGGCAACTTTACTTTCCTGTGGAAATACCTATTTTCACAACTTCTATCACACTCAGCTCTATTAATTGTTATCTCTTTCTACTCAGCTATTAGTTATTACTAATATTCTTTTTGTACACCAGCTGAGTACATCTCGCATACTTGTAGTTCATTATGCAATGGAAGCAGGGTGTTTGTTCCTGCCTGGTAAGACAATGTGTAAATCTCATTTTAAACTTTGTTGTATTCTGTCCCTTGAATTTTAATATAAGCATGTTAATCATGTTATACAGTGGACTAATTTCTTTCTGGCTATTACATGAGACAAACTGTAAGGAGTGCATTTTGATGGGTTTGGAATCTCGAATACATACAGAAGCAGTATTTACTTCTCTTGAAGACAGTAAACTGTATAAATACTGTCAACAGAAGACAGTATTCACAATCCTCCTTTTTTGTTGTTGTTTTTAACCTTGTATTGCACAGTATCTTCCTATGGACATATGTTGTTATTTGGTGTTTCCACTAGATATGGATGGAAGATCGCACTAGAGTTGTTCCACCAATTATTTCATATAGTAATATCTGCCTTTCAGCAGAAAGAGAGGAGATACAGTAAATGACTGTTATCACTGTTTAAGAGCCCCACTTACTTAAAACATTCTCTCACAGGTAAATAAATATATGCACATATATATATATTAACATGGGTAATTATGGAATGACTACATTATAGCAAAGTAGAGGTGTAGTGCTCCAAAAACTTTAAAGATAAAGGAATTTCCACAGTGTTCCAAAGAATCTATGTGTTGCAGTATGTTTCAGTAAGGGTCAGGCGACCGGAAGATATCGCGATGTACGGGAAGATGGAGTCCCCTCCTCTAATAGTGTTAACGGACGGAAATGACGTTGTAGAACCTAGCTATATAAGCCCGTGTTATCTATCAATAAATGGCCATTTGCCATCTCCCTCAGAGGTGTCAGTGTGCAGATGGTCAGAGTGGCCCTGGATGGGTCACTGCGCTGCTCCTGAACTAGGCCGCCACACCGATTTGAAAGGCAACATCTATGGTCAGTTATTATACTGTCCCCATAGGCACCAATCTTTAAATAAGTGAGATAAAGAGAGTTAGGCTAGTGATGGCTTTAAATAATGTCAGGCTATCAGTAATTTTATACCTTAATTTCAAGCAATTTTGATTGAATTGTCATCAAAAGAACAAGAAGTATATCATCAGGGACAGTATCCATGAAATACGAGTAAGATATTTGTAAAAAACCCCTCTCTTTGTGCTTATTATTTCATTATTTCATATCCAACTGCTATATGATTCTTTATAAAAATACATAAGAAAATGCAAAATAAAATAAGTAAAAGAAAAAAGATTTTTTTTTAATTGTACAACATTGTCCTTAATACAATTCTGGCTTTACTTTGTATATAAAAGATGAAACTGACCAGAGAATGTAACAGTGAGTTAGAATGTGTAATAAAGTTAATAAAATTTCCTATGGTGATGCATGCAATCATTAACTGTACATTGATGAAATTCTTAGCTACAATGATATGTCGCTTATACACCAAGGAAATTAAATTAATTTCAGAACATATCATATTAGTGTTGGAAAAAGAGTCATTAAAATATTTCAGGCTTTGAATGAGGATAAAGAATTAACAGAAGGATCAGAAGTTGGCAAATCATACTATCAAAACTTTAAATCTGTCAAAAGTAATAATCCTATATTTAATTAAAAATAATATTATGAGTCTTTGACCAAAGTTTTTATCCATCAAGTAACTTTTTAGAATGCTAGTTATGTAGTGAATGTCAGAATTTCTTGACCCTTTAGAATCTTTTTATCTGTACTATTTACCATTTTAAAGGAAGGACATGATAGAGGGAGGAAGATACAAAATTTTTAGGTCTGAAATGCCAAGGAAATAATATATATGAAACTTTATTCAGAGATATGATTGAATCATTTGGACATTCCTACAAGAATAAAATTATTCTACAATCCTTGCTCATGCTAAAAAGCATTCATTCAGACAATTCTATTAATTCAGTGATACTTCTTCAATATTAAGTACCAGCATTGATTGCAAATTCAAGCTTTAAATGAAAATCTAAAGTAAGATGTCATTCATTCACTTATTCAGTTGAAATACAGTCCTGTGCACTGTATTCTCTGTAGCCAAATGGATTTTTTCTTTGGTATGTGCTTTTTTTTTTTTTTTTTTTTTCTGGTTGGTGGTTGGGATAACTGCTCAAGATACAGAAAAAGAAACTTATTCAGGCAGTTCAATTCAACATGCACTTTTCTGGTCATTGCTTCCTTTTAAACTTTCTGTCTCTCTCACAAGCTAAAATTGTAGGCTCACACTTTAAGTTCAAATGCACTAAGAGCTTTAATGTACTTCATTCAAGTAGAAGGAAATGATTATCTCTGTTGCAAGGGTATGCAATGCTGAATGCACATGTAAGCCTTAGGTCACAAAAAGATTTGAACATATTTGTAGATTGACTCTTTTAACTGGACCTTCTAGATATGCATTTTAATACCTAGAAAAAAGGTTTTGAATACATATATATATACTATTTATTAACATTAATAACACAAATGTCTTTTTTTGTTATTATTTCAGTGCACGCATATGTACATACACTCCTCTACTGCTTTCCAGTTTTCTCCACCAGTTTACCAGATGCAAGACATATGTGAAGCGACATCTACAAGATGCTTAAATCTATTTACTACTGAGGTCGTACGTACTAATAAGAAACAATCCTTCCACTTCATAAGCTATGAGTCTTGTCTTCTTCTGTATCTCCACTTTTTACAGATAGCCACATTCTGCTTCTTCCCACATGTTACAACAAATGTGAAAAATTAGAATAATCTGCCAAACCCCACACAGAAACAGTAGATGAAGATGACAGATCCAAAAAAGCTTGTTTGAGATATTGTCCAGACTTCTGCAAAGGCCAATGGCTGGGAAATTCATAGAGAAATAAATTCAGTTTTAAGCAGAGTAAATGCTTCAGAATTGCAAGATTTAATCATTATATGCAAGAATCTAGGATAGTGTCCTACCTACTGTATCTTTCTTTAACGTTTATATGTTTTTTCAGAGCTTAGTCAGGACATCAGTTCTTCCACCCATTTGCACACTGCAAAATACCTCACTTAACAAGGTCTTGTTAAAATCAACTGTCTTCATGAGCCACTGGAACAAAACTGTGTGCATAATTTGGAAGCTTTAAAAAAATCTACATGTAAATATGTCTTATTATTTGATAATTTAGTAAAGATTACATCTAATCAGAATTCCAATTTTCAAACTGAGGATGCAATAAGTAGACTGAAAATGGTAGATGGAAATCACAGCGGATGCTAATTGAGTCCTTTTGTTTCGATTAGGTCATGGCTAACAGACCAGTACTAATTTTATTTGATAGAATGTGGTAGTTCTACCATTCCTACAATTAACTTTTACTTTATCATTTGGCTAAACAAGTCAGAGGACCATCTAGCTCATAACAGACTGAAATGTACCTGATGTGTCCAATTGCCAGAATGTCTCAGGTTATTGTTTTCTTCATTATTCATCTAGCTGTTCAAACATACACAGTACCAAATCTGGTACTTTTTATCTGATCATTACCAATAACTAGTTTAAGAAGAATTTTCTTCAAACATGCTCAGCATCAGGAAGATTTACAGGAGTCTCTTTTCCCACCTTTTCATTGCCTCCAAAAATATCTGTTCCAAAATGGGCTTAACTTTATTTTTGAGGTGCTGGAATTACTCTTCCCTTTCTGCTATGCTTTTCTTACAAAGACTGAGTAACAAAGAGAGAGAAGAATGACCAGTAACTGTCCCGTGTCATTGTCCTTTATTTTTCTTCTTAGGAGGACCAGTTACAGAAGAACTTGTATTTGTATTCTCAATGATCTCTGAAGGGTTCTTTGTTGTTATTGTTGCTGTTTTTGTCTTGTATAAGCATGACCTGTTTCTAAAAACAAGCTAATATAAATTCTTTTTATAATAATATGACATTTCAAAGTCTAAATAAACTTAACTCTTTGAGCAACAGAGAATTTTTTTTTGGTTTGCTTTCTTAAAAGATGACAAGGAAATTACGGACTTTATCAATATACTGACTTTATCTGTTTATCTATATATGATATTTTTAAGGTAGGAGAGGCTCATAGGTGTAGAAACTGTGTAACCTTATTCACTTTGTATGAATCAGCAGAGTTTGGTGTGATTTCTTGAACAAGAATGGTCTATAACTGGATCAAGGAAGAAAATGAACACTGTGAACAAGAAAAGAGGGCAAATCATTAGTAATTATATTCACTTTTAGAGAAATGGAGATGAAAGGCCCACATAACATACAAAAGCCAGAAAGAAATAATTCATCCCTTGAAAAAGCTTAACTCAAAGCAGAGTTAAACTTAATTCCAAATACTTTTGTTGTTTTTCTTTCATTAAACAATACACATTTATTTATATTTATACATTTATTTATAACACATATATATCACCTATATGTGTATTCTTTTACAGAAAAATGCTTTACTGTGATACATATTAGATTTTTTTACTGTTGTACATCACCAACCATGTTCTTACAATATCATTTTTTCCCCAGTCATTTGATTTCTTTCATATCATCATGAACTTTGGAGTCTTTGATGTAATTAATTTTAAATTAATAAGCCTGTGCGCCAGTTACATTTATGCAGTCCTACCTTTTAAATTCGCTAAATTTTTTTACGATGGTTATTGTCCTTAAGCACTAGTCATTTGAGGTGGATGATTTCCTTAGCATCAGTTGATTTACACATCTAATTTTGCATCATGTGTTCCAAATACTTTCTCTAAGAATAGAATACAGAATTAGATAATGTTGCCATAATAATGCCAAATAGTGTCCTAAGACCCCACATTTAAAAAATAAAAAATAAATAAAAATAAAGCTAACAATACATCTCAAAAAAAAGCTTTTTTCCCAAGTTGTCGTATCTCTGTGGAATTGGGATTTTCTTTTTCTTCCTTTTGTTAACAGAAACGATTGTAGATCAGCAGACCAAACCGATAAATCAAGCTAAGGAAAAATAATATCACAGAGGTCTAATTTAGTTAGTTTGTACTGATAAAGACAGTATCATCAAAGGAGAATCTACAAGGTAATGCAATGATGATCTTTCTAATTCAAAGCTCAACTCCAAAAATAATATATACTCTTCTGCTAATTAAGTCAATCTTATTTACATGCAAATCCCAACTTTTTTTCTAATAAATACTTTCCCTGGTACTCATAGGTACTCATATTAAATGTGTTTCACTGCACAAAATACTTAGAAAAAATGAGTCACTGTGACAATTTCCTTTACCTCAAATATTCAAACAAATAATATATATAGTAAATGTTAAGCTTTTTGTTTCTGTGTTTATGTTTTAGCTCATACTTTTCCCAGTCCTGTGTCTTTAGCAATGGACTAGTCCTGGACCAGCATTATACGTTTCAGCTTTAGGAACACCCACTTGGTTCTAAAATCATCAAAGTGCGATGTTCACAGTACTCTATTTCTGTTTATTTCTCCTGAAGTCTGGAGTGATCAGGCGGAGACGGAGTTGAAGGGCTGCACCGTTTTGTAGGATATTGTGGGAACGCGAGCTACACCTGTCAGGAATGGAGATCCAAGGGAGCCATCAGTGTATCCTGGTACAAGGGGCCAAGGGCTCCTACAATGTGGATCTTGCAGCGGAACAAGGTCCTTTTACACTTGACTCTTCTGCTGAACAGCTACAGTTCCTCTTCTGACAACCTAAGATTTTCTCCTTTCAGTTTGATTAATCCCTGAGAAGCTGGCAACCCTGTAAAAATATAGAGAAATTGACCTAGTCAAGGGCAGAAATTCCAGGAGGGAGGTAAATGTGTTATTTTGCTTCACAGCATGGCTGGTAAAAGGTAAGACAGGTAGAAGTGTAAAAGCCAAGGGCTGTACACCAAAAAGCTTAGTTAAAACGGTCCAAATTTAGTGATACACCTATAGAAAATACTTTTCTCATTAAGTTGATTTCCTTTATTGCTGACCCTGACAAATGTTCTCTTCCTTGGGGAGAGGAAGCAAATACAGAGGGATCTTATACTCAAATCACCGTTTAAATTACAAGCACTATTGGGATTATAGGGGCCAGAAAGCCTCTATAAAGTGAATTGCCCTGAGATTAATTTAGGGAGATGAGCAAAGGGGGACTGCAACTGGGACTGAGTTATGGAGCAGCTGAGAGCTGTGCCAGATTCCTCATGCTGAGAATACACCATAAGGAAGCCAAAAAGTGCATGGAAGCAGCCCATGGCTTCACACTGATTGCTAAGACTCTGGATCAAGCCCCAGACTCTTTATTTTTGCGTCATATTTCTCCTCTTGAATAAAAATTATTAACTCAGATTTTGTCATTATCAATTGTTCAATCAATTCCTTTTTCTCATTATTTATTATTAATTCACTTTTGCCAGTGTTTAAAAAGCTCTTACTCATTTTCATACAGATGCATATATCTCAATTATTGTCACTTGAAAATTCTGTATTGTATTTTCTTCCTTATTTCTGAACACATTGTTAACACATTTCCCCATTCACAACTCTATTCTATTGTCCAAGGTCAGATTATTTTCCTGAACTAATTACAAACTATTTCATATTTAGATCCAGTGAAAATACTGTTGTCATCGACAATGAATTTATCATCAAAAACATGATGATACAGAGCAGAGAAGCTTTTTTTTGCCTACATGTTTGAAGTGAGTGTTGTTATCAAACTGTTCTGTCTTCTTTTTCTAGCACTGTTTTAGAGGGTATTTTTAGTATAAATTATATATTATTTATATTTATTGTAACTCAGAATTGAGTGGATTGTCTCTTCTAAGGATACATCTACATTATCATTTTAACCTGCTTCAGGAGTGCAAGCCTGAAATGAGTATTCCAGCCATCCTCATCTAACTAGCAATTTAGTGGAATAAGAACAGAACTGTGAAAGGGACAATTGATACTGAGGAGCCAACATTCGCACTATACAAGGCCACTTTGCAATAGCTATCGCTATATAGCTAGGTCTCCAGTAGCTATTCATCATGCATCTTTCAGTTTAGATTCATCTAAAATGATTCAGCATGTGCATTCCTGGATTTCCCTGTGATAAGAAGAAAAAGAACAGCAGGGAGACACAGTTGGGGAATGTGTTTCCAAATTCCACATCTGATCCAAACTAAAACGTTAATCTAGGTGCACTTTACTGCTTTTTTAGTTCACATCATGATGCAGGCTTGGGACATGTGAACTGGATGTATATCAGAAGAAAGTATACTGAAAAATGTACTTCAGGAGCTTACCTGTCATTCTCTGATCAGTAATGTAGCTATAAAGTAGTTATATAAAATTATTTAAAATATATAATAAGCATATAATAATATAAAATAAACAACATGCTATGTATGTACATATAATTCTATTATATATTAAAATTGTTTAACTTCAGTATTTCCCTATTTATTTGATTTGACAAATATTTAAAGAACAACTATTCTCTTTGTTTAGAAAAGTCAGTTACAAAATATGCATTGTAAATAACAATATTCCTGGTTTTTATGATCAAACTTTCAGTTTTATTCAGTAAGATCATTTATTTCTGCATTAAAAAGATGTGTGTATCTCTCAGAGGTAAAAAAGAAAAAGGTAATGGAAACAGTCCATATTTTTTTTCCTAATCATTGTTATTTATTTAACAGTGTGAAATCTATTAGCAGAAAAACTCAAGTTCTCTTTTATCTCTAACTGCAGATATCTAATCTTAATCATATTAACAATATATTTGTTTTTGAAATTGCGAAAATTTTCTTTAAATTTCATATGCTATTTCAGTAAATATATTGTACTGTGACACTTTCTGAAAGGGAAAAAAACACATATATCTGAAAAATTCAGTGTTGTCTCACCAAAGAACGGACCCTTTCCTTTCCTGTAGAGAAACTGTGAGGAAAGGAACTTCCAAAGGTACTTTTTTTTTAAATTCTGTATTTGTATAAAATTACCATGAAGAGGTTTCATCAATACTTAATTAATAGTATTAATTAATTAATACTTAATACTTAATAAAAGTAATAAAGCAGATGATAGATAACTAGGAGACCATAGTGCCAGATTTTTCTGGACTCTAAGTAAGTCACATATATATACGTCCTGATGATAATTTGAAACTGGAATAAGACATCATATCATGCACCACAAGGACCCTGTCTTTCCTTCCTTATCTGCATCTTCAGTGGAAGCTTTATAGAACTTCTCAAGAGTTGAGCAAAGAGAACAGTTTTGTGCAGCTTTCCAGCAAAAGATTGAAAGAGCTAAATGATTGAAACACATATTTTAAATAATTTTCATAGTAAATATCCTTTATGTGACGATATCCTGGCATCCCCAGTCCAGTTCTGTTAGAAGACTAAATTAGATCCATCAAAAAGTTTCTCAAAATGGTGAAAAGTGATCAGTATATGTAGTCTGTGCACGAAGTGAAGATGTCTTGATAATGACTATTCCTTTCCTTTTGAGTTCAAACATCTCCCAGACAATACACTGAGATGTTAACCAAGCACAAAAAGTGTAGTTCAAATAAATGGTAAAACAGGTGTAATTCGAGAAAAGTTAAAATAAAAATACTTTCTATATGCTCAGTTCTTTATATTGAACAACAGATTTTACCAAAAAAAATGACATTCAAAAGGCCGTAAAAGATTCAAATACCTGCTGCGCTGTAATTCAACAAAATTTGCGTAGAATTTTAATACCATACTCTGAAACTACCGTTCTGCATAAATCACTAAGAAGTCTAATAAATGCATTCAGCTTATTATCAGGTTCTAGTGAATACACTCTCAAACTACCTGCGAACTTGCATATATTTATCACACTCAGTAACCTACACATTTTGTGTTTTATTGCATTTACATTTGTCAATAGTAATCACATTAAATTGAGAACATTTCTGCTGCCTGAAACCTTTCTTTAACTTTTAATACATTCTAAGGGTTCGTGTTGTCCAATAAAATAAGTACAATATGTGTTTTTATGTCAAGTTCATTCTTTCTACATAGTATCCAAATAAAAGCATATTTAACATTTACACCATGGTCAGCCTGACCACATTGCTGATTTACTCTAAGCTTTTTCTCCAGAACAAGACTAGTCAGAATCAAGATCATTAAAAAGCAAGGACGTTGATGGTTCAAACATAGCTCACTAGCAGAGAACATTCTTCATTTATATAGTATTATCTATTGAGAAAAAGAAAATTGCAATCAGCCCATTAGTGAAAATAAATAACCAAATGTGTAGTAATTTCAGCTATGATTGTCAATATTCTCTGTACACAGCATTTATGATCAGCTATGCAAAATCTATTTTATTTTATGGAAACCCTAAAGCAGGCAAATCAATTACAAATGTAGATCTCATTTCAAGAAACATACCTGTATTAGATACATCCATCCCTTTTTCAACACATTTTAGGAATTAGCCTTCTCTTTCCAAATATTGGATAGAGATTTTCTTATATTTTATAATCCCTTTTAATGAGATTTGGCCAAATATTGTGTTTCAACTGATGAAAATTGCTCGATACAGCTGTTGAAAATCTTCTAAAAAGCAGAAATAAGATATTAAAAATGATCTTGCTAGTAAAAATGGAGATGCATTTCAGCTTCTTTTTTAATATCATACTGCTTCTCAAAGGATTCTATAAAAGTGTGGGCTTTTCAATAGCTTCNCGCGTGAAACGGACCAAAACGAGCACGCTGTAGCCGCGCGCCACGGAAAAAAGAGGAAAGGCGACGTGGCAGTAATAACTAATAAAGATTTCCTCCCTCCTAAATATAATTTAAGGTGCAGTCCGAAACACAGCTAACTGCATGGTCTATTACAAGCTTGCAAGACTATGGTCCATATATGCTTTAGTGACCCATGAGTACAATGAGAGCTGTCCCATGGGTTCTTCCAATGCCCTGGTCTTGTATTGACAAATACAGTAAAAAACAGAAATAGTCTTGAAGTAGATCTTGAAAAGTACATGTATTGTGGGGCATGTCTGTGCTCACCAACCACAGAGCTACACATCCCAGACTAGCAGACAGACTCATGCTAGTAAGTCTGCCACAGAGATCTAAGCCAGGAAGCTTGAATCATTCAGACCTACCAGCTCAGGTCAGGAAGTAACATCTGCACTGCACTAAATACATTAAAAGGTGTCCAAGATTGTTGCAAATCATCCACTTCATGCTGTCGAACCATGCTCTCTGCATGTTGTTTTCCCAGCTTAGTCTGAGAAAGTCTAGCCAAGGTGGTTAGCATCCTAGAAATAGGGTAAAATATTTAATGGAATGGATTTTGCAAACATCCACAGTAAATAATTTGCTCTGCCAGGATAGATGAGAAAAAAATGGTGGAGAGGTGAGAGATTTTGCTAGCCAAAACACATCCCGAATAGCTGAAATACATTGATCCTTTCAGAAACAAATTTGTTTGAGCTTATCTGATATCAAAGGGCTCTATAGAATGTAAGTTTTAAAATGGACTATTGTAGTAATGTAAGCCACCATCAGTGAGTTTAAACAGAGAAGCAAGAGGGAAAGAAACTCTTCATGTTTTTGTGATCAAGGGTTGATTGTGGTTAGTATTAATTGTAATTAATTTTGTGAACATAACATTAATTTTAGATTACAGTCTCTTGCCTTATCTCTTCCTTTCATGTGGATATAAACGAGCATTTATCAATGATCCTCTTTGTGCTCCTCATCGACCCTGGTAAGACTCTCCAACCCTCCTGACTAGGAGTCTGTCATCCTGGATTCAGTCCTTTTAGTTTGAAGAGAGACGTCATAAAAAGCCTGCGCTAGTGTGAGACACAGAAACACGTTGGTTACTTTCTCTATTTAGTTTTCTCATATTAATACTTTAGTTTGTGAATCTTTTGTCTCTTACTAATTTCACATGCAACACAATAATTTAAACTTTGGTAATAGTGTTTACTTTCTTTAGCTATCTTACTGTCAGCCACCTGCAACCAATATGTCTATTGTGTTCTTCAATTATACTTGGATAATTATGCACCATCGTCTTCTCTTTTCTTCATTTTCTCTTCTCTGACTTGTAAATTATATTGTTTTTAAAGAAAGATTTCTATTATTCCAGACAGTGTGACAAGGAATAACAAGTAACCGTGACCAAAAAGAATAAAATCAGTAATGTCAACAGCTCAAAAATCATGTTAAAACACATGCGGGCACATTGTTTCTGTGGGAGTAAAGAGGGAGTGTATCCCCACATTCCTTGTTATCTGAGCTGTGTAAATACCACCAGTGATTTTGTGGTGTGCTATTTTACTGCAGTGTTGTAACTTCCAAAGGTGCAAAGTAATAATCCATTTTCTTCCTCATCACAACCAAAAGAATATACAGCCACCGCTACCAAAGTATTGACACTTGCCTTCTGACAGTAATTAGCCCACTACTAGAGGTATCCTCTTTCATAGTGGTGTAACACTAATGACTTTCTAAAAGCAATTTTGAAGAGCAAGCATAAGACTGTTTTGGCTTTTGGTTTTCTTTTTTCGGAGAAAAGTCAAATTTTCTCTTTGTATTTCATCTCTCTCTGCATCACTTACCAGTTAATAAACTGATTGCCCTTTCCAGCAGCTCCTTCCACCAGTACCTCTGGTCCTTGAGGTCCTACCAGCAGGTTCACCTTTCCCAAACCCAAGAAGAAGCACGAATGCTGCCAGCAACCTCTACCCACAACCTCCCTGGCTCCAGCCTCTGCTGTTCTGTGGCACTTGAGCCCCTTTTTTATGAAAAGAGAAAAAAAGAGGTATCATCTCCACTGATATTTCTATTTGTATTGCCACTCATTTTCATGCAAGAGAGTGTTAGTCTTGGAGTTTTAATCCCAGCAATTTCTCCTTAGGAGCCTGTTCTGAGCAATTTCTCATATGATATTCAGAATTTTACTATTTTAATATAGAATTCCATTAATTTCCTTTTACTTTGAAGTGCAATACATTTAATATGAAAGGAAAGGAAGAGAAAAATGTAAAAAGCCCTGTTCTGCAGAGCCTTCAGCATGTATAATATGAAGAGTGAAGTTTAATTTTTCAGCAATATTGAATCTTGTCCAAGACATTTCCAAAGAATTGAGTTTTGATTTCTAAATATCCTCTGCCTTCATTCAAAATACAGTTTATTTCTTTGCTACAGTATTTACTGAATCACTGTAGTAACCTGCAATCCAAATGAATATATTTTCTTGGTAAACTTTACTGAGTTCCTTTTTATTTTGCTACATCCAAGAGCCAGTTACTGTCATTTTACTACATAATAAAACATGGCTTTGAATGTACTACTTAACCCTATAAAAGAGCAACTGATTTTATTTCCAGTAAAGAAAATATTTTATTTTATCTAAACTGGGCAGTGTTTCTCTGTCTCATGTGATATATCTGTATATATCCTTTCCATTCTGCTTAACACAGAGTATTTGTAGAGCTAACAGTTTTGTAGCTTTAAATATAATTTATCAGCATTAAAAAAAAAGAAAGAAAGAAAAAAGAAACAGGAATTACCATGCAATAAAAATGTCTTGCTCTGATCCAAAAAAAAGGAAAATATTTTTACACTAACAGTGATCTCTAATGTCACTTGTAATGTTCCATAAACTATTTTATCTGTCTAAATTTAATCTGAGAAAACTCCTGGGATTTTTGTCAAACCACAGGCTTTATATAAAGTAATTTTACAGTAACTTATATTTTACAGTAACTTATAAAACAAAGTTATAAAATGTGAAACATTGTAACAATTAGATTTAGCTTAGAATGTTTTTACCATTGTATTTTAATTAGTTCATTGTACTTGTTACTGTTCTTTCCCCACTTCATGAAACAAAAACTGAACAAATAATTCTGGGCCACTCTTGTAAAAAAACTTTTTTAATATATTAAGCCAAGTAGTGATTATTTCACAGTTATCACCTTGGAAATAATTAAATACCACAACAATAATATCTGTAGAAGGTATTAATCTATTGGCCATACCTTAATTAAATCTAGCTCAATTTAGGAAGCTGGGAGCTGGGAGCATAAAAGATTTAGAAATATTCTACTTTTAAAGCCCCAGGTGTATGTCTTAGAAAAGGTCCGTGGAATTTTACTGATTTACACCCTCTGAGATTTAGCTCTTTTAATTTGGCTCTTTATAATCACTGATTAGTATACACATGCGTATGCACACATGCACGCACAAACCACATATGCGCACATGGGGACACAAAAGGGTCACTTCACAGAATGATTTATGGCAAAGATGTCATTCCATCAAGGTGGGAAGAATAATCACAGATATTGCATAATATACAGCCTGTTTATCTTCAATTCACTCCATTTTTACTCAAGGATGATTTTAAAGTAGGAAAGGGCAGAATGGTGGGAGAAGAGAGTAGTAAGTACAAAGTAAGGAGGGGACTGGCAACCAAAATGTCTGGAGTTACATAAACAGAAGGGACCTCTTAACCAACAAAACAAGACTTTTCATAGGAAGTGAAAAAAATCTTATGTGTTTATAAATATGTAATAAGATGGCATCAAGAGGACAAAGACATTTTTCAGTGTGAATAATATTTAGTATAATTCATTGGCTGTTTTCATACCTTCTCTGTAATCTCAATATTTGTTAGTCCAAAGGCTAAACTTAAGAGCCACAGTGGCAAAGAAGAAAGACAATTTTGTGGTATACTTTCTCTTTTAATTTAATACTACTGTATTTGTTTCCTAATTTTCCTGATGGCTATCAGATAGAAGCCCTTTTACCTCTGTAAGTTTAGCTGAGGAAAAGCAGTTTTGTACCTATAAATATGAAATATTTTACAAAGATAAAGGTTAGTGACTGGCTTATTCTTTTATTCTAGCTATCCTCATCTTCAATTTTTTACAACTGCTCTAAACTTGAGACCTGTATGTATTCCTGTGCTGGAATTTAGACGCCTATATTCAGAAATCAGTCGTCAATTAGATATGATAAAGCCATTCTAGTATTTATGAGCTTCTGAGGTGTAGATACTGCAAATAGGGATCCATGTTCCATTAGATATTATAATATGGAGATGCTATTTTCAAGTGTAGAGATGTTTGCCCACAGCCATGGATAATGCAAAACTCCTGGATAAACACACCTTGATTACGAGGAGGTATGTGTTGTGAACAGAAATCTGATGTCACCAATTAATGCTTGGTCCCTGTATATCTCGAAGGAGACCTTCCCTTCCGCTCTCAAACTAATGTGACAGGTCCTTGTTAACTAATACCCAAGTGACACAACTTTAATGATCCTTTCTCTGTGTTCAAAGTGATTGTGTTAGGACATGAAACTGTTCTCTCTCTTTCTTTTTTTTTTTTTCTTTCTCCTGATATTGATAGGCATAGGTCATTTGGGGAGGGGGAAATTAAGAAAGAGTTTCATATTACTCAGGCAGTTACATATCGATCTCCATTTTCTGGCTCAAATCTGGATCAAAAGAATTTGGTTGGTTGGTTGTTATTTCCTCTTCTTTTCATTTATTTACATCTCTCCTTATGTAGTCAGAATTGCAAGAGCCTCCACTGAGGTACTTTTGAAAAGACAACAAGCAGGATCTAAATTAAGGATCTGTCAGTATTTCTGGATGAAATAGCAGTAGAAAATATTGTCACATCCCAAGGAAGTTTCATTTATAACTGTCAATTTTGTACATTGTTGCAATTTGAAGAGGGCGGAGAGGGGGATAATTCAGTAAGAGATGAATTTTCCACAAACAAGTCTTCCACATATATAAAGCACATTTTGCTCTCTAGGTCATTTGTGTTTGAGTGTCTTCCACAATGTAGGTAGAAACCTTTAAAGCATTACATGTTTTAAAGTGTGTTCAAACAAGCAGAGCAATTGGGTAATATGTACAATAGCTGGGACTAAAGAGTTACTGAGAAAAATATCACATGGTCACACAGTCACCACACAATGCAGATATGTGATGGGTCTTTGCTGGATAGCAAGTTCACAGGTTGCTGGGGAAGGTCAGCCACTGATTCTTGGAACAGCTTTTAGTTTTCTAATTAATTTTCTAATTAGTTTTCTAATATCTTTTTTTCCTTAGAGTTTTTATAGTTTTGAGGGAGAGAATTTTGTATGAGTTTCCTTCTTTTGGTCCTCATCTGCTCAAAAGGTATATTTCTGTCTGCGTTCGTGCTTACCTGGCATTGCTTTAGTTCAAGCGCTTTCTCACAAGGTAATGATCTACTCCACAAAATTAAGCAGCTGTGTTGTAGCTCGTCAGGTCCCTGAGGGCACCTAAGACTTTGCTATCCCCATCCAACCCTGGGGCATCAGTCGCTGTCCTGTGGCATTGCAGCCATGCCGGTTCCAGCCTGGACATGGGACTTCTGTCTGCAGCTCCACAGTGGTCCCTGGTGTCCTCCCATGATGGGGCTGCCCGGGGAGGCACTGATCACTGAGAGTCCCATCACCAGAGCTCGCAGGTAGCCGTGCCTTTGGGCTGGGCCTTGCAGTAATTGCTGTCAGGATATCTCATGTGCACCATTCTTGCTAACTGAAAGTCTGAGGGTTTCCCCCTGGCCTCTGGGAATGATTTCTTAAACCTTCAAATGCTGTACGTAGGAGACTGTGCTAAATGACTGAAAATGTCTCTCAGAAAAGCTTCTATCTATCTAGCCCAGGAAAAGAATCAAAGATCCTAAGACAAGAAAGTGTTTAAATACTGTGCTGGATGATTCAATAATTAATTAAAACAAATACACCTCATGGCTAAGTCGAAATATCAAAATAATACATGAACATACATGAAGTATCAGGTGCTCCAAGGTGATAATTTTCATCCCCATTATGGACAGACGTTTTGCTCATAATAAGAACAAAATTTGTTTCTCTTAAATATGTCTGTCTTAGCATTTAATGAACCCCAATCATTCTGAAAGACCACCATATTGTGATGTCCTGCTGGAACAAGGAAAATTTAAATGATAGCCTTCAGACACAAAATAAGCAAGTGCAAGTTCAGCAAATGACTCATAGTCTATGTTTTCATGGTTTTACAAATGTTTATTTTTATTGTTAGAACTTTGTTCCTTTTTTAGTTTTTATTTTAAAATAAGTGTATTTTTAACGGAAAAATATGACAAAATAAAAAAGGACAAAACATTTTGGATTCAACCCAAATATTGTTTTTCTCTTGTTATTTCTTGTATGAAACAATAATTGAAAAAAAAAAAAGGTTCCATTATTTCCTGCTTTTTTAGCTCAACAACTTAAGAAAATCTATTACTCTCTTGTCTCTAATTAAAACCACATTTATATTTATATCAGTATGTTTCCTGCTAGTTTAAACTCAGCATTGCTCCTTGGTTTTAGAAAATGTTAAATAGACAAGATAAGTGAGATCTTGGCCCTGACAAAGGCAGAAGAAGTTCTAATACTGACTTTGATCAAGTCAGAATTTCAATTTATGGGAGTGGTTTTTTTTCCACAGTTCCCCTTTGTCTATCCATAATTTTTCCATTAAACACTCTCATTCTCATTTGTCTTCCAAATGAATTACTCCTTCAGAACTTTGCCTCGTTTCCATATCTGTAGTACACTCATCCTTGCTACCCTGACCTTATACAAAGAGTAAATAGCTAGTGACAGGGATAAAGACAGGAAATGGGGGAAAAAATAATGGATAAACAATTTTAAAATAGTGCTATTTTAAGTTAAAAAGGGAATGGTATTCTTGGTGCACACAACTCCAAAGCCAACAAGGCACTTGCAGCTTAATGGAGCAGCAGAGCAGTTTTTAGCTCATGTATATAACCTGCATTCTATTATCTGCACTCACTAATGATTGGAGGAAGCTGTGGGCTGCAGCCTCCCCACTGTGTAGCTTTCCACTTTAGCAGGAAACCCTAATCCACAAAAGAATTAGGAAAATTATTCTACAACTTTGCATTGTGTTTTGTCATCCACCCTTTAAAAAAAACACAAAAAGCAGAGAAAAGATGCAAAAAGATAGGCACGGGCATTATCCAAAACCATAAAGTCAGCTAGCTACATCTGTATTAGAAAAATAAACTTGGTATGTCATACAGAACAGTCTTTGTCATTATTATTGAAATCCTTTTCCATCCAAATTGGAATGGCTCAGTGTAGAGATCTTACTGGAAGTGCGCTCTGGTTCAGGCTAAAGTTCATACCTTGAAGCATGCTAATTTATGCAGGGTAGCATTATGCTAGGGGTTCTTCTGAAAAAATAGATAAAAATATATAATATAAAATATTTTAAAAAAGTGAATTCTAGTTCTTAAGAACTTGCTGTCACATGCACAAATATAGATGAGGCCAATTAAGCTTAAAGATATTTATTTTAAAAGGAAGATAAGAGATGATTTATGATCCATACAAGAAGAAGTTTTCAAAATAGTCTATTTTGCAAGAAAGCAAGAATTTAATTTTTCAAAAATTCATAATTAAAATATTATTCTGCAACACCTATACCTAAATAGTCAGTAGCCTAAGAGAGACGTGGGGCATTTCAGTTCTGTACTGGACTATTCTCAAGAAAGTATTGCTTTTCTGTTAAAAATGACAAGCTTTTGTTGTAAAGTCCAACTATCAAAATTCTACCCTAGTGAAAACACTTCTGAAAGAGAGTCTATAATCTGTACTATAATGATGAAGCAACTTCTTTAATAAAACATAGATACAACACAATATCAGTTTCATCTACAGACATACCCCTTTTAAAATGTGTACACAATGTTTGCTTCTACAGTCCTCAATACTTTCTTCTCCTAGGAAGTTTTTGTTTTGTTTTGTTTTAATGTGAATATTCTACATTTTCTACCATGCAGTTGTACAATAACAGAATATTAAACTACTTTTGAGTAAAGTATATTTTTAAACATATGGACATATCCTTAAAATTCAGTCTTTTTAGGGAAGATTGTTCTTCATTAAAAAAGAAATTGGTACCATGAAGGAATCTCCAAGTATGATGATCATTGAATCATGATTCACTTCAACAAGATAGTTACTATGGCAAAATCGGCTTGAAGAGCTTTATAGTCTGAATATTACCTAGATGCCAAAATACTTGTTACTAGTAATATCTCCAGTTTCAGAGAGATATATGTATTCAGCTTCTCCAGTAGTGTGTATTAACATAATACCTTAGGTTCTCAAGAAGAAAATAAAAACGCAGTGCAGAAATAATAACGAAACTAACAGAACCACAATACCTGAAGTATATGAAACAATTTCTTAATCCTATTCACAACTGATGGTATTTCAGTTATTTGACTTCTAAATGATATAATTTATTTTTTATGGGAAAAAAAAGGAAAGAAATCACTGGTAAAACAGATTGAACAAAATGGTTTGGCTGCAACTGAATGTAAACATTCAGCAACAGAAAGGTTCAGTGCACAATATAGTGGTTTATGATTCAGGATGGCAGGTAACACAGCCAGAAGAAATGCTACAACATTAATATTCAAATGAAGTAAAATAGATTTATAAATGCAAGAGTATAATCACACAGAAATCTTTAAGATTCAATTTATAGTCATATCAATTATTATAAATGACATTTTTTAGCTTTTAAATTCCCAGTAGAATATGGATAAACAAATCACAAAAGAAGTCCATTCAGAATTATCCAGGTTGAATTTTTGGGTAAATAATGGCTAAGCACTATGGAAAACACAGGGCTATTTCTCCCTATCTATATGCCAATGATTATTGAATAAAAGAGACAAGAAACACAAATACAAAAGTAATTATAACCGCAGGAAATAAGATTTTTTTCAGCTCTACATCCTCGTCAGAATCAGTTTGATCTTCTGGACAACAAAGGACAGAATTTTCACATGTCAGATTCACCTACCATCAGTTTTAGGAAACATATATAGATCCTCACTCTATGAACTATAATTTACTATTATGATACAACATTGTTTGTGAGTTATAACTAAGTATTCTATTAAAAATAAGCAGATAATAACAACTCTTCAAGAATGAGTTACTTTTACAATATCCAGACACAGTAAAAAACTCTGTGTAAAATGTTATATTATTTTTTTGTATACGTACGTTGAAATATGGTATCAAATTTAATATTCATTCTGTGCATAAAAACAAAACTTTTAAGCTAAACTTCTATTATTAAGAAGTAAAAGAAAAGAAACTACAAAATCAAACACATTCATAGTAACGAAAAACAGTTCAAATTTACTTATTTTCTCCTGAAAATAGAATACTAGCCGTATTTTACTTTATAAGTTCTCTTTTAAAGTTAAGCATCAAAGATTAACTGCACAAAAGTTATTCTCAAATTGCACATGGAGTTGAAATATTTTCTGAAGTAAAAATGCCAGTTAAGTTTTCTAATTTGTTACTTTTATTTTCTTCTTTTGTATGCAAACTCTTTTATTGCATGCATTTTGTCTTTTCTAAGTTTTGAAATTACATGATTTAACTTTTCACTGATTTAAAATTCAAATTACTGAGCCAGTATAGTCCATGTTAAAGTTTAAGGCATCTAAGGCAAGGCAAAAAAAAAAAAAAAAGCCCATGGAACAGCTCTATGTTCATGCTGATTTTCCTTAGGCACTGGTCCAAGGTTTATCACAAGCAAGGTTCAGTTGATGGCTTCTACATAGAAGTTTTACAAGGAAATTATGTTTCAAAAGAAAATCAATAACTAGTAAACAACTCCCTCAAAGCCCCTATATTCTTAGGGAAAAAAAATGGAACTCTAATGCTCTACATGTTTTACTCCAGTCAACTCATGATGTAGAAATGTGGACGTAACAAGGATTCAGCTTGGAGTAGTACTGAGAGAAATATTTCTTTAAACTAGTATACTTGCACCTTTCTTTTAGCCACACAAGGAGAATGTAAGAGAAATTCATGAAGCTCTAGTTTCCTTTTCCCTCTCTACTATAGATTTTTTGTAATCAGTTATCATCTAAGAGGTTTTTATTTTCTGTTTGTCATCTCTTGACTTAATGCTATGATCAGTGCTTGCTACTGATCATCATTTTACTCTGCTTTAGCTTTCTTTTTCGTATCTTATCATGAAAAGCTAGCACCATTTCTGATTTAAAACAACAGATACAGACCACTAAAAGTACATTTCTAGCAGATAACATCCTAACATTTTAAATAGAAAGATCAATTTCAAAGACATAAACAATTTTCCTAATGTTACTTTCCTTATTAAAAAACACACTTTATCTTATCGAAAAGAGCCACCATGATATGAATCACAGTCAACTTCCAGTCAAAATTTGTCACAGCAAAACATACTTATTGAGTTGTGATGTATGACTTCAACGATACCAATTCTGTCTATGGAAGTATGCAAAAAATGTATACAAAAACATGCAATATGTATTGCAACCCAGGCTGCAGTGTGCCACTATTTGAAAACTTTTTCTAAACAAGGTGTCTAATATTGTCCACAAAGCAGGAGGACAGAAGAGAAAATATACGGAGGAATTTTCACTTTTCAGCTGAAGGCTCAAAATAAATGTTCATGGTCTAAAAGGGCATTTGCTCAAGTAGCTTAGTGTAAAAGTGCATTATTATTTTTAAAAGTGGATGCAATTGCCAAATCTGTAAGAACCAAGGTCTCTCATTTTAGAAATACAGAGCCTAATCAACTCTGGTAAATTGAGGAATAATACCTTTGTGAATAAAATTGATAAGCATATAGTGTCTTTCACCTCCATGGACAAACCCAACTCATTGTGACACTGGAGGTAGTTGTGATAAATTTAATAGTAGTGATCATATAATGATTATAACAATGTTGACAATATTATTTCCAAAATATATCACAGATATTTCACAATTCTCACAGTCCCACAGTTTTGAATTTTACTGTGGTTTAAAAGTACTGTCTGTAGGTTCATACCAGATGATCCACAGAGAGGTTTCAGTCCCATGTTGAAACTCTAAGGTGGCAGGGAGCACTGTGTGTGCACATATCGACTTGTAACACAACCCCCTGCCAAATAATTAGATCTATGACAGAATTTTGAGCATCTACACAATTATCTTTTAAATCAAAAATTTAATAGTGGATAGCTTTTGGTCTATTCATTTCCTTTCTTTGTGTAGCTTGTCTATGGATGTTAAGATCTGCTGACAAAACTGGTTCTCAGTTATTCCGCTGAAACATTTATTTTTTTTCCTCATATAAGTAGAGAAGGACAGATTTAAATAGAGTTTATAACTAAACAAAACAAACCCAAAAAAGGCATTTTAAACAATAGTACTGAGATGCAAAATTACTTATTATAAAGCATAATTTGTGAATGTTTTCTTATTATTGTCAATGGAAAGAATCTGCCATACCATTATTAGTGATTATTAGTAATTATTATTATATCAGTATAGATATAGTACTGCTATGGTTATAAGATATTTTGTTTCAGTTATGAAAAAAGTGGAACTTGGAAATCAAACTTATTTAATTATTTGATAGGCAGCATCTGAAGACTGAAATTTGACTGCTGATTAAACCTACTTTCTTGTTTCATTTCTTGTTTCATAGGAGGTTTCTGTGATACTTTTTCACCTCCTTCCTTCTCTTTTATCAATTCACTTTAATATAACTAGAAAGAAGAAGAAAGTTCAGTTTAGATGATCATGGTAAAAAAAACTTTGGTATGGTTGGGGGAAAAAACAAAGATAAATCTTAACACTGAATCCATCCTTATGAGACCCTCTTAAGAATCTATAGCTTATTAAAGCTTATGAGTTAGGAGTTCTCACAGAAGTCCTTGAGCAGTTCAAATCTTTGCCACAAATCATAAAGGAATTTACTGGTATATTAAATACAGATGCAATGTATCTTACTTATTTTTGTATACACAAGCCAAAATATATTTCTCTAAGTTCATTTTCAATAAAATAAAATAAAATAAAATAAATCCACCTTATGTATGGAATTTAGCCAATATAGAATACTTCAGCATAAATAAATTGAATTTCACAGAATTAATAACTTCTTTATGAATAGAAGTATTTTACCTATGTAGTGCTTTTAGCTGTTGATGACACTAACAGATCCACTAATTTTAACAAGAATAGATTGGTAGCATTTCTTTTAAACATTTTTTTCTAAAAAACACATATTTTAAGCTCTATTTACCACTTTTATATTTGTTTAAAATAGACAGACAGACAGATTGAAATATAATAGGCCGAGGAAATGCAAGTGTGAAAAATGAAATCCAAGGAATTCAGACATAATGGTTACTGTTGATTTTAAATGTAACAACAATGAGGACTTCAGTAAATGATCTTGGTATATTCTCTGTTTCACTTATTTGATGACAGTGTTTTTTACTTTATAATCATTCAGAATTCAATTTCATTTATGAAGGTGTTCGTAATACCCAAAGAGGTTTTTTTAATTAGAAATACTTTAGTCATTACTCACTGGTTATTCATAATTCTCACATATATAAAAAATTCCTGTCTGACATGCAAAAAACAGGATCAGAAAAAAAAAAAAAAAGTGATAGCAAATATTAGGTAGTGTTATTTGTTTTTATATCTCTCCTTTTTTGCTTTAAACATTTCTGATAAAAGAAATATAGGTGGTAGTTATAAGTAGAAGGATTTTTTTCTCTGCAGGAGGAGAAAATTCTGAATATAATCACCTAAAAAGCAAAGTTCTTAGGTATTATAATTATTCAATAAAATTAATTATGAAAAAATGTATTTTATGGATTATAACAAGTATATTTTTAACACATTACACATGTAACACCTTTGTTACAAACATATGATAATATGACCTTTGTGATTGTTTTTGGCTCTCAAAACAAGTATATAAAGAAGTAGCCTATAACTAATCATCAGTATGATTTTTTTTCACCTAAAACTTAATTGAATCTTAATCAAAATGAATATGTGACTTGGACATATGTGGAAAGTATGAGCACATTGTGAAAAGAAATTCATTTGCATTCCTAAGATTAGCAAAAAGGTGTAGTCACATATTTCATTGACAAAAAATATTTTAGCAATTCTCTGTATATACTGTGAACTTCACCCGCCCAATTTTTTCCTTCATTCACAGTTTTTGTCAGTCTTTTGATATCTGAAAACAGTTAGCACACCCTTCTCCACTGTCATGAAATATAATAGTTTATATTTATTTTCCAAAATGAAGCAGACAAATAAATCAAAGTTTTTCTACTTTAAGAACTCCACATATATTTGTTTACACAACAGCCATGTTTGGCGTAGTTACACTACATGTCATTTCTACCAGTCATGTGAAAAAAACTGTCTTTAAGACAAAATTCAATCTATCAATCACCTGTGCATAGTTCAGCTCCTTAGGATATCTGCCTGAGGATGATGCGTTAAGTTTGCCAGGTCAAATAATATCTTTGTTTGTAGACATGCAGAATTTTTTTTTCAGCCAAGACACTGAGGAAAATAAATTGCAAAGCAGCCAGTTGCTTGATCTAATTTCATGGTCTCTACCCGGAGTAGTCCAACAAACTCCTAATAACTCCCATTTTTCATAAAATGACATGTTTTCACTTCTAAACAAAGCTAATGGGAAGTAGAGACATTCATGCCCAGATCAGTTTTTAAATGAATAATGTCATTAGACAAAAAATGAAATGCAAAGTCCATAAATACCGATTATGAAATTAATGGAGAGTGCTATATTTACTTCATTTTAATAATCAGCCCAACTCCTGAAAGATATTATTTCTCTTTTATATTATTTATGCACCATAATTTGCATCTGAGTCTAATCAAAAATACACAGTCCAGTTCTATATAATTTTGCCACTTTGTTTCTTGTCATATTTCACCTAAACTTTCCATATATTCATCTAATAATAGTATCAATTTATTTAAGCAAATGTTCAGGATTTTGTGGTATATGAAAAATGAACCAGAGGGTCTAATGTACAGAGCGAAAATATATTCAACCATTATCCATCCAGCCAAAAATTTAAAGAGCTTCAGAAAGTAGGTCATACCATAATAGTGACATTGAACTTTTCAACTGGGAATAATTAGGTTTTACTTCCAGTGCTCAGTGACCTACTCTGAAATATGAGATGATATGAGAACAGTTTGGTTTTATTTTTCATAATTTAGCAGCTTGTTTCATTGTTTCTTTCTACTGTATATATATATCTTAAGAATCCATAATTGTTACCTCTCTGGAAAACAACAGCAGACAGCTGTGTAGGGTACTTCTGCTGTTTAATATGTCATAAAGAATCGTTTGCAGGCAATGATGATATCATTAGGGAACAAGGATACTGTCTATTATTTCAGAACCAAATAATTCAGCATTAAATCATTTCAACTGCAGTGTCACTTGCAGGGAATGTGAAAGCAGAAGAGTCACTGCGTATGAAACAAGCTTTGCGATAATACATATAGCACAGAGGGCATTTGAAGCACACTTCCTTGTATATCCCTCAAGGGTGTTTTAGAGAGCTTTTCTTTTATTTAAGGGCTGCCTCCTAATGCAAAGAGACATTATAAAAATGCACTTGTGTCTGTTTGCTCAGATAACACGACACATTTGCCTTTTTAGGAAGGGGATGCTCTAAGAGCCCCTAATTTAGATTACTGTCTTTTGCAACACAGAGTTATTGCCTCCAATGAGAATTAGTATTCTTATTTGTAAGCAAATTCAGTTTCCCCCACACATGACTTTGCTCATGTGTTTGCGCTCTGTATAGGTGCATGGGGTAGCCTGCTGCACCGTGTCAGCCTGTATTATACTGTAGCAGGGAGCATAACTCAATACAGTGTGACAGATGCAAAATAACATGAGAAGGCATGCATGAAACTTCCCTAGACAAGGGACCATGATCATTTTGAGGCAGACTGCCTCTCCGGCATTTGTATAGCCATGGAACAGCAGCAGGAAGTGCATAGTGCTTTTGTTCCTTTGCATGTCCCCTGCAAAGGACTGTTTCTTAATACAGTCAAATTATTGCAAGGAGAGCTCCCTCTGCATTTCACTGACTGCAAATTAACATCTCTAGTGGATGTAGAGAGTTTCAGGAGGTGAAGGAGGTTTGTGCTAAAGAGTATTACTCCAATCCTCTCTCATTTTTCCACAGACAGAATTCCTCCCGCTGTTGTCTTCAAATGCCATTGCCTTTAAAATTCACTATGCATTTCAAGAAATTTGACAATTTCTTGATAGCAGAATTAAATCTTGAGGACTCTGACTCTGTTCCCTCCAAAATTGTCATGAATATTTTCACTGATTTTAACAAAAGAAAGAGGATTGTGTCTTTCCTAGAGTTTTCCTATAGTTTTCCTACAGGATATCAAGGCTCTTTTTCCACCCCCGAGTTGAATAGCGATAGAACAAAATTCCACTTTTGTGTTTAAATTGTATAGCTGGGCTCAGGCACCCTTTCCTTTTAAAAGACAAAAGAGGTCAATTCAGAGTTCTGGAACTACATGAGATCACCCCTACTCATATATTCATTTCCTTATGAGACCCAGGATGCTAAATGCATCAAGCGAGAGAAAATACTTCACCACTCATAACAGAGATAAACACAAACAAACAAACAAAAAAGATTAAATATATTATCTTCACAATCTGGCCTTGTTCGTGACTAAGTATCCCAAGTGTTGTCACTGTACGCACAAATGGTAGCAGTTCAATACTGCCTTGGCAATAAGCTTTGGAGACTTGGCCTCTGTATTCAATAAGGTTCCGTCTTCCTTCCTAATACTCCAGAAAGCATCCTTCAATATCAGGGGCAACATTGTTTTTTTTGATACCTTTTTTCCTTCAGTTGCAAGTCAGATTAGTTGTTTCTTTTTCTAGGAATAGTAGTTTTGGAAAAAAAAAAAAAAAGTAAAAATCTACGTGTCTCATTTCACACCATATCTTTTTTTTTTTTTTTTTTCTGGATGCTTCCAATGATATTTAATCTACAAAGAGGTAAGAGACCTGCTTACAGGTCTCTCTTTGCAACTAAAAAGCTATCCCACTCTATTAGGTAGAAGAGTTGTAAGTTTATTGCTGTAATTACTCCATCATACCAAGAGAAACATACACTTCAAAAATCAATCAGCAGCTCATAAGAGCCTTGAGCCAGTGGGAGAGACCTTTTCTTTACAGTCCCAATTCAATATTGTATATACATTTAGCTTCATTCCCGCTCAACAAAGTACTGAAGAATATTATTAGGTATTTTGTTGAATAAAGGCTTATAACCATAAGTAATATCTAAAATAGTATTTAGAAAAAAAAACCTTACATTTTCAAATAATATGTATAAGATTTTTTTTGTAAGAAAATTAGTTAACTTTAGTTATACATATATATATTATATCTATATAGTATAACTTAGTAGACTAAACATTGTCTTGGAAACACATAACATATCTTATGCTATAATATTATGCTATAACACATTAAATTATACAAGGGCATCTATTTTTCCAGTTCAAGGCACGTTGAAGTAAATCCTAGAGTTTAAATTTCAGTTGTGGTACACTACGCAATTAATTCTACAGAAAGAATTGTACATGAGCACCAGTACAAAATGTTCTGGGGAAGAGAACAGAAGCCAAATCAATAGATAGTATTTTATGATGGAGTTTCTTTTTGGTTTCATGAGAATGAGCACATGCATAACTTTGTAAATGTCAAGGTTTTCGCTAGGTGGAACAGCAGTACACAAACTGTGTGTCATTTTATTCCACATTTGGAAAGCCATAGTACTTATTCACATGAGCCTGGGATATAGGTTTGAGAAGATTAAGTTATAAACAAAATATGTAGACTAGACTGGAGCATCCCACTATTTGAAATACGTATTTTGATCCTTAAAGATTATATAAAATTTTCTCCAAAATACATCCAATGACTTAGATTTTGAGATACCATCAGAGATTTTGCACTTTAATAAGTAATTTTGTGCAATTGCTTTTTAACATAGACAACCAATTCTTTCTAGAGAATTTACCAGCAATTAATAGTAATCAGTAGCAATTATACAAGTGGTGATAAAAAATATGAGAGTTCACAGCACTTTCTGATTACACTGTCAGAGAAGTACAGTTTTCTCCTAATGCATTTTAAAAGCATCTGTTAATCACAGACTAAGTTACAAGGAGACGCCAAGAAGAAAATAAACACCACAACTTATACCTTACTGATATGAATCAATAGCTTTGGACTTTGAGCAGGGTAAAACAGAATTTCACACCACAAAAGAAGCTGTCAGTTTAAATGCCTATTGATTCTACAACATATCATTATATTATACAGCACTTTTCACACTTCAACCCAGTTTTACAGCTACATTCTGAATGCCATTTAGGTACTTGAAGTACCAACCAATGTCAGCAGGATTAAGTATCAGGTAAGATATTACCTAGTGTAAGAATGGAAAAAACCTGCACCCAATTTTTGCCAATTATTACTGTGAAAGGAGTTGTCTAAGTGCAGATTACACTCAGTTAGGCTGCTTGTGTGAAAGCAATATCTTTTTAGCATATGGTCTTTTTTTTAAAAAAAAAAAAAAAAAGGATGAAGGGCTTTCTTGGGCTAGCATAACTACATGGTGTGTCAAATGCTACAAAACACTTTTTTTTGCTCTGTATGCTACTACAAAAGAATGTAGGACATCAGAATTATTAGCTGATCTAAAAGGTATTCACAAACTAACATGTTATCATTCTGCTATCATTCTGCCTTTGGCTAAAGCTCATATAGATAGTCATTTAAATATACATTCCGCATTGAGAAACCGTTCTAAGATGCATTGTTCCTGGCCAAACTGTTCAAAGGGTACCAGTGGAACACACACCCGGACTGGTCTCTGACACCAACTTACTTTTTGCAACAAATACCCCTTCCAAGATGGTGAAAAAAGACCTTCATTTTCCATGAAAACCTTGTGTGTACTGTAGTGGTTGAGATTGCACTGAGGAAGCATGTTGACCCACGTGAATATAATTTAGAAAGATAGCTAACAGTATCTTTTTCTTTGGATGTTTAACAGATACTTTTTTGCTCTTGCTTCTATCTTTTGTCAAGATGAAATGGATTTGGATCAAGCCATATTTACTCTAATCCTTATGGCCTGTCTCTGTCAAAACCCTTTCCAATTCTTCAGAGCTCAGGCCTGTACTAGTCACTCCCATTCTAAGTATTTAATTTTCATCAGAATATTTTTCTTTATATTTTTTATTTTATTTATTTCTTCCTTTATTTATTACAATGGATGTATGGGATAAAAAGTAGGTGAGCGAGTAATGTCTGTGTCCAACTATTGACCCACAAAAGTGTTTTGATACTATTATGGGAATGTGGAAATGGGTGCTCAGTCTGCCACTGGCATAAAATGAACTTTATCTGCCCTTATTTTCTTTTATCTGTGTAAAACAAACAAACAAGCAAAAAATCCAGATGGATTGTTATAATCCAACAGAAAATTGGAATAGGTCAACCATCCATCATCAGTAGAACAAAAGATAAAAAAATATAGACCATCCTTTTCAGAACATGGCTTTTGATGGTGACTCAACATCCCTCACTCTAGCTCTGAAGGAAGGAACAGGATGCACTATTGTATATGAAGAACAAGAATGCAAAAGATATTATAATCAGAACAATATTTGCCGGCCTGTGTGCTTGTGCTTTTGTGCATTTGTGGAAACACTGAAAAAAAAATCCAATCACACTATCACCTGTCAAAGAACATTTGCATCAGTGTTAATGGATGCCACATTGTTGACATTGAAGTGTTGCGTGTATTATTCTTTGGATCACATGACACAAAATAACCTGGAGCTTGAACTCACATGGGGATTTTGTCATTACTCGCGGTTGACTGTTTTAAATTAATCATTAGGACTTTTTGTTTCAAACTAAAACCTTATACTGAAATAGTTAATCAGACCTGCTCTCACAGTCATGTAACCAAAGAGCACAAGTATTTAAAAAAATGCATAACATTTCTTAACTGAGATCCCACAATCTGTCGCATTTATTTTAATCTTTTGTGAATCTTATGCATTTTTATAAATGCTAAACTACTATTCATTAGACATGTTGACTGTTTGAATCCTTCCCATTTAAAAGTTTCCTACTGTTTTTAGTATTAGTATCATTATTAGAAGATGTAGTGTTAACAAATTATCAATGATAGAGTGAGATGACAAAGTTATTCTCCAATTGCCGTATACCTGAATACTGAATTCCTTCGAGAAAATGCAGCATGTTAACTATGTTTTAAATACATATTAAAAACAGAGTAAGTCATTTTACTCTGATTTCTGTTATCTCCTAAAATATATTTTTTAATCTTGCTATATATTTTCTAGTATAATGTTACAGAGTTATAGGGAAAAAAAGAAGACAAAAGAAAATTAAACAAAAACACTAAAAGCTAATTGATATTAATCTCATTCTATGATAGTCTCAATGACTGTTATGCAAAAGCGGAACAAAGTAGTATGGCTCAGGTCCTACAATAACTAATTTCCTTAAAAGTAATCTCTTTTATGTTTAAGGTAATGGTAAATACAAATGTATGTTAGATCCTTAGGAGAAATGGAAGCCAATCTAGTAAAAGTCAAAATATCAATACCAGGCACTACTTTGCAGGGCTAAAGTCACCAAATGCCTCCTTGCTATGAAATAAATGCTGACAGTGAAAGGTTCACACAGAGCTAGTATTAGCAGTAATCTAGCCAAGAACATTAACGTTTTTCAAAACCCCACACTTCCCGTGTAATGATGCATGGAATCGCAGTCATCTCAAGGGAATAATTTGTTCTGTGTGTTCCTTTTTTTTTTTTGGTAAAATAGAAAACTATGAGATTTATTTTTTCTCTGTGCAGATATTTTAAGTTCTAGCTCCACTCCAGCCTTGTGGATTTGTTCTCTAATTTCTAACACAAACCTGTTTTGATTTGTTTGGTTCTTTCTTTGTTTAAATCCTTCTGAAGGTAGAAACTATGTTTAAATGAAAGGGAGAATATCATTTTTGGTTAGACTTTTTTGATGTTTTACTATTTGGCCATTGATGATGTTAGGTGCCTGAGCAGTAAATAACTGTATAATCTCAAAAAATATTTAATGTAACAGTCAGGTGGGGCTTCAAGTTTGGGAGTGAGAGAGATGCAATGAGATATAGATGCAAAACAAATAGTAATAAATGAGAATCTGAACCCAATGAATGCCCAGATTTTCAATTCAAAATGTGCTTGTTGTGAACATAGACCCTTTCTACAAAATTCACATATAAATTTGACCCTTACAGTAAGCCAGGAGACGCACTGGTTCCATATCTGGTCAATTTGTCTCACTTCCTTGGCTCACCAGCAATTCAATGTACAAATGGCTGACCTTTAGAAGAGTGTCCATTTCTAGTTAAAACTTCTGTACCTTGATGAAGTTGCATAACAAAATTATTATGAAAAATGCAACTGTATTAAAAATATTCATAAATTACAGAAAAAGGATTATTTAAGGTAAAAGAAAAAAAATCAAGAGCTTAATCTTTAGAATATCATGAAGAGATTTACCAATCCTGGACCTTTAAGCACATAATAGCAATGCCTGCTAAAAACTCAATCATATCAGATTTCAGTTTCTACTCTCTAGATGGGAATTTTCTACTCTGCTGAACCAAAGCTTTACACTTTCATTAGCTCACATTCTCTGTCATGACACCAGTGCCCTCTCATCAGATCGAAGGCTGAGCTGAGTGGTGCCGACAGAGAGAGGCAGATAAAAGGAAACTGATGAAAGTGCTAAATATTTGCCTTCTGGGTAAAAGCTGCATGTGGCTTTGCTGACCACTGATTTCCCTTGCACTGTTCCGAGAGGATGGGAGTGTGCCCCACGTTCAGCAGTAGCTTCAGTTTCACCCAAATTTAATTTCATCTTGCTTTCAGAAAGTAAAATTTTTGCCTGAGCTTGATAAAAAACAGATATATTTCTCTTCTTTCACTGAAATAATCTGAGACTATAACTTTAAAAGATAAAATATGAAAACTCTCAGCATATCTTCAAATTTTCCAAATCTGCACAACATTTAGCCAAATATCATTTGCTGAAATTTGTCCAATTTTTGCTGAAATTCAACAATTTGACTTCCTCAAAGGAGGAAGTCTGCTCAGGTAACCATGGCAGGCAACTGCTTTAATAAGTGGGCAAACCTAAAGCCTATCTCTCTTTCTGAAGTGATTGGAGTGAAACAAAGGGGAACTCTAAAAATATCTCTCTCAAATATTTAAATAACTGTTTCCATTTGAATCATAGTTCAATAATAAAAATATTATAATCTGCTCTGGTCTGATCTGAAAAGAGATTCACAGAGATTCACAGATGAAAGTCCTGTTTCATCTCCAGATGCATAAGAATTAGAAATCCTTTGAGTAATCAATTCCTCATTAAAACTAAAATCTCATTTTGAACACACAGGGAGATAATCATATAAGCAAGAGAAAGTAATATAATCATATCAGATAAATATTTGAGTGATGGATAACTATCTAAACCTGAAAACCAAAATTATTCTGATTTCCTAAATATACTAAAACAATGCCAAACTATAAATTCACCAACACTATAAAACTTTCTGACAATTGCTACACAAATAGGAACAAATACATATTAGTTTAACATCACAAAGCTCTACAATGCTGAATATTTAAAAGAAACATAATTAAAATATTAAAAAACAACTCTCTTTTAGTAAGTTAGCATTTGCTGCTTACCCACTCATCCGGTTTGGAGTCATTCCCTATTTTCAGAATAAAAGTGTTTTAAATAAAATGCATGAAAGCCATTATATAACATAAAGGCACAGTGGTAAAGGCCATTGACCATTTTAGGTTTCTTTTTCTTTTCTTTATAAATTTTATTTATATACTTAAGCCTTCACAGCTGAAATGAAGTCAAACAGGAAGATCTGAGCACAAAAGCCCAAATTCAGAAATTGTTTCCAGGTCTGAAGTCTGTTGGAGATAGATATCCACATTCACAACTGAAACCTATCAGGACAATACAGTTTCAAGTACTATTGGAGAGAGCGAGACCTGAGAGTTACAGTTCACAAGTGGAGACTGATGGTTATGGGCATTGAAAACTTATACTGTCCAATCCCAAGTTTCCAAAACGAACATTTTAACTGTTCATTATTCATTTAAATATGTTTTATTTTTAATAGAGAATGACATCAAATGAAATGGCAATGAAGCATAACAGGTACCTCGTGGTTAAGCGGACACTATTCTATTCTCCAGCATGATGTCTACAGAAGCTTAACAAGCCTCTGCAATAATCATAATAAAGCTGTCTGGAGCACTAGCATTCCCTTGGTTTGCTTGTCTATACAAGTTATATGCATGAGTCTTAGGTGTATATAGCTTGTTAAATCCTCTGAAACATATATAAAAATACCATGTATCTATACTATAGGAAAATATATGTCCTAAGCAGACAACATTTCTATTCCAAGTGTTATTCAAGGTGAATTCCATTCTATTATCTACTAAGGGGAGGCACAATGTGAGAGGTAGTATCTATACAGATATTGCCAACAGATGTTTTAGGTAGCAGTTTTAAAATGCAAAGAGGGTTAATGTGTTCTGTATTAACTGCTGAAACACCATTCTTAATTGCATGCTTAATTTATTTTCTTTGACTGAACAGAGGAGATCCAAATATAAAATTTTCAACTAGTACTTAATATGATTCTTTATATTGTGTATTATTTAATATTGCTATACATATTACTTTATTGACTTTTTCTTATGTGCTTCCTTTTTCATTGACAGCATTGAGAAGGTACACTGCTGCTTTATGAAAATATGGAATATGATTGAGTATAAGGTCAAAAGCAATATATTAAATTAATACCATCAGGAATCTACTCAATTTCTGGACCATGAAAATAATAATCTATAAAGACTTCAAACAGTTATTGTTCTCTATAGCAGAAAAAGGACACAGAGATCATGAACGCCAAACAAACAGGTCTCATTCTGCCATTAATATGTTGTATGTAGTAAGTGGCTGACAGTGATTATCATTTTCATTACTACCTTTTATTAAACAAAGCAAAGAATAATTTAAGCACACTTACAACAAAAATTCTTTCATTTCTTCATTTGATTTTTAAAATGCCTCTGAGTAACAACATTTATGAGACTGTACATTGTTTCTCCAGATTTCGATATGCCCATAACTTGCCCATTTCATTTCACTCATAACTTGTCTCTGCTTTTTCTCACCCACTGAACTTTCTACCTTTTAATCAGGCAAACCTTCCTTTGGTTTAATGTGCATTGAATTGATGTTGTTCTACATTTTAAAGTAAAGGCTAAAAGTAACAAAGCTGATTATCATGGCTTTACATATGTGTAACGCTCAGATTTATTTGGTTGTCTTCTTGCCTTGTTAATCCTCAGTTTGTACGTCTGGAAAGGAAAGGTTAGGCAGGCATATGCTGAAAGTGAACTAATGTAGACCCAACACTTAGCAAGTCATTCACGTCAAACCCAGACATGAAAACACAAACTAAAACAAAGCTCACGGTTCTACCAGCTGTAAAATGCAAGTATTTTTGTTTCTCCTTGAATCTGAACATCAGAATGGTTTGCTCTTTTTCAAAGTTCACAATAAATCTCTGACCCATCAAATTACATATTTCGCTAAAGTGCAGCCATCTTGAAAATATTGCAGCCCAGAGATGTCAATAAAATAAATGTAAGGCACTGTATTTACTCTGTGTTTTTAACTGGAAATGTTTTGAAAACAAGTGTCTCTCAGAAGAATGTCTCTTCATTCAAAATATACTTTGGGGAGGAAATAATTAACTCCACGCTTTTCATTAAGCTTTTTGTAGAGGATACAACCTAATGGAGGGGGTATGTGAGTGCTGCAAAAGCTGTCATTTTCCAAACTTGTTATTATACAATATGGACTGTCAAGTTTAGGTCAAGCGTTTATACACGCTGTGCCTCGGTACTTTCAGTGTTTCAAACATATCTGTCATCCACAGTAAATGCGGACCACAGCACAATCTACAGTGGTGCGAGACAAACATGAAATCCTTTAGTGGAAATGAGCCAATGCATTTAGCTCATTCATCTGAGCTGCCACTGTTTTAATAATAATTTTGTTTATTTGACAGCTGCATACACTTTCTAATTATAAAACTTTCTTAAATTTGCTGATTTGACACATTTTAAATGTCAGTTTCTTTGTTTTCTGTTTTCTTCTTTTTTTTGATTTTATATCAACAGAGGAGTTCAGAGAGAGAAGAATCAACCTGCAAAGTATAGATATGTATTTTAGAACATCTTCAAAAATGTACAGTAGTACAGTATACAACTAATCCTAAATTAAAATTGTTGCCAGAATGGTATTACATTAGCCCTAGGGTATATGTGATTTCTCAAGAAAAAAAATCAGCATTTAATTAACTCTGAAGGCCTCCTGTAAATGGGACTTATGTGTCTATGTAAAGTTCAAGGCAGTCAGGCTGAATCTGTAGAAGAAAACTGCTTGGAGGTGCTGATGTCCTAGAGAAGTAAGTCTGCCCTATCTGCTGCAGACAGACTTCGTACCACATGGCTACATGTACTAAAATGAGAAGTGGGGAAGTTCATCCAAAGTGCACAGATTAAAATTTTCACTAGGCCTAAAAATGACTCTAAGGCATGAATGAGCCTGTCACTTTTTCTCTACCTCTTCAGCAAATGATAGATTCACTCTATGCCCGTAGTACAACCCGTGAGATATGCCTGGCTTCATTGGTTATTCTTCATTCCCAGTCATGCTGAAATAGAGGCTGTGGTTAAACAAATCTGCTTTTATGGAGCAAAACGCTGTGAAACGGAGCTGATTATGGCCTGACACATTGAATTAGGCTGTAGTGCAAAGTACCGCTGGTGATTCCATTGTTTCAGGGGCCTGTCCCCCTGCCTGAGTCTTTTTATCGTGTCTCTCAAGCCACACACGTCTCTGTTTTCCTTCTGCTTTAGGAGCCTGCTCTCCAATCTATTTACTATTTTTAACTGACTCCCTAGCAGAATATCATTCACAGGCCTGCTCATGAGGAGGTTTAGCGATGAATGCTCCAAAAGGGTCATATTTTTCTCTCTGCCTATTCTGAAATTCATAGATTTCTGCTTCTGCTTAATAAAAAGCACCACAATCACACTATTTAATTTTCATTACATTAATTTTCCCAAAAAAATTAAAAGTACTAGCTAGTTAGGGTCATGGACTAGCAACAACCGCTAGCCTCACTGAAGGATGGGTGCCTAGGAAACTCTGTGTTTTAGGACCTTTGACAACATACTCCCTTCCTTGTTTTGGAGCAACAACGAACCCTTAAACTTTCTGCTTAATTTTCAGTCTTGGTAAATCACTGGCCTTCATAGTACATGACAATAACTTCCTATGACTCTTTCCTGGATCTGAGTCTGTTGCATCCTCATTTACAGTGTTGCAGTTTTTCTATATTGGACTGTGAGAATGAGCAGTTAAGAATCTTCTGAGAGCAGTCATTTTCCTACCCTAGATTTTTTATTAGTATTCAATACCTAGACTGTCTTCTGTATCGCTGTGCACTTAGAGTCATGGTATTTGATTATATGATTAATTTTTATGTCTCTCAGTAAACTGTTCTATCTGAAAATCTTTTATTCCTGCTATGCTTTGTTTCAAACAAGGTGTCCAGTGTGCTTGGCTGAAAGCACAGCATGACAGCACTTCAGGCACCGAGGCACTGTAAGACTCATCCAAGAAAAAGAAAACATATTAGGCTTTACTGCCATGTCTAAACTGATGCTGGCATTCAAGCTCTCTAGCTTAAAACAATTATGAATATATCTATCACAGTCATTGTTACAGTGTAGCTAAAGCCATAGACTTACAATATTTCTAAAATACATTTTTGTTTGTTTCTGTACACACTAGGGTTTATTGACTTCTATGTTCACCATGAGGTACTGTGGTAACATTTCTACTGATTCAGCCACAAGCACAGAGAGATCTCAACTCAGTTCCTTCCACATTTCATTATCAATGCACATATTGTGTATAAAAATAAATGAAGATTAACCTATGCCTAAGCAAGTTCAGATTTTCAGTACTGAAAAATGATATTTGGTATGCAGAGCTTTGTTAAGCTCAACAGACTTCAGAGGAAGCCACAAGTACTGACAGTTGAAAACTCAATCCTACAGTTTCTTTCTATATAGGAAACAAACCATTATATCTGCTCATTATCTCTATTTATATTTATCTTCTAATTTTTTTCCTCTAATACCTACTTTGAAGGCTCACCTGAACCGTAAAGAATTCTCCAAAATCTGGGTCAGTTATCTTAAACTGACCAAAACAAGAGGTTGGGGAAAAGAATGTTTTAAATTTCTAGAAACGGCTACCGGGTTTTTAGTCCAGTCTAATGGGCCACTATAAAGTTAGCTATTCAAATTGGCACCTCAAAACTCATTGCACTTAATACACTTGAGTCCACACTTTTCTCTTCACCCTTTCCTGTCACCTGATGCAGGTGCTGGGAGGATGGGAGGTGTGGATGCGTGTGGATGTCCCACACACCGTGTGCTGTTTGTGGCAGCCCCCAGAGCACGACGGCATTGAGCGGAGCACACGGGTATCTTGGGGCTGGATGCCTGTTGCCATTTCCACTGTTTAGGCTGGGACACTTAAAATTCAGAAGGGTCATGTACGTTAGGCAATGTGAAAGCACTATGACTATGAGAACACACTCAATATTTTGTATCTAGAGCAGGGTAAGCTTTGTTTTTTTATGGGCAAAATGAAAATTTAGCATAAAGCATGGAGAGATCATCACTTGCAGAATATTAATAAGGCACAACTGCAAGAAAGATCAATAAAATAAAGTGCAGCTATTCAATAAATACAAATGTCAGAATTAAATTATACAATTGTGAAACTTATTTTTTTTTATTTAATTGTGCTTAACTTTTTTTTTTGTCTTGGTTCTCTGTGTCTCATCAGTACCACATATTCTGCAAGTTATTCTGTTCTCTCATTATGTTTTCACATGACATTTATTTTCTATAAGGCCTAGTATACCAGTTTCTTGTCTTGTCTTTGATTTCCTGCCCACAGTGTGAGGACTGCATATTACTGAGAGCCACGCTGAAGGCAAATAGTCCAATATTTCATTAAGCAAAGAAAACTACTCAAATCACTCTAATATATTTTAGTATAATGTATTTTAGTATAATATATATTGAAAGTATATTATAAACATTTTATACAAGTTATACAATTGTAGTGATTTTTTATATAAGTAAAAAAAGTATTTTTAGCTAAGTAAAAATAATTTAAAAAGTTTTGAATCATTTCTTCCTTCAAGTATGAAGATCATCACAAATAACATTTGCACATGGAAAATATTAACTTCACCTCTTGACAGAATAACTTTCTATAAATAAATATCTCACAAAATTAGGCTGATTTCTAACATTTATATCACATGGTAAAATATACTACCAACAAACAAAATAATCCAACACTTAAGATTTTCACTACTGTACTTTACTTGCACCAGGCCTTTTTTTTGCTTTTTGGGTTCAAGTGCTTATTCCCACAAAAAAGTGCAGATTTATAAACAGATTTTCTGTTTATAAATTATGTAGACAACAGATGAATTATGCAAGTTTCCCCATGTTGCCAAGCTCACACTTCAAGAACATTCTAGAGTGAGTCTCGAAATCCAGTTTTCACTGACTAAATACAAAATTCTCACAAAAGTCCATATAGACAGAAAAGTATTTAGTTCTGTATTTGAATTATGAGATTTTGTTTTCTCTCTTCCTGAAAAAAATTCACTAGTTTTTCATCATGGATACCTGTACTGAGTAGAAGTACAGAATTTATATTATTAAAAAGCAATTTTAATCTATATTTCTCTGGATCATTCTCCAAGAAACTAAGTAAACTTGCACATATTTCTTACACTAAGGTTTAAGTAAATATTGAATAGATTCTGCTTTCATGACTTCTTCATTATGACTTTCTACATTTTCTAAAAATGCAGAAGAGTTGCATTATTCTTAAGAATACTACCCCAAAATATTTTTATATACCTCATTGAATGGATCTTTAGTTTAAACACCAATTTCTAATTTGAAAAAAAAGGTTAGCTATTACCTGAATGTGCAACTCCAGCAGTTTCAATGCATGCATGTGTAGGTGACAGGATAACTGGATACATAATTTTGTGGGGGGAGCTTTATGTTCTATAATATATTATTTGTGCAGTTTTGAAAAACATGGGTCACAAAACAGCAAAAATAAATATTGAAGTTGAAAATAAACACCAAAGAAAGGCCGCAGAGATACATGAATTCCTAATCTTGACAAATAATCTGGGCTTTCAGCAGCTCAGAAATGAACAGGACTTCCTGAATTCCTGTAAGAGCTTTTACCAAATGCTTGTTAAGACTAAGGACCCAATCCATCTTCTAGTGAGATCAGTAGGATGTTTTGCACTGACTTTTATCAGAGCTGGATGAGACTCTGAGTGCTACAATGGAATGCAGTTCATAGTGTCATTTTTAGTTTATTTCAGCATCATTGCGTTGAAAAGACTGCAGGGAAAATGTATCAGGGTGGAGGGAGAAGTAGAAAGGGAAAGAGCTCACCCTGCAACCACTAGCTTAAAACTATGTTAAATATATTTATATTTTGGTTCCCATGTGTGCATGTTTTCAATTTCAACAGCAATTATTTATGTGAAGCTTTTAAATAATTAAATAGCAAGTGAGCTGTATCTATCCTTGATACTACATCCATGCCATCAGATTCAGTGCAACCTTTTTACCTTGAGTCTGCCTTGTAATAACCCATTGCAAAGGCAGCTAAGTGGTATTCCACCTTTGCTAGTTACACATTTCTTAGACTCATTATCATTAATAGCTTAACAGCTTCCAAACTGTTACCTTAATCTTTTTTATGTCAATGAGATATTCTCCAACAGTCAACATTTTACATCCATTATATCCATTAGAAATCACTATATTTCAAATTACGTCCAATTAACGGAAGAAATAATTACAACATTACATTTAATTGAATGGAAAATGTTGACCGGGTTTCTTTTCTTTCCCATTAGATGACATTTCCATTAGAAGTGCTCTACTTTGAGATATATACAAATATACAGATTTACTGTAATACAGTCTCATAAAAAGATTTTATAGTCATGATGAATTCTTCACCTGAGATTTATACTATTCAATTTTTCACCATATTATTCCTGTATCATATGCAATTACGTAGACTTTTCTTGACATACTGTGGCATGGGGTGTGTTTTTTGTAGCAAATCTTTGTATCTGTCCTAAAAATCTTACAATTATTTCCCATATAATTTAGAACGGACATGCACACGCATACACACATACATGCTGTACTTAATACCCTTTGATTTAAGTTCTCTGCACTGAGTTTTACAGTTACTTCTTCAGCCTTTATATGATGTGGCATAAAGGAGTTACACCTTCCTTACTGATCGATTGCACCCTGAAGTTATTCTAAGACACACACTCAAGAAGGTTAAAAAGTCTGAGGAAAATGGTGTGTTTGATATGCATTGAATAATTTTGTTCTCACATCCAGGTGGAGGTGCATTTTCTGAATGTGTCTGGGAAAAGCGCAGTGACTTGAACAAGGCAGACTATGTTTCAAGGGTGACAAAGTATAAAAGGAAGCACAGGTGTCTGAAGGTATTTAGAAAGAACTGTGTCATCGCCAGTAGTTTCTCTTTTTTTTCTTTTTTTTTTTTTTTGTTAAAACAAAATAAAGAGGGATTTACTTTTTCAAGCTTCCTGAGATCATTCAGTTCTTTCACACATTTAGCTGAATAATATTACAAAATTTCACCAGGTCACATAAATGCTGTTACAGAACAATAGCAAAGGACCCTGGTACCTTTTCTGCGCAGCCTCCTCCGGAATGCAAAGCCTCCTTATTTGGCCTAAAAGCAGTATGGGAAGGAAAGAGTGCATAGCCAAAGGCAAGATTACCATTCACCAAAGGTACAAGTGTTGATGAACAAATCCTCTGAGGAGCACTTGGTAAAGGCACTAAAACCATCTCCTGCTTGAGTTCTATCTGTGACACCTAAACAAAATTTTCCTCCAAATTTTATCCATTATATTCACTTTGAAACTTACAAATACCATGATTCTTGCGAATATGTGAAAGGGCTGTGAATGTACCTCGGTGCTGTTGGAAATGTGTTTATCTGATGGTGAAGCTTGATGGGAAATGAGAAAAAGATGATGTGAGCCAGCAAGAAAGGCAAGGAAGTGTGTAACCTTTTTTTCCTCTTCTTTTTTGTTTTTTTTTTTTTTTTTTTTCATGTGTAAATCAGTTAATTATTAAAGGAGTGGGTATTTTAATAGAAAAGAATGTTTTCCTCAGCATTCAATAAATTTTATTTTTTTTCTGTAAAAACACTGCTGGCTAACTAAACATCATAACAACAGCTATGCACTCTTTACTGTGTGTGGTTACCTTGCCAAATTAATGCCAAATCATAAAATAAATAGGTCATTAATACAGCTTCTTTTCTTCTGTCAATATCTAGCAGGGATTTCATTTTTTTTTAAGTGTCGTGTTAATTCAAATATTAGAACTAGTCTACATCTTTGAGGATAAATTAACATTAACAAAATATACCTTTATAAGTTATAATTCATTTTGCAGAAACAGATTTACAAAAAATGTTTAAACTATTGGTCCAAATAATTTATATTATGAAGAGTTTGCTTTTATATAAACAGAATCTTCAAAAGGTCATTTGTTTCATCTGTCATCAATTAAGTTTTATTAAATAAAAGTATATGATGAGATTTCAAAAAGGAAATGAAAAGTTAACATATGCTTGTTAACTTGCAGGCAGAAAAAAAGGCTAATGACTGATCTATACAAATTGTGTTTTTCTTTATAATAAAAATATATATATTTTCTTCTTCTTCTCTCTCTCGCTTTGTCTTTCCCTTATTTATTTATTTTATTTTTTTTACTGGTTCATGGCTAGGTCAATTCAAGTTCATTTATGTCCAGTAGATTATTCCAGTTAAAAGGAAAGGCATAGATTAAAGTGTATAGCGAAATACTTTCCAATCTGCCATGATGCAGTATTTAATATTAAAGTCAGGTGACACAAATACAGCTAGGCCTTGGTAGCTAACCTAGAGACCTCCGGGTGTTGAGCTGGAAAAGATGAAGTCTGATTTTGACTTCATAGTATAAACAGAATGTCATCCACACATCAAAATTCCACCCACAGTGAACCCCCGGCACGGTTAATGATTATAATCTTCACATTTAATCATGGGAACACAGTGACAGGCAAACAAAGGTTAGCTAAACTGACAGTTCAGGCTGTTTGAATGGAAAAAGGGAACTTCACAAGTTTTATTTTATAAAGTATATATGGCTCCAATAGCACTTTTCAGCTTTATACTAGATGGGTGTACAAAGCCCGGCTGCTTGTGGAAATTGGCAGTGTGCATAATTAACCTTTAAACTGCAAAAAGACTGGAAACTTTGATGCTTTCTTTAAAACAGTTGCTATGCCAATACTACTTTCAAGGTTAAATTAAGCTAAGGGCACTTAAAGGGTAAAAGAAGAAATACAGCACTAGCATGTCAAAGTGTCAGAGGAAAAAAATGCCATTTTGGAAATGACATAGTTATCCTGTAGGGATATTCTCTTTTACTTAGGTTAAAGGATAGCAACAGCTTATTGAGAACAATATTTCAAAATGTATTTTATTCTCTGTACAGGTTTTGTTCCTCATAAAGCTCTGCAGGTCCTTTCCCTGCTCTTTCATCTGACCACCATGATGTCCAGAAAGTTCAGGACTTAGGAACAAATGAAAGTACCTGGAAATTTCTTATATTTAAAAATACATATTCACTGGCTTTTCAGGCATAGATAGATGCAGTAAAGGAATTCATTTTTGTTATGAAGTAACAAGTCCAAACGCACTAGTCCTTATTAATCCTTACAGACAAGATGAACCTCATCAAATCTGTCAGCAAAGAGGTGATATTTGACCATATTGACCGTAAATTAAACATATATATAAATGGTCAGTAACTAGTTATTCTTTAAAGCATTTTAAATCATTGTATGGTTTCTGATGCTCTTCAAGTGACAGTGCTTCATATTACAATTAGTAAAAAGAATTAATAAATAATTTTTTTTTCCCAAGTTGTTCAAGTTGTTTTGTTTATAATTAATTCTTACTACTATTGCAAAATATTCACATGAATATCTGAAGTCATAATTGAAAAACAGATTTTTTTAGCTTATTACAGTAAAACGGAAAATGTTAAGGATGATCTGAAGAGTAATAGGATACTCTCACAGGGTAAGAAGATAAATCTCCCCTACGGGGCTCCATAGTGACCTACACAGACCAGGTGCAGTCTGGAAGATACCATAGCTAATGTTTATATAGGTTCTTGGTTAGTATTGCTCAGACCTCTCCTTGTCTAGGTAGAACTGAATAATTTTTGATCATTTGTCAACATGGACAGGTGAATGAAGACACTTTAGACGGATCATACAAGGCAGTCTAACTTGCAAGACCATTCTACCTGTAGTCTTCCCTTGTCACTCTTAGGGCAGTGGATTGAAGACCAGAATTTCCTTCCAACACTTAATTAGGCCCATCGAGCAGAAAAGAAGCAGTTCTGGTGTATATCGGTAACATTGGGCCTGTGAAATGCTGAACCTCCAAATCCTACTGGGAAGGAGGTCCAGAGGAAGAAAAACTAATTAGAAGTTGCATTATTATAGACTACCAAACAAGGGCTAACAGGAATATGATGGCTTTCTCCCAGTCTATTAAATGTCAGGGAATGAGTATTATTAAGGGACAGAATAAGAGCAGGTTTTTATGAGGTGAACATAAATACATTTAGGGAGATATTTGGAAGTTTCAGTCATAAGAGAGGAACAGCTCCCTAGTGGAAGAAACAGCAGGTAAGATAATATAAAGGGATATTATTAGTTTATTTCTTAAATGTCTGACAGTGAATGACTGCTGGGAGCAAAGTTGATGGCCCAGAAAGTCTCTTGTCACCCTATGTTCCTATGCAATGAAATAGCAGTCCGAGTCTAGTTCATGACTCTAGCTACTAATGGTAATTGAGTTGAATTAATCCAATTGGTAGTGCCTTGGTTTCATTTATCTTTTATCAATTTAAATTGTTTAAATGCCATTTAAGATTCAATTTTTTATTGACCGTCAATTTCTGTCACTAGCTTGCAATAAAATATATACATATGTACATATAAATCTATAGAAAATACCTCCGGTACTTTTATGTCCACAGACACAGACCTGACCTGTTAATATGAAATCAAATTTTCTTTATACAGATGATGGCTTTCATGGTGACTAGTCTATAGTCAGAGATTGTGTCTGTATCTGTGTCCTGTTTCCTGCATTTCATTTCAGACTCTCATCTGTGTTCTTACTTTGTCACCATAATTCTCTTTTTTGTCCTATAAGGAAGGTTTTTTGAGAATAGTGTCTTTGTCAGTATCATTGCTCTTTAAAAATAGTTCACTGTAAACTTCAGGTTTTCCGTTTTACTTCTTTGAAACCTTTTTCATGGCTGGAAATAAACTATTTCTGCAGTTTACTTCCTCAGTGGAATTCAGAGCAATGTATCCTACAGGAGAGAGCCCAGTTACAGGAAATGTATATAAATACTTCTGGCTCTACAGAGGATAAACACTTAAGCAATCTTTTCTTGTGCAGTGCTGCCAGTGTATTATTGCCAGAATACAGAATACAAAATACATAACAATATTTACATATTAGAACTGTTGATTTTTTTTTCTCAGGATGAATGTCAAAAAGAAAAATAAAACCCACTAAATATTAAAATATGCACTGTGGTACATTATGGCATCCATAGAATGTAGTATATTTAAAATTAACCTGAAGATTTTAAATACCATAGATTTTCTACACTAAATACTTAGAAGAAGGACAAAGTTTTCACAAATGCTTTCTCCTATGGTTAGGTCATATAGTGTTGTGCTGCAAGATAAATGTTGGCCTTCCTTTCAACATTAGGTCTTTAGCCATGGACACAGTACTGAGGATCACCCCGCCAATTCAAGACATATGTGCTTTATAATCATCATTAGCATATAATCACATGTCTTGATAGCACAGATCAGAAGGACTGATCCCTTCAAACTGCTCTATCATTACTGCGGCCTCCAACAGAGGCGATTTACGAAGCCATTACACTTTTGTTTTCACTAAACTGAACACAACTATGGCTTTCTTTAGGGAGGCTTTTTCCCATCATATTGCTGAAACACAGGCCCAATTGTTGGGCTGTTTACATACCCGTTAAGCACCACTATTGTGATACAGTGTTGACTTCAAAGAAGAAAAAAAAGGAAACAAAAAAGACCAACAACGTGGCTCAGATTTAATTGTTTTTCAAATGTTATGAAGACAAATAGCTATTCAGCAGGGAAAGCACAAAAAAAAAAAAGAGAAGATCCTAACTTCAAAACAGAAATATGTAAATATATAGCAGAGACAATAAAGGGAATTATGTCAAGCAGAAGGTTTTGGTCGACAGCATTCTTCTATTTGACGTAGAAACCGTTTTAGATTAGTGCATCTTTTCTCCTTTTCACACTAATAACTGAACATTGTCTGAGCTAAACACACCATGAAATGCATTGATTGTGTCGTGAGAGATGTCTGACATAGGGAAAGACATTTGCCTCCGCTGTGGTCTTATCGGCTACCACAGAGAAAGGGCAGCAAGGGAGAACAGCTACTTAAATTCATCCCAATTAGAAAGAGGATACCACCAAACTATATTAATTCAGACCTGGTTAATCCATGTCTGTCTGCAAAGTCCATTTTTATTCAGATTAACAAATCTTTGTGTAAATGCAGACTATGAGATAGGTTACAGTTTAAATACTTGAGATGCTCAGACATACAGATAAACCAAGCATGGATTAACTAGCTCGGGCTGTAAATCCAGGAAACAATGTCTGTTAATTAGACAAGGTCAGGCCTTAATGGGGCAACGAGTTGGGGTGGGCAGGAGTAGCAAAAAAGAAAGCAGCTGCCTCAGCCCTTTTGCATGTATGTTTTATGCAGTGTATAGAACCCAAAGGGAATGTAAAGACAGGAAAAGAAGTATCTAATTTTTTCAATTCCTAAACTAAATCTATGGAGGAGTCATAAAGTCTTCTACTCTCTCTTTTCCAGAGGAAAGGAGCTGAGGATAGGGATTGTGGGCCCTCTGATTTTACTCTCTCAAAATTCCCTTTCTCAATTTTACTTGCATACACTTTCAGAGAAAACATTCATAGATAATTTAAAGATTTCCTAACGATTCCCAGAAAGACACTTCAGAGCTAGGTGACTTTTCACTGCTAATTTCACCTGCCCTTTGGAATGGCAGCTAGCAAGAAAGTCTTATAGCAAATATGAAGCTCTCTGAATTAATATTCTCTTACCTTCTAAATTCCGAGCAACATTAAATCTTGAAAGTAATTCCTTGGGCATATGCTAAAGGCTGTGAAAGCACTTGATCATACACAGAAAATTCCATTATCTGTTTTTTTCATTCACTTTCCTCATCAAAACTACATTTTAGCTGGTGAAAATAGACATGTGAACTACTGCACAAGACAGATCTTTTATTGAGATAAAAAATAAAAGATCAGTTTTACTTGCACTTGAAGGAATGTGTTCTCAAGGCCAAATTTGAGACCATGTGATAAACTGAATTCAAACTCCTACAGGAGAGACCTTTAAGCTTTTCAGCTGTGGGATGGGTTTGCCACACAGCCTTAGAGTAAGAAAGTGCCAGTCAGAATATAAAGCTAAATACCCATCAGAGAGAGACAATTTCAACATTTTCAGCATTTAAATACACAAGCTGCCCTGGGAGTTCAAGAAACATTTGCCCTTTAATAAAATATAAAATTCCTTAATCTTTTTCTCATTCACTTTAAAAAGAAATCTTAAAAAAAAAAAAATCTTTTCAAGTTTGAACAGGACACTGAGGAGCATCAGAATGTGCTTTCATTCGTGGTAACAGTTTAATGGGCAGAATACAAATGAACAGACAATATTTTCTGCAATTTTGACAATACTTTGTCCAAAGAAATCAGCCTGGGGACTTTACTCACATATCAGCTAAAAAAATCCGTGATAAATTAGTCTAAATATTATGCACTTTTTTCCCTCTGCATAACCAAAGTAAATAAGTAAAACAGATAAATAAACTTTCTGAGTGCAGTTTATTACAAAAATAAATCAAGAGTCCATTTACACCTGTCATTACTACATCTATTGTAGTGCTATTATACCTAGGCAAGCAGTATTTTTAGTTTGATTTAAATTTAAATATAGGATTGCCAAGGTTGTTGTTTTCCCCTCAAGATCATTTTAGTTGTACAATGACTGAAAATACGATCTAGTTAGAAGATGAGGTACAGGGAACTACTTGTGCTTCTGCTCTTCCATCTAAATTTCTCATAAAAGACCTCTGGGACTGATGAGGTGATACTAATGTCAAATTGTATTTTTTGTTGCTATTTTTTTTAGCTGCACTTTCTAAACCTAGTGCCCTACTCTGTTTTCTGTAAATCTTGGACAAATTAATCTTCTGTAGGCTCCTCTCTCTCACTAGCATCTCACACTACAGACTTCTCTCTTGGTATTTATTTCAACAGTGCACTGTCATTATTTTGTCTTTTTTTTGAGAGAGAGAGAGAGAGAGACATAGCTCGTAACTAACATAAAAATATCATTTTAAGGAAAATATATGGTTTTGGGTTAGCTGAGAAATACATTGCCATATCTGGAAGCTCAGGAAACACAGAACAGATTAAAGACCACAAAGAGAGGAAAGAAAAATGCAAATAACAGAGAGTCCAAGTTTTACCCTCTTCTGCAAAGGCCTGAGAAGGATCTACTCAAAAGGTTAAAATGTCATATAAAATATGCAGAAATCCCCTCACTGTGGAATTTCTTTAAGGAGATAATGTTAAATCTGCCATATTTTTGCCAAAAGTTTCTGTTCCTGTAGAAACATCATCTCTTCCTTAAAATAAAATCTACTGGTCAGAGGTGATTTAAAAAACAAAAAGCAAGCTGTTTTGCTCCTTTCAGTGTGACAGCAACTTTTTCATACCATACACACACAATGGAAATTATAGAGGGAACCCTGTAAATCTACAATATCTCCCTGAAGGGTTCTCAGAGCTATTGGAAAACAACTTGTGATTTGCATAGAATTAGGTGAATATAGCCTTTGACTATACATGACTAGATATTTCATCTGTATTTAAAGATTAAGAAGAAGGATAATTGAGAGAAATTAACCAAGAAATTCTGATTCTCAGACTGTAAACATTCTTAAGATATTAAATCTTTTTACATGACAAAACAGCTACCTGAAAAAGAAAATCTTTAGGCTGATGACATTTTTAAAACTGCTAAATTCTATCTATGCTGCTATCAAAAATGATTTAACAGTGCAATTGTTCATTGAAAGCACAGATTTAAGAAGTTGGATTTGATTCCATTTTCAAGACAAGAATTCCTGAGTAAAAAGAAAAAAAAAATTGATTAATCCTTTTAATAAACCTTTCCACTACATTCTGAGAACATTCAAATACTTTAATGTTGAACTATAATTAATTGTATATAGACTAATGATTATTTTGTGTATATATTTCATATAAAAAGATGATTTGGAATTGGCTGTAAAAAATGCATTTTCAAAAAAGCTTTTTGAAACAACCTCAGAGATTTTTTTTCAAAAAGATTTTTCAAAAAGAATCCAGTCCAAAGATTTGAAAATCCATCTCAAAGATTAATAAAAATGCAAAAATGTGGAGCTATACATATATTATTAATCTTTAGTTTGCACTGATTAAACAATTAAGACAAAAGTTTGAAGGTCAAACAGAAGGCCTGGTCATCTTTATCTTCAACTTCCTTTTTTTATTTTTTTACGTTTTATAAATATTTTAAGAGCATCTCCTCCATACCCTAGCTGCTTTCACTATTTTTAAAGAATATAGACACACTCAAATGCACCTGAAATGAACATCACTCAAATGATCTTCCTATCTTCACTTACCCCAGGAAGCTCAGATGGTGTAACAGGACTGAGATGTTGCATGATTTTTGTTAATTCCCCACAACTATACCAGTATAATCCAAATGAAGTTGCAGCTCTTAACACAAGATTAAAAATGATAAATTATGAGTGACTATGAACCATAGAATGACTGTGCATGAATTGCCCAGCCCAAGGCAATAAAGAGCTAATTATATTGAGAAATAAAGATTAGGCACTGATTGCATCATTGACCTCTTGCCATTTGGATCTGTATGTAAGCAATAACTGTTTCGAATTGCCACACTCACTGCCATGAATGATGGTGACAAAAGAAGAGCAGCAGCAGGAGTTTGCAACCTGTACTTAGTTTTGTTTTGAAGCACTAAGGAGCTAAAGTATTAACAAGCCAAAGGAAAAAAAAAAGCTATTCATTCTTACTGAGAACTTGCCCTTTAAATTGTGAAAACTCATAGCAAAGATGTTTAGAAAAGTAATGGGAAATAATAGGAATATAATTGGAACGCTGACATTTTAACCAGACGCTTAGCTAGCTTCTAGCTCTGAGCAATATCACCTCAGTATTAAAATGGTAATAAGCTTCTTTTCGATCCATTCTGATGATGTAAATGTGGAACAGAGAACAAAATATTCTTAAAAAACCTACAGTTTCCAAATTACAATCAGGCTGTACTTGAAAAGTACATACATCGTACATCGATGAAGTATAGATCAGTGGTAGAACACTGACAAGTACTGATTTTCATTTTTAGCTATGACATTTAGCTTGTGACGCTTTAGATAAATAAAAGTTTTCCTATTTTTCACATCTTCAAAATAAATAGAAATATTTGCTCCCTGCTTAGCACTGAAGTTCATAAAATCATCTTTAATTATGAAGTTTCTTTGGGAAAGTAATTACCATTAAAGAAATTATTGTTGTTTGATGATGTGAGATGGGATCACTCAGAGTGGCACATATATGATTACTGATATTCATCTCCATGTTTTCTGTACCATCAACAACCAAGATGATAGACACATGGACAATTACAAAATAGTTTGCCCATGGATTGTATATGTTTTTATAGTAAAAGATTTGGATTCTTGCAGCTGATTACAGTCACTGTAGTCATTAACAAAAAGACCAATATCCATCTGAATCAGAGACAAGGTGGAAAGAATAGGGAATAATCTAACACTATCACAACCATATGCATGAAAGAGGTTAGGACTCAGGAGTAGGCAGATCATTTTCCATCAGTCAGTAGCAATTGCAACAAACATGGTTTTCTACAATTAGGGAGAGATGATGGCATAAATTTATACACAATTAAAAGCATGCAGGCTGGCAGGGGCAATTATAGTAATACATATGCAGTCAATATATTCACTAATTAAAAAGGAAAGAAGGAAAATGGATGTATTGGGAAATAACAGAAAAGCATTCCATTCAAATATAATTCACTATTTGAGATATAATTCTTTGGAAGACTCCCCAATTGGCAGCAATAGCTCAGAAATTATGCTGTATATTATATATAAACCACCCTCTGAGTGAATACTTGTACAGCAGCACCAGCAATCTTGGTCCCAGTTCAGATGAACATAAATAGTTTGGCCTACTTCCAAAGATATGGAGTATGTTTCTGATTTTCCTCTCATTGAGCATCTGTACAATTCTCATGGTGAATTTCCACTCTGGGGCATTCTAAAAGCACAAGAGACAGATTTACTGGTCTGAATAATTATCCCTTGATGAACAAAATAGTATCTTGTGGTAGTATTTGCCTAATGCAGATCAGCAAAATACAATGCCAATAATGCTGTGTGCTGTGTGAGTTTCAATAAACAGTGTTTATTGAAAGTCAAAGTATAAATAAATCACACATCAATACTCAAGCTCGATTCTCTTTGAAGGTACTGATCTGCATTCATATTTATTATAAACGGATTCAAAAAGAGACTAATCAATTTGCCTAAAAATGCTTTTAAATGGAATTATGATAAGCAGAATGTGCTTTATGTTTCCCTGTTGTCAAATATACTGCCTATGTCACCCATAAAGCACAATCATTTTTTTATCTTGATCAATCAAAAAACAACATAATGGAGAATTATGGAGGAAAATATTTTTATACCAATGAAAAATGAAAGAGGACTTTAAGTGATATATTCACTTTTACTATTTATTGTTCTTATAGCTGATTTGTCATTGCACTTTGGATACTAAACTGAAGTATGAAAATAAGGAATAATTATGAAAAAAATAAAATGGAGATTAGTGAGTACTACTGTATATCACTGATCATTCACATTAAGTTTCAATATTGGCTCAAAAATATAATATGGCTATTTTGACTATGTTTAATATATTCAATTTTTAATGAATGTATAAGTTTTTTTTCAGTCAAGCAATGCAAAATACTTGAAACTTAAAGTTCCATTTCAATGCAAAATATTTTTGACATTAGTTGCCTGTATTTCGAAGTCTTGTAAGTGCCCAGAATGCTTCAGATGTGTCCCATATTTCTCCCTCTTCTTGTCCTGTCAGAAATGACCTAGACCTATGATGCATTTTCATTTTGCATATATTTGCACGTGATATTTCAAAGGAATGAGCTCATTGAAGGAAAATAAATTGTAGTGCACTAGGAAGCATGTAGTAAATACAGTTCCCAAGGACAGAAAAGATGAAAGAGGGAACTACACTTACACATTAGCTTCCAGTCAGTTTGTCCTACTACCTTACTTAGCTGTATCACCTTGGAGCTGGCCTGCTCTAATAGAACAGAAAGAGTACTTTTACTAACCAGAGTTTATGCACTGTGGAATGGAAAAAAAAAAGCAGGATATATTCCAGCAGTATCCTGAATACCTACACACAGAACAGTACTAAAGTTGTGTCATGGCTTCACAGAATCACAGAATGGTAGAGGTTGGAAGGGACCTCTAGAGATCGTCTAATCCCACCCCTCTGCTCAAGGAGGGTCTCCTAGAGCATGTGGCACAGGGTGATACCCAGGTGGGTTTTGAAGATCTCCAGAGAAGAAGACTCCACAGCCTCTCTGGGCAGCCTGTTCCAGGGCTCTGTCACCCTCACAGGAAAGAAGTTCTTCCTCATATGGAGATTAAACTTCTTGTGTTTCAACTTGCACCCACTACCCCTTATCCTGTCACCAGCCACCATGGAGAATAGCCTGGCCCAATCCTCCCTACCTTCATCCCTCAGGTACTTGAACATGTTGATCAAATCTCCTCTCAACCTTTTCTTCTCCAGACTAAACAGCCCCAGCTCGCTTAGCCTTTCCTCAACAAATGCTCCAGTCCCTTAATCATCTTTGTTGCTCTACACTGCACCCTCTCTAGCACATCAATGTCCCTCTTGTACTGGGCAGTCCAGAACTGCACACAATATTCTAGGTGTGGTCTCACCAGAGTTGAGGTGAGAGGGAGGATCCCCTCCCCCCACATACTGGCAACGCTCCTCCTGATGCAGCCAGGATCCCATTGGCCTTCTTGGCCACAAGGGCACTTTGCTGTCTCATGGTTAACCTGTTGTCAACCAGGACTCCCAGATCCCTCTCCACACAGTTGTTTTCCAGCAGGTCAACCCCTAGTCTGTACTGGTGCCTGGGGTTATTGCTCCCCAGGTGCAGGACCCTGCACTTGTCCTTGTTGAATCTCATGAGGTTCATCTCTGTCCATCTCTCCATCCTGTCCAGGTCTCTCTGAATGTCAGCACAGCTCTCAGGAGTGTCGATCACTCCACCCAGTTTTATATTGTCTGCAAACTTGCCCAGGGTCCACTTTTTGCCCTCATCCAAGTCACTGATGAACAAGTTGAACAGCACCGGGCCCAGTACTGACCCTTGCAGGACACCACTGGCTACAGGCTACCAACCATACTCAGTCCCATTTACCACCACCCTCTGAGCTCTGCCATCCAGCCAGTCCTCAATCCACTTCGCTGTCCTCTAGTCCAGTTCACACTTCTGGAGTTTTCCTATGAGGATGTTATGGTCCTTGCTGAAAACCTTGCTGAAATTAAGGTAGGCAACAGTAATGGTTCTCCCATGATCCATCCATGGTTTGGGTTGACAGGTTTTTTATTTGAGAGTGTAGGCAGCAGATTTTCGAGTTGAAAGTCACGCAAAATCTCATCTCTTGAGAATGCAACAAGCAATGATTCAGCAACAAGCCATGACTGGTACTTGGGACTGGAATACTTGAAGAAATAACATTGCAGTCAGATGAACTATGATAAACACACACTTTAGTTGTAGCTACATTTCCCCTCCCAATCAAATAACCAAAAATCAATAACCAAATATGTAATTTCTATGATTTAGGAGGAATTAAAAACTTGTAAATCTCACTTATGAATAGCAATAATTTTTAAATTAACTCTTCAGAAATGGTTCTGACTTCAGTGGGACTTCTAAGACTAAGCCAACAAAATCAGGACTGTCAGTGACTGTTCTTTGAAACTTTGTGAGTTATCTTCTCCTAAATGTCTGCAAACAAGAGCAATTTACATCTGAGATGCTCTTCTGTTCTTGAGGCTCTTGAGAAGTCTTGACCAGAAGGCTTACTAACAAAAAATTTTTAGCAATCTCAAAAGAGAACAATATACGTATGGGAAGGATAAAATCAAACAGTAAAATCTACAAAATAAGAAATTATGATGAGCAAAAAGAGACATAATAATAGGCAAATAACCTAAATTCACCACTCTCCAAGGTGAAAAGGTAGACAGGAGGGACATCTTCAAATGATACAAATTGCATTGCTACCAAAGCCTTGAGTGGAACTCTATTATTATTATGTAAGAATATGGTGTGGTTTTCTTTCTTTCTCTTAAAAAAAAAAAGTAGGCAATTTCATAACATAAAAAAATATGTAATCAGACAAGTCAAATTTTTTTTTAGTCTAATGTACTGTCTATAGCAGTGGTCATGGAAGATTACATAGTAAAACAGAAAAAGCATGTAGATAGAAATTTGAGGCACTTTTTTAGCCTCCAGGATTAAGTGGCTTAGGGATTTCCTGAGCTGGATTGCACTACATGTAAATAAATATGGTTTATTGTTTTCTAATTTATACACTGTTGCTTTCCTAAAAGAATCCTAACATCCTAGGTAAAGACTAAAACAGTGTTCAATAATAATATGATATATTCAGACATCAAATGTGATTTTTTCCTGAAAACCCATTTTAGAATATGCAAAATTATTAATCCTTCTCATGCACTATTTTGTATTCACTGCCATTTAATTTCATGTCACATTTTAATTACCAAGTGTCTCTGGCTAGACCTCTTCTGAGACTGTTCAGAGTTGGATTCAGATTAGAGTTCTCTGAAAAAATTTCTAGCATTCTAGCACCTTGTTAATTCATTTTTAACTCCCTTTTCATTTTGCAGAGGAATATGTTGAATATTTGTTAAAAATGGAGGAATAATAATTATAACAATCTCATCAAAGATCATAAATGACTTTCTTCCATCTCAAAAATTATCATGCATTCCTAATCTCAGTTACTTAATTTTTATTTATTTGCATAGGCTCCTAAATGTTTAGCTTACTTTTATGAGAGACTTCACCGAAAGGAAAATTAACTAGGATACCTTAGCAAAATAGTAGACAGGACCTGTACAGAGAATTTCTCATTACAGCAAGTAATATATCTGAAGATACGGACATTCAGTCATACAGGAAGAAATTTCATAGCTGAAAGCTTTTCCATTTTTTTCCAGCTGTCTCATTTGGACTAATAAAAGATGCTACTTTTCTATCAGATCTTATCTAAGACTATCATGGAAACATCTTCTTCTATGACATTAACTATCCAAAGCAGAGATAAATTACATTTCACAATCCTCTAGTTTTTGGAAACCTGATTTCTTAGAAATTGTGTAAGGTTTATATCTGAGGTTAACAAAATTTCTGAAATCTAATCACTTGCGAGAAATAGATAAGTAATAAAACAGAAACAAGGAACAATATTACAGGTTTCAATGAATCAATATGAATTGTTATAGCTTTTTGCTGACATGCTATTTCATATAAATTGCAAGACAAGTGTCGGTAAAAGTATCAGAGGTACAATAAAAACAACAAAAGTTCTAAAAGGAATAATTGCCAAATTGCAAACAGAATCATTTAGTTGTCTGATGAAACTTGAATATTAGTTTGTAATAGTCTTTAGTCTGTAGCCTTTATAGGAATAGTTCATAGTACTGTTTTTAAGTCTCGTAAACACAGCCAAAGTAAAGGCTGATGTTCTCTGCGAGGCCCATGTTGGGCTTTCTTCCATGGCAAGTTGTGATGTTCCATCACTGCTGCCCAGCAGCATTACAGCTAAACAGAAATTTTTGTGCCAGAACTTGATTTATTAACTTGCTTTTCCCAAGGCACTTACATCTTCACTCATCTACATGTATTATTTAAAAATTAGATCACCCTTAAAATGTTAAAAAAGCTCTTAATCCTTGTCACAAGTGTGAAAGGAGACCTGTCTGCAAAGCACAAGACATGCTGCACCATGCCAAAGTGCCAGGAGAGTGGATGAAATTTCATAGGTTCTGCAATCCGTCCCCAAGGACTCTTGATACATCAAGGACTCTTTTTTGTTTATTCATTTTCCTTTTGTAATTACTGTAATAATAGTACGGTTTTAGAGGTCTTCTCCAGCCTGCAAAAAGTTGAGCAAGAAGAGACACTATTTCTAAAGACATATCTGGGTGTTAATTTTAATTAACATTTTTGGCTGAAGTTAAAAGGGACAGGCTTCTACCTTTTGTAGAAAAGATTTTTCAGTTCTGTTTTACTAAGTCAAACCTAGGTGTATAAAGAACCACTAATAACACTGGTAGCAGTTTTCATTGTGGCAGTACATCAGCGTCCCTAGCATCACAGAGTTGTTCCTCTTCCCAATCTCTTTCCCAGCTCAATCCCCATGCCCTCCCACCAGTCACACTGCACCAAAGTAACAGTCCAAGCATCCAGGTGTACTTAGCAGCTCCAGCATGCCTCGAAAGAGCACGCTTTTCGTAGAAACTCAGCACCCAGACCCAGTAAACTGAGCTCCTGAGACTACTAACTTTGATGCTCAAATAACATCTGAGCTTTTTAGAAGTCCTAGCTGACTAAATCATAAATCCTCAATTGCTCACTAAACTCTTCTGTTCCTCTCTTCTTCAAGTGCTGCTATTAGCTGTTCTTTCCACTTGTACTGTCATTCCACCATAGAAAAAATATATCAAATTGTCTCACTTGAAAGAAAGTGTCAGTGAGAGCTCACCCGCTGCAGTAAACTCTGTCAGCACCTCTATCTCCTTTTATCGCTAGGAACATACAACGAAAGACAGAAGCAACTTTCTGTGCAAGTGTTTCCTACTTCATTTTCATACAAGTGTCTCCAAAGTTCTCTCTGTGACTTAACAGGTTAGAAAAAAAAGATAATTGCACACAGCTAGAAGAGGAATTGAAAAATATGATTTTAAAAAATTAGAAAAAAATAGGCAGCACTGAAGGTCCAACACATGCACTTCGAACTGCATGGTTGTAAGCAGTGTGTTTATGAAACCATTCATATTTAAATCTTTTGATGAAAGGTATAGATCTCAAATGAATCACAGGCATGTGTTATATAATTGCATCATAAAATAGTCTCATTGGGTATCACTGGTTAAATAGCAGAACACAACCTGCTTTTTTTCATGCAGCATATGTTATGGTTCAAATCATCAGCACCACCAGTTAAGCTTTCCACTGCAGTTGCCAGGGAATAATCATCTGAAATTGGATTTTGAGCACTGTAGTTGTGCCTGGTGCACAGTAGTATCACCAAGGAAGATACTGCAGCAGATTTGGAACTCTGCTTTATTATATTCAGTGTAAAACATAGTGGGAGTTACTTGTACTACACTATTAATAGGACAGCATGATTATCACAAATATTTTGTGTGATTAAACAGTATTACGAGTGGCTTTTTAGAACCCAATAATCAGCATGCATTGCAATTACAATGAGTGAAGTGCAAATTTCTGAGATATTTTGTGGTCCTAGGTTACAAGAGTAGGAGTGCTAGGCTTCTTTCCACATAAAGTTATGCCAATTGGCATAGATGATTTTGTTGTTTCAGAGCCCATAGCTTCAAATGATGCCAGCTAGGATCCAGAAGAAGTTTTTTATGACATATTTTGATCTAGGTCTTCACTGTTACTAGTGTTTGTTATGCATGTTGCTCATGCAGTGCAGTGGCTGGATCTTTCCCCTGGAACTGTCCTTTCTTTTACTTTCCAGCTTCTCAAATTAATTTGGAATCTCTACTTAGATGACTGAATTTAATAAATACTGGTGAAATGGTTCTCTCTTAATCCAGTCACCTAAACTCTTTTTGGAACAGCTATATCTTTGGTATCTAAAATGTCCTTTTGTACAACCAAGTTTATATAATGTAAAAACAAACAAACCAAAAAAAAACAACCTTGTGCTTTGAAATGTCCTTCTTTGTGCTTTAAAAATGTCCTTCTGATTTTATCAAGTTTCCACTGTCTCTTCGTTTATGGGAAATATTAAATGATTGATTTCCTCTGCCCTTCTCCAAATCATCATGATTTTCATACTAATGCCTTTGGTCCCCTCTTTTCACAGCCATCTGATCAATTTGGGCAACACAGGAAATCAGATCTGTGTATGCCTTCTCACTGTGCTTTTCAAGTAAAAGATTCACTAGCTAATGCTTATCAAATACCCATCACTTTCACGGGTATCATCTATGTAATCTAGAAATTTAGTGTTCTATGAACTTAAAATGTACACTGCTCATAGTGCAAAAATGGAATATGTGGCAATATCCAACATGTAAATAGCCACTCACTAGTTCCGGACTTACTCCCAACTATGCTGGACTTAAGCTTCCTTTTCTCAAAGCAAGTGTTTTGAAAATTAAACCCACTTGACTAAATTAAGAAGACATATTTAGCAAACTATCTTAATCAGTTTGCAGTTCTGAAGCTTTTACTCACTTATGCCTATTCTGTGTAATAAACATTTATTAAGCTTTTCTTTTTTTTATACTATGAATGCTGATAATGTACTTTATATTGCTCAGAGAAAATTACAGATAATATTTGACTCCAAATGACATTAATTGCAAAAATCGAGATCTGGAGGTTATGTAGGTTGTTTCTTTTCCTTTTCCTTTTCCTGTTCCATTTCCTTTTCCTTTTCCTTTTCCTATTACTTTTCATTTTCGGTTTCCTTTTCCTTTCCTTTCTTTTTCTTTTCAACAATATCAACTGTGTGTTAAATTGAGTTATCAGTCTATAAAATTAACAGGGTTGATAAGACTTTTTACATCTCATGTCAGAAACTATATATGTGAGGCACATTAAAATCTAATAATGTGTTTTCTTTTGATATTGATGATTTCTACTAGTATATGTCCATTAATTCAAAGTAATGTGTACCATAAAGTATCTGTAAATGCAGCAAGTGCATACTGTGTTTACTTAGTAAAAAACTGCAATGGTTGCTTTAAGAGGTCAGCAAAGACTGATCCAGCTGCATGGAAGAGAATGGGGATATTTTCATTGACTCCTACCCAATTTCACTCAAAACCTAAATTTGTTAGTTGAATGCAGTTCAGCCTGGTTTGCTTTAAAATATATATTTTATAAATGAAAAATCAGTGTTTACTAGAAATATTTAAATTATAACCCTGCTATTATCAGAATTTTAAAATTGCTGAACAGATCTAAACATTTTCCACAAAACAACATTTCAGAAGATTAATAGTCAAAATACTTTCAGTTTATAGCAAAGTTAGACAAAAATTTTAATAGCGATGTTTCTAATTTTCTTTGGCCTTTCCTCACATTTTTTTTTCTAATCAAGTGTATGTACAATGAAAGTCATTTCATAACTACTGCGTCCCATGTTTCCAGTTCTCACTCTATCACTAAGGACATCTTAAAGATATATGGGTCTCTTCTGTGCCCTGTAGCTTCATGACAAGTCAATGGGGACAAATCAAGCTGGGAAGTAATACTTAATCATATCAATGAAAGTTTCCTATTAACTATCATGACCTAAATTTGTTTCACTCTGCAAAGGTTTCTGAAAAGACTTCATGCAAACACACTAGTATTATTGCCAAATCTTTAGTGATCACATTTAAGAATAAAATAGTTTGTGATAAATATATACAAAATAAGAGAGAAGGCTTGCTAAAACCCTACTTGATTCACATTTTTGCCCTGGGGGAAAAATGTTTCTGGTTATGTACTCATAAAATTTGTCTGCTTACTCTGTGTAACTATTATTATTATTATGTTAATAGAAATCACCCCTAATAATAAGATTATAAGAGACTAGTTCTTTTCTATTTTTAAAATGTTTCAAGGAGAATATACACAATCATTTCTTATGTAGTGTTTATTCAGTGTTTAGGAAAAAGTGTCAGTTTAAGAGGTATAAATTTCTCAGCTAGGGCATTCACAACATCAGATTTCAGTGTGGAATTCAAAGGTACTTTCGCTCAAGGAGAAATATGAAAAAAGGTTCTTCAGTGTGATTGTTTTATTTTACAGAGCTCACGTGCGCTTGGACATAAGGACCATGACAAGGAGTTCAGAGAAAGAGAGAGAAAGGAAAACTGGGTTTTTGTTGACAGTTCCTGAGCACAGAAACAGTTTCTGAGCACAGTCAAACATCTTTGGTCTGAAATTTCATGCTCCCAAGGGCAGAGTCTCCCTGTTAACCCAGGAAATACTGGTGGACGCCCTCGGCAGACCTTAGGCCTCCTGTGCTGGTGACCAGGCCCTGGGGATGACCAGGATCCCACCCACAGCTCCAGCAGCAAGTGGAGGTCTCTGAGGCAAAGCTGAAGGTTCATAAATGACAGAGGAATGTCCATCTCACGCCACAGAACTTGTTTTCACTGGAAAAATTTCACTTTATAAGATAGCACATGAAATCCGTGTTAAGGTGCTTTGAAGGTTTAAAAGCTAAATGCCTGAAATGCCCATGTTGCTGGACACTTTGACGATCTGTTCAAATGTTAACGTCTTCCTCTGTGTGGTTTAGATGTGCATAGTCTGTGCATTAATGCCAAGAGCAACAAGGTAACCATAGTGTTTGGGGAGCTCTTCTGAGCTTCAATTATACTTTTATATTTAGCGTTCGTCTTGGGTTCTGAGGCATGAACACCATGGCAGTCATAAAATTCTAAATCAAATCCAGGACAACCCAAATAAAGATTTCTAGCATATTCCAGATTAATTATCACTGACTTAATCGGCTCTGACTAGGAATCTCAGCAAGAGGATAGCAATCTCTTTCATCCCACCTAAAACACAGGCACTAAGTTAACTGATAAACTGATAACTGAAAACTCCTTATTCCACTAGCCACACTACATGTTTTGCTAAAGGGTTATCTCAAACAGCCTTAGATGTACAACATACTTTAATCAAATAGACAGAATTCAGTTATAAAGTCATCAGCAAAGCCTGATGCCCTTGTATAAGAGTGGATATTGATTGCTTGATCAGATAAAATTTCTGAAACTAAATGTTGTATGGTTTTGAGAAGAGAGTCTACATGATCTCTGAGCAATAAGTATCATGCAACCAAATTATATCTTTCCAAATGGTGTTCCTTGCCTCCTCTGTCTAGCAGGGACCAAAAAATTCAAACCCAGAGAGATGAATATTCTCTCTATTCTATTCCTACATTCTTTGATCCATGCAGTTTTGTAAGCCAACAAAATAAAAAATAAATTGTTGAGTCGCTAGGTCCTTACAGGCACATTCACAGTGCGATTATTTTTCTAGCAGACTGGAAAAGCACAAAGGAAAAGCAGCAATCCTCAACCTGGTGAAGCCAGAAGCTTGTTTCCTTCAACTGAGCATCATAATTACAGGTGATTGCTTCAATTGATCAGGAACAAAAGAGAAACATCTTGTCACTTCCTTTCTGATACACTCAACCAAACCTAGGTTAGTCCTTGAAAATCCAGCAAACAGTGTCATAATAACAATTGTAGAAATTCTGAGAAACCAAAATAAGCTTCTCTGGACAAAGTAAATCCCTCAGGATTTGCAAGCCCAGTTTAAATTCCAGCCAAATTTAATACAATATTCTGCTGACTGGAATGAAATTTGAACCCTGTTTAGGCAATTTGGGACTAGGCTAAACTATTTTTTAGTACTCTTATTATGTCCTACTTGATATTGCTGTGCTCTGTATAAACATGAAAATACATTAATATTACCCACTGGGAATTTTGTGAGCCTTTTTACATCAGATTTCTACTGTCCAGAAGAGTAAGAAAGAAATATCTCCTTTTTGAATTGAAGATTCAGGTATCACAGATCAAAAAATAATTGGTAAGAAATATTATTTACCTCCAGTGGAATATTTGGCATTGTCACTGCGTTTGTGTGTGTGTGTGTGTGTGTGTGTGTGTGTGTGTGTGTGTGTGTACATATACACATATGGATTATATATATTTTTTTTAAAATCCATGTATACATCTAAATTTTATTTAGTATTTTTTTTTTTGCTTTTATTATCCATACATCAGTACGGATTTATTGTATTGATGTTGATACCAATATTTTTAGTAGACAAAAATGATTTATTTCAAGCCCTAATGCTGGAAATAGATACTAGGAAATGACAAAGAATAAAGTCTTCACAGTAACTGGAAAGATAAAGTCTGCGATTTTCCTTTTGACTGATGTACTCTCCTCTCTTACATTCCACACCCTATTATATACTCCCCACATTACATATAATTTTGGCCTCTAAAAATGAAATAAAGCTATTGTTTCTCTATTTCAGTTTCTTTAAATTTACTAGAATATAAAAAGGATATCTGTTAAAAAAATCTTGGAAAAAAAGAGAGATTCCTTCAGAATTGAGAATTTTCTTGTTTGCATGCATACAAAAAATGGGACTCATTTTTCCCCCTTCCTTTTAAAGTTTTTAGCATTTACTTCAAGTTTAAGCAACACAGAGCTTATATCTCCCACTGTTGTGTTGCACCATACTGCTCAGTGTTTGGATACAAATTCAGGGGTATGAAAATATCCTCAAACTTGTAATTAGGCAAACATATTGATGCCTGACAACTAAGTTTCAGAACAAATTATAAGGTGTGTTATAAAATGGATTAGGTATGCTCTAAAAGTTTCACATAAGCACTGAAGTGTTATAATACAAGACCAAATTTTTTTTGATATTTTTAAAGAATTATTATTTTTAAAGCTGGAAAATTCAGGTTATTTCTATTACCTTAATGGATTTTGCCTTCTGGTTATATTTATGTTTCTTCTACCACAGCCACAAGACTTCATGGCTTTTTTTTTTTTTTTTCATGGAACTGAAAGTAAAGTGCTTCTTATAATCACTGAATTTCAGGACAAGGAACCTGGAGTCTTCCTCGGCTAAAATAGTGAGAATAGACAACACTGGATAATATTCTGAAGTCGCTACTTTTTCTTTACTTGCTACAAGTCAGTAATCTTTGCAAAGAATATTCCTATATCATTCCTTTCTCTGTTCAAATCCACACTACCTCTGTTAAGTGGAAGTTTTACAATTGCACAAGTTAATTCTTTCACTATGATGCTACCTCAAAAATAGTCAACTTCTTCATCCTTATAATACTTATTAGTCTTTAGTCCTTGAACTTATTTCCTAAATTTTGAGCCTTTATATTTTATTACCACCTGGAGCTGCCTGCTGGTACTTTTATTTGATCACAGAAAAGTCCGGAGACTAGAAAGTCAGTAAAATGAGCTTTACACTTTGCAGCAGTTAAAATCTAAATTGCTCCCCAGAGACAATGAATTATAGAATTCTGCTTCAGAACAGTACTTTTTTTTTTTTTTTTACAATATGATTAAATGATTAAAATACTTTTAAAATACTTCTTCCTACCAGTTAATGAGATCCAAAAAAAAAAAAAAAAAAAAGCTACACTTTATGTTCTACAAAAGCTAATTCTTAGCCACCTGGTCCAAATGCATTCCAGAAACATGCATGAGCAGTTTGACCATGGGGAAATTGATATGCCTTCTGCTGAATGAAAGGGATATTGGGCTCTGATACGGGTGCCAACTGGAGGTCAGCTGACGGAAAGTGGAGCATGATGGTTTCACCAACCAGTTGCACTTACACCCTCTCACAATGTAAATCCTGAGATTATCCCCTGGCAGTAAGAGCTGTCGCCATCCCAAGAGCTATCTACAGTTCCCACTTTCCTCCATCCTGCGTGGCTGGGGTCGCCAGCACTGAACAACAAAGGACTAAGAGCAAGACCTGAAGAAGGAGGAGGTCTTGTAAAATGATCTTCACTGCCCGAAAGGTTCAAACTCTTCTTGCTATAGTCTGACACTAAGAGCATATTCACACGGGACATTTATTTTGCAAGGATACAGAGACCTCTGCTCTGACATGTCATACTGTGCGGAGCATCCCCTAAAAGAGGTTTCGGCCCACCATTGAGGTAAGACAAAGACGTTGGATATCTAATCTGCTAAATGAGTTGTTGGTAGGATTGCACTCACTAAGCTCCTGTATAAAAGTCTTAGTCATCACTGTCAACACTTCTTCCTGCAGCAGCTCCGCTTTAAACATTTAAAAATATCAGCTTTCTTGTTATGCTTTCTGACACAATTTTAAAGAGGTAGTAGGATTATATTCTAGTACCTTCATTCTTTTGTTAGTCAAAAAACTACTGTATGTAGAAATTACTCTTACTTAGACCTGTCTGTTTCCTTACATAAACACAAACTGACAAACCAGCAATGACACTTGCTCTGAGCTAGGGTCAGACCAAGTGCAAATACAAGCTTTGTAAGCATGGCATAGAAGAGATACAATAAAAACGCAAATGCTTGCACTCCTACCTCCAACAGGGAAGACAAATAAACACTTAACTTTCCATTCAGTGTGGAGACATGTTCAGTCTTGAGATGTTCAGTCCTCAAGAAGTATAGCACTGAAAAACGTAGTCTTTTTTTTAACGAATGGTTAAACTTCCAGAATAGACAACAGCTCTCTGATAAATATATGACTTGATTTTTATTTTTGTCAAGTCCCTACATTTTTTTCTGTGTTAGAATGTTGCAGCTATTATGTATTGTGGGAGTTATGGGGTTAGTGAGAAAACCTGACCAGGTTAAGGAGATCAATGGTCTCCCAAATATACAGATTCCGTTAATTTTAAGCCACTCATTTTTAGGAAAAAGTATGCTTTTTCCACAGAAGGAAAACATGTATACATTCTTTTAATTGTGTAAAAGTTTGCCTTCAATGGATTTTTATTAAAAAATGATTTTTGGCAAATGATGCATTATATTGAAAAACTAAGGAAAGTTAGAGATTCTCTTTAAAAATAACGAGTGACTATTTAGTTGAAATACTTAAATATTTATCTCTAAGAAAAAACAGACACAAAACCCTACATAGTCACATATCATATTGACAGTAAGCAGGATGTTATAGGTTAGCCATTTGTGTCTCAAAATGAAAGTGACACTTTGCCAGTAAATTAAAAGTAGGATTTCTAATCAGCTCTATAATTCCCAAGTAATACTTTAGTAATAAACTAACTGTGGATTTGAAGGACTTCTGCAGTAGAAATTACAGGCTGTATAAAACCTGTATTTTTATGATGATTGCAAGTCACAGAAAAAACTGCACTCATCAAAGAAGAAAGGATACTGGTCTCTGTAGGAGATAGGCAAGTGGCAGTTAAAACATCAATAGGAAGTCCTACTTTCAAAGAAAAGAGCAGAAAAAAATCTCTACAGGAGAGAAAAAGAAATATTATTCTAGGCATAACATCTGGAACAAAATGAAAGTTTTGTCTTTGATTTTGATATTTTAACACATACTTTTCTTTTAGCAAATGTTCAATCATTGTGTTTTTCTTTTTCAGCTGTGTGGATTTTTTTTCTTTCTCCACTCTTTATTCTTTTCATCTGTATATCACAGTATCTAAAAACTTGATCCTCCCACACAGATACTGAAGCTTTCTTTATACATCCTATTCAGAGGTGTGTCTTGATGACCTTAGAACTGAGAAACTACTCAGCAGTAAATGTGATAGTCATTTAGAGAGTAAGTAAACCAAATTTAGACTCCACTATGTTTTTATATATGACAGCAAACAACACTGAAGCAATATTTAAAATGGAAATGTCAAATATTACTATATCTATCTGAAAGAAACAAGAACTTGTTTTAAATATTACTAGCTTAAATAAAGATATATTAATGTTACTACTTTTGCCAAGAGATACTGTTTCCTGAATGTCTGACTTCTTTAAGATTAACTACAAGCATGGGATCCACAGAACTTCTGTACTGTCCAGATTTCAAGATGCAAGTGAATACTTGGGATCATAAATTTTAAATAATGAATAGAAATACTTTCTGCTTTGTAGCAATCTGTAGTTGTTGTAAATAGACATTTAAAAAAACCTCATACCTGTAAACCATAGCCAAAATATGAGAAGCCAGCTTGCCTTGCTGCCTTTCTATGCTTTCAGTCTAGCTGGTTTTAGAGCATGGAATATCAAGAGTGAGTATAGCCTGACATGTTGACCGCAACAAAATTGCCCTAGAGCTGCAAAATGCACTCAGAAGTGACATTGAGGTAGTCATTCTAAATTGTCAAAGACACATCTGACCCATCTCTGCCAAATGGACTAACCGAATAGAAATTGGAAATAGTTGTTCTACTAAGTATTTACAATACTTGAATCTTAAGTGGTGCTTCACATTTAATTAACTAAGCAATTGCAATCTGAATTTCTCAAAATCTCAGTGCACTAGCCATCTCTTCATTGCAACATAATATGATATTGTTGATTAGTACCTCCTTGAAAGTTTACACATTGCTAGTTTCTAAGATGCTTTAGGAGAGTTTTTTAATTAATATATTATCAGTGTCAGCAATATTTAATATCTAAAAAAAAAGCTATCAGAAAGAATAGAACACAAATCACACCTTCATATTAAATATAGCTTTTCAGAAACAGTCTTCACTATCAACTTAAAAAGACATTTCAGACCTTTTTGAGTAAATTTGAGGAAAAAAAACATTTGGGGGGATTTTTTTTTCATTCAAAGATGAATAAACCCGGCATTGATTTGATTTATTGAGTTTTGTATAGCTATATTTATAAAGTTAGAATATTATTTTAATGGTAAGTCTCACATATAAGGATTTATTTTCTCATGGAATTAATCAGACAAAGGTAATTTATTTTAAATTCTTACCTTTATCCAGAATAATTTGCCTGTACAAAGAAGCTGTTAAGAGATGTGATTTCCTAATTTGTTGAGTATCTAACAGCTTCAATTTAGCTAATGCACAGCTGACACTTCAGGATGACAGTTCAGAATGCACAACAGGATATTTATTTAGGCACAGAATTTGCAGAAAAAACACAATGTACAAAACACATTCACACTCAATCAACTTGTATTCGGATAATTTGGGCATTTTCCACAACTTAAGTCTTTTTTTTTCCCCAAGAAGCAGGATAACTGAATTCCCTACTGCTAAAAATGGTCTGCATGGCTGAAATATTTATTAATCTTTGTAGTACCAATCTTTATACTAATGTTTTTAGAACAACAATACATGTTGTAGGACTTGTGACAAGTTCTGCTATCAGAAATGCTTCAACAACTTCATTGACAGATAAGGGAAAAGACTGTTGAAAGTAAATTCCATACTACATTATAGTCGGGAAGGACTCTGTCAAAGTTAATGGTGAAATAACATGTCACATAAAAAAGCTCCATTTTCCTTATTGTTCTCCTTTTTCTTCACATCATTGTAAATGCACCATGGAAACTAACTGTCTCACCCTCATAATGCTAACTGCTATAATTAATTCTGACCAGCAAATATCAAAAATTTGTTGAGATACAGGCTTGGGGCAGTTTGGCCATTTGAGAGTTATCTTCTACTTTCTATTTTCTTATTTTTGTCTTCTGCTTTTTTTTTTTTTTTTTTTTTTTTTTTTTTTTTTTTTTTTTTTTTTTTTTAAAATTTTTACCATTNTATCTAAAAAGGATTCTATTTGGAGAAAAAGAAATGCATTCTTACCTCAACCAAAAAAAACTGTATATGGACCACATTCCACCGAGAATGTCAGCAAAAAAACACCAATTTATTTGTGCAAATGTTTGTAAAGGAACATTTTGTGTCATCTGCACATTAAACAACAATATATTCCAATCAGTTGTCAGCTGTGAGAACTTTGATTTTTAGAGGAAGACTTTAAGCCTTGAATATGTAAAATAGTCATCACTAGGCTTCAGGTGTTACATGATGGTCTAATGTATATTGTTTAGCTTAAAACTTAAAGCTCCTAGACCTAAATTTTCATTGCCTCTTTATTCCAATTGCAGAGGAGTTTTTTTTATACCATTTGACATTCATTGTCTTTGAATCTTTGGGACTTAAAGAAGTTGCTGAATGACAGGGTAATGTATACAAAATCATTGATTTAATTCTTCTTCCTTCCTCCCATTTGGCTTCCCAAATTCCTCTCATTACCCTCTAATTCCTTAACAATCATTTATACATTCCAGCTCTGAGTCTGCCCAAAAGTTCCACCTAGAAAATCTGTGACAAATACATTTTGATTCATAGCGTTGTTATCCAATTACTAAGTCATTTATCATTCTTCCATCCACAGTATTGTGTATTTGCAGGCCTGCTGTAGAACACAGCTCCCTTAGGAAAGGTCTCTACTGATTCACCGTTGGAAATCATTGGGGTAACTTTACCTTATTCGGCCATTCCTGGAGTGATTTAATTTGTCTTTAACAGAGGAAACTATTATATATGCCAAAGTTGCATATTTTTACAAAAACAGCTCAATCCTTTTAGAATTGTGTTAAAAATAGATGTTAAAGAAATTATATCCACAATAACTTTTAAGTCATTAGGAGAAAAACTCAAAAGATGACTCAGGGCCAAGCAGTATAATAATTATAATACTGGTGATATTTTTTCTTTCAGAATTTTTTTTTACCTTATTCCTCATAAAAATACCTAGACAAAAGTGCTAAATATTGCATAATAGAAGACTTAGAAATAGAAAACAACAGGTATTTTTAGATAAGTCATTAGCAGGATTGGACATAGCGAGCAAAACTGTTGAAGGATTGAGTGATGCTGCTTTTTCTAATGGCTCTAAAGCTTTATGAATAGATAATGACGATGCTTTCATTCTTTCATGTATTCTTTGTGCCATTTACTTCTGATTCACCTTATCTTGACAAACAAATTAAACATAATTCTTAGGATTTAGAGTACACATTTGTGTGGGTGGAGAATTTGCTCTTGTTTTAAACAAAAAGTCTCAAAGGAAAATCCTGAGTGGGTTGATTAAGCTGGATTTTAAATGCAAGAAAAATCAGATAACCTGGCTGAGTCAGACTAAATTCAAATTATGAATAAAATTCAAATGCCTGAATCTGAATGCCAGGCAGAAATGCCAGGCATTTATACATATTTGTATATGCAAAATGTATAAAGAAAGAGATCCTGTCAATTATACATAGTAATGCATTTGGGAATACACACTAAATTGCATGTCAAACTGTACAGGTAGAGCATCAGTGAAAATCTGGGAGAGAAAATAACTTATGTATCTATCAGCATCAAGAGATACAATGTCTGACCAGCTTTTTGGAATATTCTCGCATCAGTCTTCCTCACTTGTGTGCAGAGGTCTGACTTAAATTGTAAGCACATTGTTCTGAGTAATATAAAAAATCTAATAGTAAAAGACAGCAACAAACTTAAAAGGTTTTCTCTTTATAACAAAATAAGAGAAAATGTACAAGAAAATGAAAGAGGAAAGAGAAAACTTTCATAGTTCATAGTTATGTAAGATAGCTGGGTGCATAATTTCAAGATTTAAATCACAAATAATTGTGAACGCTGCAGTACTTGTGGCAAAAATAACTAATTAGATAGTATTATTAGCTGGCACTTAAAAATAGTTGTCATAGTACATGTAAAGGTTTGAGACTGGTGTCACCTCCTAGATCCTCACAGGCACAGTACCTGGTGTCACTGCTGATGTTGAGATGAGCATGAAGATATTGACTTACATTTCCTCTGAATTTTCAGTTCAAAGTACCTAAATTATGCCTAACCACTTCTGAGATGAATCAAATCTGGAGGAAAATCCCCAGGAATTATGTACATTTTCATTCACCATTGTCTTCACATTCAAACTATTTAGGGAAGAAAAAGGTAATTATTTGTTTAGGAGAAACTTTTTAAAGAGTTTTGCAATTGTACACTGTTAATAAGGGATCACAATAGGAAATCTTGGCTACTTCTTATTTTCAACAAATAAACACACAAATAAATAGCAAAACCGCTCAACAGTTAGAAGTCTAAGGATAGCTTGACAGCAAGAATGCCAAGCATTGCCTTCCACAAGGAATGTTCTATTTTTAGTACACTATATCTATGAGGATATATCATATATCATAACGAGGACAGAAAAAATATATATATCAGATATGTAATTTTATATCTCTAATTCATTTGCAAAAAAATTAAAAAGCTTTTTTAAAATTCCGAAATTAGCAACTTGTCACCATTTACCATTTCTTTTGGAATAACTGAATATTTGACTTATGAGCAAATTGCTAGATAGTATAATACAAAATTCACTGAATACCATTCATAATTATAATTTCAGTAGTCAACAGCCTTGACTCAGCCTTTAAGATTATTCTGTCTAGCTATTTTATTGGAGTCTTCATCAAGGACAGCACTTAACACCTCTATAGCTGTCTCACTAAAAGACTTCAAAGAACTCTACAAATCTGCTTATATTTCATAACCATAATGACAAGGGAAGATATTATATCACATTGTCTTGTTTTAAAAGCAGGGAAATTCATTTGGAAAGCTACATTACCTTTTCTTTGGTCATGCATAGTCAGATATAGAAACAAATAAAGAAGATTTTAATAACAGTCTCCTGTTCTAACTAGCTGGCTCAATTTCTCCTATCAAGATTGTCGTTCATAGACTGTCTCCCTCTTTTTGGGCTTAGACAGAAAGTCAAATTCTTTTGTGAAATTGTATACATCTTGCCATAAAGTATCTGAATGTTTGAGTCAATTTCATCTTCATTGAAAAACATAACGTAATGCTTTGAAATAAGCAGATGTATACATCCCACAAAAACACAGTTTCATTATATGCAGTATTATAACATAGCTTAAAGAAATTTTAAACTGCATCTATCTGATACCTAAAGAAATGATTAAAATTTTGCGATTTAAAAACTAGCACAGCAGATCTTAGTGGGTAATCAGAGGACCATTTTATTCGGATCTTTAACAGAGTATAGCAACAGGCCATAGCATTTTCACATTTCATATTTAAATTTCATATTTAAAAAAAAACGCAATTCATAACTATCAATGCAAGAAAATAAGAAATATGTTGTCTAAATTTTAACCATGGAAAAAATATAAATGTTATGATTACCATGAAAGAGATCTACCAAAATAGTTTTTTATTCTTTCTGGCTCAAGATGTTGCTTAACGGGAAACTGTCAGTTGTTAGGAGAGCTGTTTGGTGAAATAGCACAGTTTGCTGTTTTCTTTCACTCTCTCCTCTACATTCCAGACAGTGGGTCTTGGGAAAGGGCTAAAATCCATCTATGATTTACTAAAAGTACAAATACCATTTAATTATAAAAAATATTATTATTTCACTCTTTTAAGTTTTTAATTTTCATACTGGAGCCCTTTGGAGCTAACCAGGAAGGGAGAAACATCTCTACTTTTTAGGGAGAAAACATACTTCTTCCTCATTCAGTGGGCAGTTAAGGAGAAAGTTTGACTCCTTTTATTCCTTTCTACATAGCCAAAGATCTTCACATTTTACAAAATGCAGATGATATTACATCATTCCTTGTTTCAAAATTTGAACTCATTGAAATATGATGACCAGTGTTATACTGCTTGGTTAGAGCAATTTTTTCATCTCTTGCCTATCTTTGTACATAATTTAGTACACTGAATATTGATTTTGGGCAAGGCCCCTTATTTGTCTAAACCAGCCTTACATATACTTGTCTAGACTATCACAGTGCTCTTCTAATAAAATAAAATGTCACAATCTGACAATCTTCCTTTCAGCTCCACTGCCCAAGTGATAGACAAAAGTCAGACTTGAGGATCTATTGGAAGCACAATGCCCTACATATTTCAATTAAAGAAAAATTTCCAAGTAAGCAGTGCGGTGAGCAAAACTGCTAAATTTCCATGCCGAAATAGGTAAAACAAACAAAAATTAGCTCTCTGTAAAGCATCTTTCCACCTATGCCCTTTGATGAATAGTGTTGCTACTTCCTACAAGGAGTCCCTGTACATTCAGAAGAAATCACTGAAAAACAAGAAATATTATTTGTTGTGTTGATTTTATGTCTTAATCTCAGAACATTTGCAATATCTAAATGTATTACTATGGTGACTTTGCTCTCTATATAACTTTGATAGAATTAGTATTTTCAGATAAACAATAAAGCTACTTTTTATATTAATCTATAAAATCCCATCCAAAAAAAAATGTAAAGATTACAAAATTTTAAACTCTTACTGAAATGTTGACATTCAGTAGAAAACCTCTGTGTTTTAAAGTCTATCACTTTTCCAGGGCCATGCATACTTAGCCTTATTTTTAATAGACTTTTAGTATATTTTAGTATATTTATCAGCTCAAAACAAAATCATCAATTTTTTATAATTTCTGAGCTAGTTTAGATTTCCTCCACCTGAGCTACCAACATCTTACTGAAAAAAAGACAAGTGTCAAATATTCAAAAGTTTGCTTTGCACATCTTTGGTAAACTAGAATAGATAGGCAATAGAAATAAAGTCAATAACCACTGCTGAGTTAGATGCATTTAAATCTAGTTATAAATGGAAATGGGATATGGAGCATTATGATATTTTCACATGCTTTCACATTAACATAGGGTACTGGATCTATTTGGTGACCTTGTTTGTAGTGCTGTTAGTGACTTCTGACATATTACTAACTAAACAAACTTAAAAAAAAATGCACATTTCAAAACAGCAGGAGATAATTAGCAACATTAATGAGGCTGCTCATTGGATTCCACAACAATATTTTTCACAGCAGGAGAATCAGACTATTTGTGTGTCAGGGACACTTACCCTTGACATTTCCTAATTACTTTTTGCAGGTTTTCTTAACTCACCTTAACCAACAGGGGACATTGACCTTGGAGCTAGCCATGGTGGTTAGTGTATGCCATGAATTACTGTGAGCTTGTAAGGCTATGCTAGACCCAAAATACCTGCCTATTTTTAAGGAAGCATGTAAGCATGCTCTGAAAAAAGACCATGCTTATATGCTTTTTTCAAAGTATGAAACCATTAAAATTAAAAAAAAAAAAGGTGGTATTTGAGCCTTTTTATAACTATGGTGTGTTTTAGAAATGTGTAAGATTCTTTGGTTTACTCATCCTTACCTAACTCAGTCTCCTTTGGGTTTTATGAGAGTTTTATCCTTTACTTCAACATAAAGCTGATTAAGGCATTGCTGAACACTTTTGAAAACTCTGTCTTCATTGACTGTGACTTTCTGTAAGCACCAGTGGTGCAAATGAAAAACTATTTTCATATAATGAAATAAAAAAAATGAAATAAAAAATATCTCATAGCTACATCTTCATTTGGCTTATAACTTCTTGTAGGTAAACTGCCAAATACTAAACATAAATTCTCCTTAGTAATATGTGTCTCCTAAACTTTTTTCTGCTTTCTGTGTGTAGTGCTCTAGCTGCTTCCACAGCCAGTTACTGGCATTGCAGTCAAACACTACCAGTAATCAGTTGTTACCTTTTTTGTTTCTCTGCATTGCCACTTTATTATTATTATTATTTTTAAAATATCTGCAAGACATCCTAATTTCACAGGGATTCCTCTGATACTCTGGTACCTGTACTTTCAACCTGCTGAGCAAATCTGAGATTTTAGAGATAATATGGTACACTCGGTAATAAAATAATTATAAATTATTTAAGTATTAATGCTAAAATCATTTTACTTCTTTGTGCATTTCTCAGTTTATAAGACCACTTTCCATTTTTTCTATACTGGTCATTATGTTCACACATAGGCAAAAATACACATAGCAGGAAATGCCAGGAGACACAGGAGAAAGTTAGGTAACAGGATATGGTTTACTTACATTTCAAATTTAATCTGCTAGTGCCAAGTTATCAATAAGGGTTCCTTGATGTTTTTGTGATGTATGAAATGAATTACTGTGTTCTGCATACCAACTAGCTCATTGTATGGAATTCTGCTCTTTTCAGGCATTTCCCTAGACAATTGTTCACCTCAGAAGGCCTTGGAATTTCCACAGAAATGGACATGATATGCACTGGCTGAGTAAGCACCACCAGTACTTAGTGCTCTTACAAAAGGTACAAACGGTTAATGTATATTGATATCACAAAGTAGAAAAATTCTTGCTACCATATCTTATTTGTGCACAGTAAACAATTTCCGTTTTAAAACTGCTAATCTTAGAATTCTTTTTCTTTTCTTTTTTTCTTTTCTTTTTTTTTTTTCAGACAGGAAGCTTCAGAAGCACAGGAATTTAAATAATAGGCACATCTCATTTTGGTTGTATATTTGTAATAAATAGAGATTCCATGGTTTAAAGGGTCACTTGAAAAGATTTCCCATGACGTAGGCCAAAAGGAGTGTTTGTTCTGCTCTTCTCTGCTGAATTAGTGTTAATTATCTAGAAAAATTATCTAAAAGAGTTTGCTGGTCTTTGTATAGAAAAACAGCAGTAAAATATGAAGAAGTGTTGGGAGGGACTCAAGCTCAGTGTCTCTTGTAGATTTCCTACCTGACTGATTTAATAAGAACAATTTTACTGAGGAAGAAAGGAAAGTAATTACTATCCCCTATGAAATCAGTGAAATAAAGGGGATAGTCACTCCTAAAAGTGCTTTTCACTTTCCTCCTTTTCTTATAGGAATCTTACTACACTTATCCTGCACACTTTAAAATTCCTGATTTAATTAGCTTCCTAATTCCATCTGACACATGCCTGCAACATGCACTCTGCTTGCTAAAAACAGCCTTGTGGAAAACATTCCTCCCCGTTCCAGAAAACATCTAACAGCAGGCAGTTTGTTTTCCAAAGTTATATTTCCCCACCATGAGGCATGGATGCTATATTGACAAATAGACTAATTGAATAGATGTTTGTTTAGTTTCTCAGAATACAAATTGCTTCATGAAGAAGTCAAAATTCAAATTGTTCCCTAAAGGGCAGGAAAGTTTATGTCATTTTTTTTCTTTACTATACCAATAATACTATTTTGTGTCAAACACATGAAATGAAAGGATATAAGGCAGATAAATATCAAAGTTGATATTCAGTTCCATAGCCTTTCAGTATTTGATTTGGCTTCAACCTCAGTTTTCAAATTTTGCAGAGAATAGTTTCTTTATTTCTCCTTAGGCAAGTATTCTGCCTTTTCTGTTCCTGGAATACCTTGCAAAATATTTACCTAAACATTTTATTAACATCTTACTCATGTCTTTCTGTACAGTTTTAGTGGCTATTCCAAAAAGACCTGAAGTCCTATTTTTCAAATACATTATAAATTATAAGTTCAGTAAGTTCTGTTCTGCAAATAAATATATTCAGAACTTTGAGTCAAAGGCCACATCCTCATCCCAGTGAAGCTAGAGGGAACTTTTGGATTGATTTTGATTGAATTTGAGAAGGGAGACAACACCAGACTCATTCAGACTGATAACCTTTCTCAGGCTAAAAAGTTCAATCTCACTGTTACCAAGAGCACTACTTGAAATATAGGACCATAGTCAATATGAATCAAGTAAATTGATCTTATCCTTATATGAGTGAAAAACAAAACAAAACAGAACAACAAAAAATCCACAGAGCACCACAAAGTTCATTTCAGCTTTTGAACACATCTATTTTTAGACTCTGAAGTTCTCCTTGGAGATCTTCAAACACATTTTTCTTTTTTCATTTACTGTAAGCAGTGACTTTGGAACTACTCCATCTGAGATTTAAAAGTATAGGTCCAAGTGTCTAACTTACCTAGATATACTAAGAATAAAGTATATCACTTGTAAGAATATATCACCTGTAAGAATACTGTCTTGTTATTCAATATGTCTATAAGCTATTTAAATACCTATAAATGTACCAGTGAAAATAGCCTTACATAATTTCAGACAAATAGATAGATGTAATGTGTGTGTGTATGTACTTAAATATGCACACACATATCCACATATATCCATATTCATTTTACAGGTATTCACTATATGAGGGAGACTGAATAGTTAAAAAGGAGGCTGTCTTCTTACAAGAAGACAATATCTTGTAGTAACAAGTTATTACAATGACATGTGCGTGCCTGTCATGGTGCATGACAAGTGCATATCTTAAATGGCATAAAAAAAAATACCCATTTGTTAAAGATAAGCGTTTTAATCTATAAAGTACAGTATTTAGTAAAACTGCAGTGAACAAAAAATCTTAAAGAAAGTGATTTCTTTTTTTGTCTTGAGGGACAACAAATTTAAGAATGTCTTAAATTAAGGACAATTTTAAACAACTTTGGAAGAAAAGACTGGCAATATTAATCATTATCTACATGGTTGTCGTAATTGATGTACCGATAAAAAGACATCAGCTATTGCAGTCCAAGAAAGAACCTAACTTTAACATTTTATTCATCTTTGCCTGGGCAAATGTGCCTCGGAATATACTTTTTATCTTCATCTGTCTTCTCATCCCTGCATCCTAACTGCCTAACCCTGAGTTTGCTTGGTGGTCTGCAGTGTACCCTGCCCCTTATCTAACCAGTGTCACGTGAGCATAAGAAAACTCATTTTACAGATGTGCAGAATAATCTGCATCTTCCTAGTAACCTGATTTTTGGGCTGCTTTGCAAGATGGGTCTTGAGATTGTGTCAGCCGGATAGTGATAGCTGCCAGCCTTTGAAGCTATGCTCAAGTCAGATGTAAATCACACACAAGGAAGGCACAGAACATTAAAGGCAGAAACTCTGTAAAATCATTTGAGCTGATTAGTACTAAATTACTGATGTTCCATCTGCTAGGGTGGTAATATTTTTTTTCAAACTGCCTGACTGCAATGCTTCATTTCACAGAGAGCCCATGTTCAATTGGCCTACAGGGAACACTTCAGAGTGATTGACAATGGAAGGAGATGGTGACAAATACATAATTACTCTTTGAAAGCATAATGCGTTCATTAAGAAAACTAGCAATTTGACTGTGATATAATAGAGCAAAATATATACACAAATATATGTTTCCCCATAGAGGCTTACACTTTTTAGACTTTTGTGAGCAAACTCTAAGAATTTTCTTGGATCCTAAGAGAAAAAGTAGCTGTAATAAATAGGCATGTACAGTGCACTGTATGTTAAAAAGATGGGAAAGGTTATGGGCAATATCTCCCCTGGGTTAAAGTCTTAAAATTCACCAAACTCAGTCAATTTGGAAAATCTATTTATGCTTGTACAAACATCTCACTTTGTTAGTACTCCACAAGAAAGATCTTTTTTTAGGAAAAAATTTGCAATAGTGTTACTACTGGGACACTGTTAGGTGATATCCCAGACGCAATGTTATACAGCATGTGCAGCGGGATTGGAATTTAATGAAATAATCTAATGAAATAAACTGTACGAAGAATTAAGATGGGTGTTAAGGTTCCTTGAGTCACATTATGACATGAAAAGCCAGTGGAATATGCTAATGTCTTACCATCTGGCAGTCAGACTCTCTTCCACCTTATGTTCATCTCCCACACTGCTCTTCATTACTAAGAATTATTTTTCTTTCCTGTATACTAAGTAACTCCACTGTATCTTTAGAGGTGATTTTTTTTATTATAAATAGCTCAAATCCTTCTTCATTTTGACAAATAATTCTTGTATAAATAAACTTTCCAAGAAAAATGTAACTAAAAATATTACTGGAAAATTGAAAGGTATTTCTGCTCGCAATCCCTGTGGAAGGGAAAGCTCAACATATTCTTTTATCAATATTTTTATTGTTGCTGCCAATTACCATTCCTAATACATGACTACTCATGTAAATCACACTGCTTAGATTTTTTTCCATGTTCATTTGGAAAAACAAACAAACACACAGTATAGAATAATCCCCAACAAGTGAAAAAAAAATCAGACAATCAAATGTGCACTTTGAAAAAATGTGAATAACTAGCCTTCCTCAAATCTTATGTGAATGAAAATCCTTTAATTGTAAAGAGAATGAATATTGTGAAACTGAACATTTGGAGTGCAGTCAAATAATGCTAAATATTTCCTTTCATTATTCAATCAGCTTTGCTTTGAAAAGAGCTTAAACACGGATATTACTGCATAATACATATTAATATTAAAAATATCCCATAAAAAGGTGCTATTTAAATTGTGTCCTGAATAATAGTAACAAGACAATAGAAACTCTTTTTGCTGTTACTAGTAATTATCAATTTCCCATAACTACCAATGAAAAGCAAGAGTTCTACATGAATATTAATGATTTTACTGTTAATTAAAAGCAAATAATTTGAAAACAGAAATTTTATAGTATCCTATACAGTATAATGATAATGACTATCATTATCAAGTATCATATCAAGTATTTTAGGCATTAACTAATGAATAGACCAAAGAATAATTTAGTTGACTGTTGCTAGCTTTTGACTCTTAACTTATATTCTGTAATATTCTGTAATTCTGTTATATGTTATTTGTTGTCATGTCTTACCACTAGCAGACTGCATTGCCTTACTATTATATTAACAATGTAATGTTCTCCCAAACTCAAGAGATATGTTTTGTCACCATCTTCTTTGTCTCACAATGGATAGCTTATATGTCAGTTATTGTTTGTGTGTATTGTTATTGTGTGTGTTCATTTGTAGTTCTAGGGAAAGAACTACACAAACTCAAAAAGTCAGGAAACTTTTACTGTGTATACTGTCAATTGTACTCTATCCAGGTATATGACTAGGAAACAGAGGTTCTCCATGGAATTCAGTTACAGCATTTACAATTAAAAAGAATATATACGAAATGAGGATGACTTTTTATCTAAAGTGTTCCTGCTATGGAACATTCATGGGAACAGAAAGGGTGCAGAACAAAATCTGGATATAGGAATGAGAACAGGAGAAAGTAAGAACAGTCCCACAGCCCAAACACACACAGCACTAAAACCTGCTGCAATTCACATTCAAAAAACCAGCAGTGCAAGAGTAAAAAGTATGTATGAGTTACCTGCAACAGGATATAGCAACTTTAAAAACAAAGAGACTGCTACCTATGCAATCAGAAAATGCTAATAACTAAATATATATATATATACATATACATAAACAGTTCTTCAAAATGCACAAGTATATATTGCACACAAAGTTATAATGAAGTTGAAGTGCAGTATCTGAATACTGGAGACACCTTCAAACTATAGGATGATCCTTAGGTCATCAAAAAGATTCATTTAAAAGTAGGTGAGCTAAACCTCTGAAATGTACTGGAGTTAGAAAAAGGGTTTCAATTATTCACATGTCTTGTTAAATGGCATAATTGTTGCATTAGGCTCATATCTAGTCCTAGCTCTTAGATACCTGAAATTGGAAATGTGCGCTTATGCACTACTGGACAGTAATTAGATATCAGTGTAGAGAGGTACATTAGAAATACATCTGCTGAATTCTAATTCTGCATCTTATATATCTCTGCTGAATGGACTCCAGGCAGTTTAAAAATAAAGGGACAAGGTCTATGCACCACTGTATCCAGCTCCTTCAACACCAAGAAAAATGTTCTAAGAAATATTTTTTTGCTTCAAAAGGTTATCATTTGTGCTTCAAGGAAATTGTATTTTATCTTGCAGCTTCCTTGAGCAGTCAATATGTGAACAAATTTATCAAGAACGGAGCAAATGGGGAGATGGCAGAATGTTACTTTATATTTCAGAACCATTAAGAAAACTGACAAGGAATGGATGATTTAATATTAGCCACTCCTTGGCTTTCACGTACTGGCTTGGACTGCATTGTTCAGACTTGTATTTGAGTGACTATTTCAAGAATGCACACAGAGAGGTGTGATGTCATGATTCAAGACTTCTTGCTTTCCTGCATTCGCAAGTTGCTTTCTCTGGGAAAAAGCAACAAGCTAAAAGAATGGTGAGAAATTCTCACAGATGATACACAGCCCTTTTAAGGAAAGTGCTTAAATTATGAGCTACCACGTGGAATACACGTAATTTGCTTTATTATCAAGTGCTTTATTTGGCACTAGCCATATAGCCATATTCACTATAGATAAAAGTCAAAGACAGATTAGCTTATGAACCATATCCCAGAAAATGGACAAATTGAAAAGATAATATTTGGTCTTATCCTCACTGCTAAGCAGGAGAAAGAGATAAGGATAGTTTCTGATATTTTTATCTCATAATTATATGCTAATATTATATTTCTTTTATATAATGTGGTACATTCTTTTAGAGACATATGATCTTCCTGTAGTAATACAAAATTGTCTTTTTTATGTCAGCACAAATTTGGATTTTGAACAATATTATTAAAATAATAAAAATCAATATTTTTTTTCTCATGAAACCTCCCATCCTAGTGGAAACATGCAATAAATGTCAGACAAATTGAGCTCTACACATACCTTTTTAATGACTGTGAAGGGAGAATGTCTATTCAAATGTCCACATAGTTGAAATCTAAAATCTCATGTTCTTTGTGTTATTACACTTAAAAGTATTTGATACCTAAATAGAAATGCATCCCACACACAGCAAAAGTCACAATATTGTAGCTTGTTGTTGACTCAGCAATGCATCTGTTATCCTTATAACTTTATAATGTATCATCTCCTATTACTGAGAAAATGAGGTAAATAAGCAACATCTTTAGACACATTTTATTAACTCAACAGTCAGCTCTTCATTTAGCTACATGAACAGAAAATTGTATCCATATAAAATCTGTAAATTAGATTTTATGTTTCATAGAAATCAATTTGTTACACAGAAAGGCTCCTAAAACAATATAAGGTCTTTATATTCTATAGTAGTTTGTAACATTAATTTTTAAAATTATTCTAATACTGTATGTACTATATACCATAGAACACAATTATTAACTAACTAACTTCCCCAAATTTATACTTACCCCTCAGTGAAGGAGGATCACGCTAGGGAATATCTAAACAAACTCACCACATTCAAGCCCATGGGACCTGGTGGGAAGATCACACAACTGCTGAGGGAGCTGGCCTGTGTCACTGAAGACATTCTTGGTTATCTTTGAAAAGTCATGACAGTAAGGAGGTTCCTGAGGACTGAAAGAAAGCAAATGTCACTCATCTTTAAGAATGTCAAAAAGGAGACCTGAGGAACTACAAGTCTGTCAAGCTCACCTCAGTTCCTGGGAAGATGACAGAGCAAATTTACCTGGAAAACACTTCCAAACATAAAGTAATAAGGTGTAGTCAGTACGGATTCATGAAGGGGAAGTCATGCTTTCTGTGATGAGTGGGCTTTCTTGGAAGGGAGATCTGCAGAAGTTGTTTATATTGACTTTAGAAAGAATTTCAACACAGTCTCCCATAAAATTCTTATTAACAAAGCTGATGCTAGGCCAGATAAATAAGTAGTGAAATAGACTGAAAACTGGGCTGAAAGGGTTGTGATCAGCAACTCAAAGATCATCTGGAAACCAATCATTAGTAGTGTCCCACAGTGGTTTATACTGTAGCCCATGTGGTTTAGCATCTTCATAAGTGGCCTGCATGAAGGGACAGAAAGCACTTCAGCAAGACCGCAGATGATGCAAAAGTAGGGGAAGTGGCTGATGCATCAGATGGATGTTGCTACCATTCAGATGTACCTCAACAGGCCAGAGTAATGGGCAGAGAAGAACATCATGAAGTTCAACAAAGTGAAATGACAGCTCCTGGTCCCTGGGAAAACACCATGCACCAGTACAGATGGAAGGCTAGCCATCTGGAAAGCAGCTTTGTAGAGAAGCCCCTAAGTATCCTGGTGAACACCAAGCTGTACATGCCAGCAGTGCACCCTTCAGCAAAGGCAGCAAACAGCTTCCTGGGCAGCATTAGGAGAACACAACAGGTTAGAGGATTAGATCCTTCCCCTCTATTTTGCCCTGATGGGATACATCTGGGGTTCTTTGTCCAATTCTGGGCTTCACGATACAAGAGAGATGTGAGAATATCGGAAGAGCCTAGCAAAGGGCCACAAAAACTATAGAGGCCTTGAAATACTGTGTATAAACGTAGAAACTGAGAAAGCTGGGACTTCTGAGCCTGCTGTAAAGAAGTTCCAGGGGATCTCATCAATATATGGCAATACCTTTTAGGAAAGGGGAGTAAATAAAATGGAGCTAGACTGTGATGCCCAGTGGATGGGATTAAGAGACACTCCAGTCTTCAAAAAAGGCAAGAGGGAGGAGTTGGGAAACTACAGGCCGCTCAGCCTCACGTCCATCCCTGGAAAGGTGATGGAACAGCTCATCCTAGAGACCATCTCTAGCTATGTCAAGGAAAAGAAGGTGATCAGGAGTAGTCAGAATGTATTCACCACTGGGAAGTCGTGTCTAACAAACCTGATAGCCTTCTACAACAAGGTGACCAACTGGGTGGACAATGGGAGAGCTGTGGATGTGGTCTATCTTGACTTCATCAAGGCTTTTGGCAGAGTCTCCAATAAGATTCTCATAGGAAAGCTCCGGAAGTGTGAACTGGATGGGGGGACAGTGAAGTGAATTGAAGACTGGCAGGATGGCAGAGTCTAGAGGGTGGGGGTGAGTCTGGTAGGAGGGCTGTGGCCAGTGATGTTCTGCAAGGGTCAGTACTGGGCCCGGTGCTCTTTAACTTGTTCATTGGACAAGGGCAAAGAGTGGATCCTGAGCAAGTTTGCAGACAATATAAAGCTGGGGGGAGAGACCAACACTCCTGACTGACAGGAGGGCTGTATTGACATTCAGAGAGACCTGGAGAGAAGGGAGAGATGGACAGAGAGGAACCTCATGAGATTCAACAAGAACAAGTGCAGGGTCCTACACCTGGGGAGGACCCGAGGCACCAGTACAGATTAGGGGTTGACCTGCTGGAAAACAACTATGTGGAGAGGGATCTGGGAGTCCTGGTTGACAGCAGGTTAACCATGAGACAGCAAAGTGCCCTTGTGGCCAAGAAGGGCAATGGGATCCTGGCCTGCATCAGGAGGAGTGTTGCCAGTAGGGAGGGGTAGGTGATTTATCCTGCCCACCTACTCAGCTCTGGTGAGGCCACACATGGATTTGGGGGCAGTTCTGGGCTTCCCAGTACAAGAGGGACATTGAGCTTCTAGAGAGGGTCCAATGGAAAGCCACGAAGATTATTAAGGGACTGGAGTATTTGTCATATGAGGAAAGGCTAAGAAGTGAGCTGGACCTGTTTATTATGGAGAAGAGAAGACTGAGACGAGATTTGATCAACATGTTCAAGTACCTGAGGGGTGATTGTAGGGAGGATGGGTCCAGGCTGTTCTCCATGGTGGCCAGTGACAGGACAAGAGGTAACGGGTGTAGGTTGAAACACAGTAAGTTCCATCTCCATGTGAGGAAGAACTTCTTTCCTGTGAGGGTGACAGAGCCCTGGAACAGGCTGCCCAGAGAGACTGCGGAGTCTCCTTCTCTGGAGATCTTCCAAACCTGCCTGGATGCCACTCTGTGCCCCGTGCTCTAAGTGTCCCTGCTGGAGCAGAGGGGTTGGACTAGGTGATTTCTAGAGGTCCCTTCCCACCTTAAGCACTTTGTGATTCTGTTAAGAGACACTGTGAAAAGACAATGAGCACTACCAAAGCCCTGGAAAATCCGTTTAAACATAAGAAAAATATGTTTTACTGTGAGAATGGTTGAACACTGGAGGTTGCTTAGAGTAACTGGAGTTTCTGTGATTGTAGATATTTAAAACTCAACTGGACATGGTCCTGGGAAACAGCTATGTTACTCTGCTTAAGTAGTTGAACTAGTAGTTGAACTAGTTAGTCTCCAGACATCTTTTGCAACCTCAACTGTGATTTAATTAACATTAGATTTTAATCTAATCATGAAATATTTTGAGCAAATTTTGAGCATATTTTGATCCCTAGAAGTTTGCCATTTATTTTATTGTACTCAGTTAGATATATTTTGAACTTTGTATTTTATAAATTAATTATGAACATGTTAAAATAGAGCTGTCCTCCTTGCTTCTGATTAATTAGAGAATTACGATAGAATTATTTCTACTCTTATTTGAGGTAATATACAGGCTTTCAAAGCATGAAAATTTAAGTCCTGGAATACAAAATATTATGCTGGCAAATAGTTGAGAAATGTAAATTTTAGATTTGCATTCCATAATAAATTTTACAGATAAAACTTAATTGCTTAGGTATTTGAGAGAGAAGAAACACTTTACCATTTTCATATCTGAATTAAAATGAATCTAAGAAACAAGCTCTACTCAGATGTAAATATGAAGTAACCTATGAAGTAAAAATGGAAACTCCTGGTTTCCGTTCTATGCATAAATAATCTAATAATTTATAAAATTTAATTTATAAATAATAAATTTCCATATGTGTATATACAAAAAGGCAACAGTCTATGGTTGGGGGTAGACGGGATGCAATTGAACTACATAGTGTGGTAGAAATTAAATTTGACAGAAAGTACTCAGTAAATTTGATTAATTTCAGCAACTTTAGGGCAAATTTTGTAGCATCTATTATTGGTATATGACTGAATATGCGTAACATATTTGTTTTACTTAATATTAGGATGTTGATGTAAAAGCTTTCTGCAGAGATTCCATTTTCCTTAGTGTTTTAGTTAGAAAAGGTTGCACAATCAGCCTTTCTACTAATTTTAGTGCTTCCCAATTTCATCTGAACCCAAAAAAACCCTCTTATTAAAAAACAGCATTGTTGTTTATTTGCACTGTATTTCATTTGCATGTTTACCTTCACCCTCTTGTCCACATTAATCTTTTGTTCTCAATGTCTTTCCTCATTGAAACTCTGTAGTGTTCATACTGTCAGTGATATTTTAATGTTACTTTCTCCACAGCCCTCCTGACTGACATTTGTGGGATAAACTGTGCATTAAACTGATCTCAGCTAATGGCAAGCATGTTTACAGTCATAAATGACATATTGCTGACTGTGTTATCATTTTCATTTCATTAATAGCAGGTTAATGATAGAGATATGTCTTATATGTAGTTCAAAATTTTTATAAATTTCATCTGGAAAAGAGGGACTTACCTTTTTATATTTGTTTTTAGCAGGTTTTTTTTGCTTTGCTTTTTGATTGCACATTTGTTTGCTTCCACTTGGCATAATTTCATTTTGCTGTGATTTAACCTCACTGGTTCAATTAGTGAAAAAGATAGTATTGCCTGTGGAAAGTTAACTGAGGAAAATAACCCTTTTTGTTTGTTTGTTTGCTTTAATTTTTCTGATAGACATCAGCCCTACCCTCTCCCAAATGCATTGAATTCTTGATTGAGGCATGCACAGTGTACTGTTTCAGGTTCATGATAGAAACTCTATAGAATCATGCAAGATGCAAATCAATGTGAATAGAATTAATATCAATTAGGTTTTTTTGGGGGAGAACTTTTAGATATATCACTTTACCTTCTCTAAAATCTTTACTAATCTGGTTTGCATACCTTCTCAAGCCACTGCTACCACTTAATGGAGACAATTTGAGATCCCCTTGTATACCCCTTTCAAAGACCAAGTTTCCACTGAGGCAAGTTTTAGCAAGCCACTTTGGATAGATCACAAGGATTTTTTTATTTTTTCACTTTCCCCTAGGTATATATGTGATACCACCTCCAGAGACTGTAATCTCCACTACCACTAGACCAGTGGAGAGGGAAAGTCAGGAAACAGGATTCATACAACTCCACTGTGAAACAGGGCATATTTTCAGTCTTTCAGTAGACACAGGAGCTCTTCAGAAGAACCTTTCACAACCTCATCTTTCCAGAGTGGGCTACACATTTCATCTTCCTAAGTCTGTTGATTAAGTATCATAATCTAATGCTCTCTGTATGCTCATAGTAGTGTTTCACTCCTCTAATCACTAATTAACCAAATAGGAAAAAATAAATGAGCTTAGACTTTAGTGTTTAGTATGAATGCATTTTTGTGGGTTTCTTGCTAGAATTGTTATTCTTTGGAAAAATATTATATTGATAAGCAATGAAACAGTGTCATTGCCATAGCAAGGAAGGGAGTTTGGAGTGATTGCTTTTACTCTGCTTTGCTTGCTTAAGCAGTAGCCGGTGACATGGCTTGACTGTATTTACTGACTTCCTTTCCTTTTTGTTTTTTTTCTGCTATGTTTGATTGACTGGCTAGAGTGCACGCACAGGGCCAAAGAAATCAACATCAGTTACAGTTTGGGGGAAAGAAGGCCAAGAGAAAACATGGGCAAAATAAAAAATTGCAAATCACTTGTAGGCAGGAGTCTGCATTCACACTAGACATTAGGGCAGACACTCTCATGGCCTGGATACTCTCACCCCAGTGGGTATGCTATGAAAACAGAAACATCAGGCTTGTAAGTTCGTTGCTAAAATGTAAGACCTTTTCTATGCAGACATAAATATGGTTATGAGAAAAGTAAAAACATAGGCAGAGTACACTGGGATAAGGATAGCTGGTGATACCATGAAACTAAATAAGTTCTAGATTTGGTATACTGTTCCACCACAGAAAATGTTAAGACATTCTCAAAGAGGCTCAGAGTCTCTCTTGTGGACTCCCATAGAGATAAATTTTAGCACATTCCTCTTTCCCTGATATGAATTCTCCTAGAATAAATGTCTAAGCCATACACCTCTCCTAACCATTTCATCAACGTTGGTATCCCAAGGGCCCAAGTAGCATTTCTCTTTCAGAGGCTCAGCTCCAGAACTGATGGCTCCCTTTCTTCCTTAAAGATTTTAGTATTGCTTTTGATCCTAAACACAGATATGAAAACTTCACTTCTTAAGTAAAGATTGGCAGAGACATTCTTCACAGTTTTTGCACTTTTTCTGAAAGAAGCTTAGCTCTATGTTTGTTTCCTTTCTTACCTTCCTCTTGAAATTCTTCTATTTAAATCATTGTGGCAGTATTAGTAATATCTAAGATATACTTTCATTATACAGATATATGTTTTTAAATAGTCATAATTCCTGCATCATAGCCATATGCAAAGATCTACAAGAACAATATATGTAAGCGTGTTTCAAAAGCTATAGCTGATAGCATATACTTTATATGATTTATAGGTGTCAAAAGAAAATGTAGTAGCCAGCCAACCATCTAGTATGATGAAAGATCAATTAGTTCATATGTTAGCCAAGGTATAAAAAGTGAGAAAAGTATAGAAGGTGTAGAAGTGAGAAAAGCAAGCAACGAGGACTAACAATTCCTAGGAATAACCTAGGAATAACAATTTAGATAAGAAAGAAGTTCTTCCTGATACAGATATGGAACTTTCTATGTTCTAATTTATACCCATTACCCCTTGTTCTGTCGCTGGCCACCACTGGAAAGAGCTTGGCCCCATCCTCTTTGCATTCATCCCTCAGATATTTGTATATGTTGATAAGATCCTCTCTCAATTTTCTCTTGTCCGGGCTTCAACTGATAGATATTCAAGTCTCTAAATCACCTTCGTTGCTCTACACTGGACCCTCTCTAGAAGCTCCACATCCCTTTTTACTGGGGAGCCCAGAACTGCACCCAAATCCAGGTACAGCCTCACTAGAGCTGAGGAGAGGGGCAGGATCCCCTCCCTCCACCTGCTGGCAACGCTCCTCCTGATGCAGGCCTCCCCATTGGCCTTCTCGACCATGAGGGTACATTGCTGACTCGGTTAACTTGTTGTCAGCCAAGGCTCCCAAATTCCTCTCCACAGGTGTATGTATTATATTTAGAAAGGGTAAAACATGAATTATAATAGAAGTATCCATACGAAATGCATTTTGTAAATTAAACCAAAGATACATTTTTTTACAGTGCATAAATTCATAGAGTTTAAGGCCGGGCAACTATCAGATTGTGTCATCCTATCACAGTTTATTCCTTTTCATCTAGTTAAATCTCTTCTGAGACCAATAACTTGTCTTTGACTGAAGCATAAGTTGTGTTTATCTAAGGCATCTCTTGCAGAAAGGCATTTCATCTTGATTTAAATCTTGATTTAAATTAAGAGATGGAAAACCAATCTCCTTGTTCAGTAGCCTGTTCCAGCAGGTAATATTTTACCTCATTTTAAAGCAATTGTCTCTTTTTTCCTAGTAGTCACGTAGTTTCAACTCTGAAGTTTTCATTATCTTCCCTAAATTCATAGGTAGTCTAGTCCCCACTCATATTACTGATTTTATTTTTTTGAAAGTCTGTATGTTCTCCAGATAAATTACTTTCTAATTTCTTGGTGATTTAAGCTCATTAGATATACCTCTGACTGTAGAACATTTCCTCTAGTATTAAAAAATTAATGAAATTATTTTCTTCCAACTTTTAATATCCTTTTTAAAAGATGACGTTAGTTTTGTAACTAAAAAGATAATCTACCTACTTCACTAATGAAAAATACAAAATGTGTTGTAATCTGTTTTATTATCATCTTGGCCTCACCTTATCCCACTTTATGTATCCAAGATCCTCATTAGTCCCTTTCACGTGCTCTCATTGACAGCAAATATCAGTTTCTAGTCTATTCTGACCCTCTTCAAAGTCTTTATATTCCAGAATACCATAACTTGTTCTGCCATTATATATTCCTTCAGTATGGAAATATATTCAGTTACTTAGTTTAATGTCATTTGTTTTCACTCAAAATTTTACTTCTTGGTCTCAAACCTGAAAACTTAGTGTAAGGCTGAAAGAACAAAAGCTGTCTGGCTTGATAGACTAACAAATCAGAAAACTGTAGGAATCTTGCCAACTGCACAGACCAAAAAAAAGAAGCCCTTTTAAGTAAGAATAAAATCTTATTGGTGTTTGTCCTGTCTAACCTCATTTCAGTCTGGCCTTCAGAAACTGCTATAAGAAGCCCAGCAAATAAATCTTTCAAAACTCAAATAAGACATTTTCTCAATGTATAGTATTAGTAGAAAATACTAGTAAATTGTTAACCTTCAAAAATCACTGTTGCATACTGATAATGATACATATGAATTGAGCCATCTATTTCAAAATCAGACAGCTACTTGGAAGTCACTGTTTGTTTTACGATTATTGCCCCTGAGTTTCCTCATAAATGTGCATTCAGGGCTATTAAAAAAAAAAAGCAGAAGATATATATAGAAGGACAAAAATGCATGAAGGAAAACACATAAAAAGAAGAAACATTTTAACATGTATTTTATTTATTTATTTTTACATAGTCTAATCTTATGTCTCTACATTCAGATCAAGTAAAATTATGTTTAAGTGTCAGGAGATAGATCATTAGTTAGAATTTTGTCTAAATGAGAGTCCATTACTAAAAAATCTCTGTCAGAGATATTTAACCTTACATATGGATATTACAAGAACAGATTAGTTGTCTAAAGAATCACAGTATTTCTTAATCTGTTCTTCCTTCATGGAGAAAACTACAGAAGCAATAATTTTAACTGACTTTAAGTATACATTTAATTTGTTAACAAATGTGCTATCCAGAAAAAAAAAATGAATTATATAAAACAGCACACAAAAAATCCATTACAATAAAAATGTAGTGTAAAACTTTCTTAAGTCTAGTGTTTTAGAATGAATGGCTCCTTTGTCCAAACATGCTTAAGAAGAAAGAATGGATAGAAAAGAATGGATAATGATGAAAAGCAATTTATGCACATTTTTACAGGGAGAGTTAAATGAAGGAAAGCTAAAAGGCATTTTTTTTTAAGCTACTTTTTCATTTCCTCCATCACGAATTTTTTAAAGGATCACAAAGCGCCAAAATTTCTTTTAGACAGCAGGGATTCAGCACATTTTAAAAAATATTTACACATTAATATTATTGCCATAGTAATTAAAAATACCTATCATCTGACACAACTTTCCCCAGGTAACTAGCATTTGCTGTAAAATTTAAACATTTATTTTTCAGTCTCTAAATAACTATTTTTCACCTTTTCTAAAATAAAGCCATCAACTTTTCCTAAAATACACAAATATTTTTTGTTCAGTCTTGCAGCAATGGTTTTCATTTACAACCAACCAATCAATAAACTGAATGGTTTTCCATTACATTCACCTTGTAATTTCCCTCATTTCTTTGTTTCTGTGCTTATTAGGATACATAAATGCTTAAAAATGAATATTTGTGTTCAGTTCTGAAAGTCTGCTTCTATTTAATAGAGCATTGCTGTCCTACATAGAAGCTGTACTCCAGAATGTCTTTTAAAACAATAACACGTACCATATTCCATAGATGATCTAGCATCATTTTTTGGAGTTCATTTATTTGTAGGTTAAGTGTCATATGTGCAAAATGGTACAAACTACTGGATTAAGGGCTTTTTTTGCTTTTTTTTCTTCTTCTTTTTTTATTTTAAAACTCACTAGAGGCCTTATGCTCTCAAAACATTTCTTCTAAATCATTTCTTTATACAGATTCTCAGAAAGTGTAGCACAGGGCTAAACACTGATTCTGTTAGTCAATGAAAATTGTCAGGGAAACAGTAAATCAATTTCTCCAAATTAGTGTGTGTAATGACAGTTATATGGACAATATCTTAGTGACATGAGTCATAATCAGCTCTATAAAATCTTAAATATGGTTCTTAATTCGCTTTGTTCAAAGGAGAGAAAAATAACAAAATCTATGAAGCACATACTGCTTAATTTCTTTTCAAAGGGTTATTTGTGCTTTTCTTTTTTCTGTTGATTATTCTCTGTATTTTAATATCTTGAGACCAGAGTATGGACTGTAAAATACACATTTGCAATTGTTTCTCACTAAATAATTCATACAGATTGTTTGGATTAAGTCTTGGTCTGAGTGATTCTTTCAAATACTTCCGTCTCCATGGATGGACTTTCTTTGTGGCAGCTGCCTAGGAAATGTCTCTCCTGAAGACAATTTTATATAGAAAAACTAAAAAAGAAACATTAAATTTGATTCTGATCTGTTCAGAGGTAAGACGTGTGCCCTGGAAATCATCACTATGGTCGATAGGCCATCTGAGATTTAGCAACTCATCTTTTAAAGATAGCATCTTCCAAGCCAGGAGGAAGGCTAGGTAGTCTGCATCTGTGAAAAATTAATGAGAAATCTGGCACTAGGCCAAGCTACCCGTCTTATTTTTTATTGCTTTTTTATTTTTTTTTCCCTCCCTTTTTTTGCAGAACAGACCCCAGGAGAGGAGGAATCATGTTCCATGATTTCTAAAGGAAGAAAAATGTCCTTACCATAAATCAGACTGCAATGAGCAAATGGAAAACAATATGTTGTTACAGTGCTTTGTTACGTAGGGTTGTTTCAAGTTTCTGCAAAATACAACTAATTTTAAGAATGTCAAATTATAGCTCTCCTATTAGAGGATTTATGGATCATAGAATCATAGAATGTCTAAGGTTGGAAGGGACCTCTAGAGGTCATCTAGTCCAGCCCCCCTGCACACGCAGGGCCACCTAGAGCACATGGCACAGGACTGCATCCAAGCGGGTCTTGAAGATCTCCAGAGAAGGAGACTCCACAACCTCTCTGGGCAGCCTGTGCCAGTGCTCTGTCACCCTCACTGTCAAAGAGTTCTTCCTTAAGTTCCCGTGGAACTTTTTATGCCTCAGTTTGTGGCCATTTCCTCTGGTTCTGTCAGTGACCACCAGTGAAAAGAGGCCAGCCCCATCCTCCTCACTCCTTCCCTTAAGTCCCTTAAGGTATTTATATACGCTGATCAGGTCCTCTCTCAGCCTCCTCTTCTCCAGGCTGAACAGACCCAGCTCCCTCAGCCTCTCCTCATAGGGCAGATGTTCCAGGCCCCTGATCATCCTAGTCGCTGGACTCTCTCCAGCAGCTCCATATCCCTCTTGTACTGTGGGGCCCAGAACTGGACACAGTACTCCAGATGTGGCCTCACCAGGGCCACCTTCTTGTCTTCCGTGTGCCTGGAGACAACGGCCAGTATGAGCCATTCCATCACTTTTCCAGGTATGGAGGTGAGGCTGACCAGCCTATAGTTGCCTGGGTCCTCCTTCTTGCCTTTTCTGAAGACTGATGTGACATTGGCTTTCTTCCAGTCCTCCGACACCTTCCCCTTTCTCCAGGATCATTCAAAGATGATGGAGAGTGGCTTAGCCATGACATCCGCCAGCTCACACAGCAGCCACGACATCCGCCAGCTCAAGCAGCAGATGCATAAGTTAATGCAAACTTTTATTTTCTGCCTAGAGTGCTTAAACAAAGCAGTGAAGAAGTTGCTGGTCAGCTTCTTAATATAAAGTTTCTGTATATTTTATCTATTTTATTTTTATTAGAAAAATAGTTGGATTTAGAAATGTATTTTGGTTAAACTGGCTGAGATTTACATTCCATGGATATGTGAATTCCTGAGATAACTGTTAAAACAAGAAATAAATAAAATGAGTTTGGTGACTGGATTCCTAAGAGTACTGCCTCATCTTCATATGAAGTCTATTCAGATACTGGAGAGAGATAGGAAAGCAGAGCACTTGCATCTTCATGATTGTGAGAGTCATTTTATATAAATTCTAGGCTAGACCTAATCTATACCAGATTTATATTATAAAAGATTTATAAAAGGCTGCATCTTAGATGTATCATTTGCTTCCTTTTTCTGTAGCTTCAAGGATACAGGAGTGATCTCACCCTTCTGCCAATTGGAGTTCTAGAAACCTTCTTGCGGCAAGAGCATCTTTTGTCATCTCTGTCACCTTTGAAAAGCCAAAACACACTGAAAATCATTCCTGCCTTGCTGTAGATTTCTAGTATGTTTCGAAGATACTAAAAGTTGAATTATATGTTAGAGAACTGAAGTAAGATCACCTATTAAAAGAAAGGCAAAAAAGAATTTCTTTATAATTGAGAGGTCTCTGAGTTTCTGAAAAAAAATCTGTTATTGTCACTGTGTGTTCAAAAGATGAGACAAAATAAATAAATAAATAAATAAAAACCTTTCCTAATGCTAACACCATTTAAAAAATAGTTTGAGCAAGAACTCAATTGAAAAAAAAAAAAAACAGTATGTCTGGAGAATTACAAACAGTTTGATGAAAGAAATAAATTGAGGTCTGAAATTAATTTTCTAGTTCTGGGAAACGACTGTCCCAAAGAATCCCTCCAAACATCTCCTAAAAACAGAAGAAGAATACCTTTAAAGATTGTTTAATTAATGTAATTATTTTTGGGATTCTCCCCAGACTAAAGGCAGAATAGTCAGTTCATGTGAAGCTATAGTGTTTGTCTAGATTTTAATGTATAGATTCACTTCAATCTGCAGTCTTCCAGGCTTTTCTCCAATATCATTGTTGAATATCCAATAATCAAAATGAAAGCTAGTAATCTTTTCCATTCAGAGGACTGGCAGACCTTGAGAACTTGTGGAAGTTGAAGGCATGAAGCTATACCATCTTAGAAAATTGAATTGTTATATGTTTATTTTTACCATTTTTATTTTCTTCTATTATAACTATGGGCAGAATAGTTGGAACACTAGTAGAAAAGTCTTTGAGAAACTTTTTTGTTGTTGGACCACTGAGAATTCTTAGGATCTTTTTGCTCTACACACAACAGGATTCATCCTTTTTTTTTTTTTTAATAAAATTTATTTTTCTTGTGAACATCACACTCTTGGAACTGCCTTTTTGTTCCTGACTGCTTTAAAATTCAAGTTAAAAAAAAAAAGGAGCAAGTTTTGAAATTGTAAACTATTTTCTAATATCTTTCAGTCAGCTAAATGGTACTTGAGAATATGAGGCTGTCCAGGGTTCCTCACTTCACAACAGCCTTTTTATTTACTGAAATTTCTTTTCAAGGAATACAAAAGGAACTTGTTATAGAGGTAAGGTGTTTTACTTGCAGTAGACTACTGCACTACCTAAAATAGGTATCTTGCCTGCCTTACTAACTAGGTATTTCAGATTTGGTAAGGAACATATTTCATCTAGATGATAAAGTATGTCTCCAGACTAGAAAGGACCTAATTACACTCAATCATTTACCATCATAGCTTTTCACCAGATCAACTTCTACTGCAGCTATGGCTCTACTTTCAAATAGTATTCAGCGAGCAACTGAATTGTGGGAATCATGACTTTATTTTCAATTTACATATGCATTTTTAAATCCAAACTTTTTTTTTTAAATCCTTGGATATTGCATTTATGTTGGGAATGTAACTAATGATATACCTGCATTGCATTTTGCATTGCCTGTATTCAAATAACAAACTTTCCTCATGCCTGGATTGAAGATTGCATTCAGGAAAAGTTTAAGACATTCCAATGTAACATTTGGGCTTGGGCTTGAACACTGTCTTGCTGCAGTACAATCACACAGGGTCTCAGACTGGTAAACCACCTAAGATGTGGATTTCAAAGGGCTTAATAGCATGCCCTGAAAGAGAAGATGGTATCTGCAGACAACCTTCCTTTACGTTTGGCCTAAAACTATGTGGCTGTCCAAGAAATAGATTTCCTGGAAATGGCAATTTACACCTCTTAAGATGGCTTAGAGATACAACCATTTCTTTGTTCTCACCTTTTTTTAAGCAATGAAAACATAGCCTTTTCCTCTCAGTCCCTTGGTATTTCACTGTGCTTCACACAATACTTAAGGAGCACTCCTAGCAATTTTTTTTCATTCTTAAAGAATAGGCACATTTTCTCTTAGCTCCCTTTCACAGGATCAGCATGAGAGGTGGGAAGAATTATCAGACTCCTTAGCTACTGTAGATTGCCTTTTTAAAAAAAAACATTGGGATACTTACCTCAGTAACCCCACTTACCTAAGAAAGTATCCTGTCTCACAAAGAAATCAAGAAAAAGAAAGAACATAAAGTATTCATATGATCACTAATTATAAAATAGATGAGATATTGTTGCTGGAATCAACATATCTTTGGTATGCTAGCATCACGGACAGCAAAAGAAAATCCTCCAAAGGTCCCTAAATTCTCAAGCCACTGACTTCAATGAGAATCGAAAAATCTGGGGGTTCAAACGAGTGCCCATTGATCAAGTATCCTGCCTTTCCTCATGCCTCCAAAATGGAAAATTTATTCTTGCATGATTCTAGTCACTTATTGCTAAGCCTTTTCTCAATATCTAAACATGTGCAGAAACCTTTGCCTCATCATTTGTTATCAGATATTTTGTTCTCTGCTCATTCTATTTTTCTCTTCACTAGTTAAAATTAGTTCACTATTTTAATAGAAACATGTCTGGTCAGGCATAAACAGTAAGCAGCCTGGGGAAGTCATGTATCCAAAGAGCAGTTAGCAGGTTTCTGATGTGGCAGGGTAATTTTGGTTGATTCAAGAAGCAGGAGTCTTTCAACTGAGAGGGAACACTGAAGAATAATAGCTTCTTCTAAACATCAGGAGATTAATCTAAGTCCCATCAAAGTAAGAAGAAAGACTCCTATTAATTTTAGTAGTTCTTTGATTGGGTCTGCACTAAATCTATTGCAGGATGAAGGTGGGTACTGCAGCTCAATTTTATATTTTAAATTAAACTCATGCTGTGTTGCTACCCGAGAAAATTGTCTAGAGCTCTGATTTTGAGAAGATACAAGCACATTTACAACAATACATATATGGGAAGGGCATAAGGACATACAAGCACTTTAGAATAAGTATGTCTGCAAGTGAGAATTGGAAATAAGGAAAAAAATGTTAACTGTTTTATTAATGTTGCTCTGAATTCAGAGCTATTATCATGAAACCATGATAATTTGAAAAAAAAATATTTCTGTGATTAAGAAAACAGGAATTTCAGAGGAAAGGGGCAGAAATTTCAACTTCAACCTTGAATCGGGTGACATATAGTATATGCAAATGAATTCTATTTCTCTGTAGAGTGAGCACAGACCTTGTTCTAACAAGTGCTGTCTGCAGAAAAAGAGAATCAGTGGCTGCAAGATCACAGGAAACAGTTAGCTCTAGATTATAATAAAATATATTGTACTGGAAGAAAAAGCTTTATTTGAGAAACTCTGTCCTGTCATTAGTGCAATTTATAACAGGTGACATGAGGCCGGCCACACACGGGCCTCGTCCGGGGCCTCTGGTTGCCGCGGGTCGACCGCACTGGGACGCTCGCTCCACGGGCCAGGATGCGGTGTCGTTGGGGGAAGCGACGGTAGCGGCACCTCCTCGCTCAGGGTCCCGCGTCCAGACGGTCAGGTGAGGAGAAGCCGATAGGCCAGGCGCCCTCACGGGTCAGGGGAGACCGGTGTGGACTACCGAAAGACGACTCGATACGAGTTCCAATCAGCAGCCATTTTATTAAGGTAAAACAGAAGCTCATATAGGGAAGATGAGGGGAGGGGACGTGCAGGATTGGCAGCATGCAAATGTATAGCGCTCTGTAGTTGGTGGTTCTCCGTCAGTGGGCAGGCCTGAGGCCAGGGCATATTACTCCAGCCCCCACCTTTGGGGTTCTGGAGTGTTCTTGTTAGGTGTAATGAGTGCGTCGGGCCAGGCCTTCGGCCAGACTGGGCATGCTCCAAGAACAGGGTCACCAAGAGGTCACTGATATCCCCTATGTACATGCTCATTTTACACCAAACATACATTTTCTACACAAAACCCTCCTATACCTAATCCCATATCTCCCTACAATGACATAAAGGTACTCTTTACTGGACCTGGTTAAAACAATTTAAAATCATTTCTCCTGCCTTATACAAACAAAACTATGGTATAGTTCAGTCAAAGGCGTTGTGCTGTTCTTATTCACTGCAGCAGATTTTTATTATCCAGTGTATATGAATTTACATTGCCTTTAGAAATAGCTTTCTACCAATGCAGGCATTTTTAGAAATAGCAATGAACTAGAAAAGGTTTGTGGATTAAAAATAAAGCATAAAGCATACAGGATTGTCATCTCATCATGTACATAAATGATACAGAAGCTGAGTGAGAATGCCAATAGTTTTGAGCTAACCAACATCTGAATCTGTGGAAACATAACTCAAAATTTTGCAGCTAAGGGATAGATCATGTTTTATATTTGTCTTCTCATACCACCTCTCAGTAAAGCACTTCCAACAACACTTAACAGAGTGCAAGAGAAAAAAATCTTTGGTACAAAGTTGTCATCTAAGAAAAGAAACTGTCTTTCAGGGCCACAGTCAGTGTAGGTGGAGAAAACTGCTGGCAATAGTGCTATTTCTCTTCATGGAAAGGTATAAGCTGGAAAATAATATTTAATAAGACACAGCAGAAGTAAGATTGTTTTCTGATTCTTTTATGGCTTAGCATAGCTGCATTGATCAATGTATAAACTAAAACAATAAAGGGCACCTGGAGCCTGTCATATTTATGACAGGGACAGAGTCATTTAATCATGCTTTTAATCTTGGCAAACACTGTCTTGAGAACAAATATTTGTTTCTCCACTATTTTTACCAGACTTTATTCTAGCCTAAAATTAATTCTAGCCTAAAATTATTCACAAACCGTTTATTTCCTTCTTTGCTTTGCCAGTATCATTCTTCTAGTAGAATTCCTAGTTTCCCCACTCTATCAATCTACTCTGTAAATTTTTTTGGAGAAGTAGATATTTTTTTCAGTTTGCATTCACCAGTCTTCTATTTCCCTATTAACCATACACCTCTTTGCTACCCCCACTCAATTTTTATCTGCAAGGTCTAGTACAATAGCACGTCTGCTACAGCAGCCTAACTTGAAATTTCCTAGAATTGAGGGTACTCTCTTCTTTATCAGAACACAGAGTCATTCTGTGACCACATAATATATTACTGGCACACTGCACACTTGGACTAAGCCAAAAGGGTCTGTCATTTCCTCTATCTGAAAATTATCTAAAGATATGTAAAGCAAAAGCCTATGTTTCAGTTACTTGCTGCATGATAATTTTTGACTCCACAGTCAGAATCAAAGTTCTGTTGAAATATACACACTTGTGAAAGGCACAGATCCCTGCCATATGGAAAAAACATTAAATAAACTGTTCCTGTGAGTATGTACATGGTAAGTGGCTGCATCGCACAACTAAATATTTCAAGTACCACTGTGAGCACTCACTGTGCAGAGTTAGCTACTGAGCTGAAATTTTAAAGCAGACATAGAAAGCTTGGATTCCTCAAAATGACGTGGAGATATCTGGAACACAACACTTTCTTAGTAAGTTAGTCCTTCGGGTTCCAGTTCTAGGTGGAAAATCGAACTAGAAATGTTCAGCTAAAAAGAGAATCTCAGCCTGAATTCTCAAAGTAAGAGAAAATATTGCTTAAAATATTCATCTGTTGCAAAAGAAAAATGTTTCTTTTCTATCATAGTATTATGGAGAAAGTGACGTTAGGTGGTAAGCCACTGAGAGGGAAAAAAAAAAAGGAGAAAATAAAGTTTGTGTTTATTTTGAAAGAATGACCTCCTTAAGGTGACAGAAGAAAAGATACCAAGAAAAGAGCAACTAATGCCAGAGTTTTATCAAAATCAATTCACAGCTACTTGTCCTTCATTGAGGAGGCACATTCTTAATGAAGGGAAATATGATTGATGGAAGGTCCAGCAAAGAAATTGCAAACAGTAAATGCTAGTATTTATATAATATATGATGTCTTGAGAAAGGAAGGAAGGTAAGTTAATAGACCTAAATAGAATCTTCTAGTTTGTGCAATTTAAATATATATATATATGTATAAAATATTCTTATTGGGTTCCCTTCTGGCAGTCAGTCAACTTTTAATACCAGAATGGGGGTGCGGAAGCCAGGATAAGAAGGTAGTGGGAGAATCTTATCCATGGCCTTGATCATGACAATGTGACTCAGTATGTTATTATTCCTTGCATAAATAATATTGGGAAACATATGGATCTGCTTTTGGAGCAAAACATCAACCTAGCTATGAAGTGCTGGACACAGAGCCAAGGAATGTTTCAATGGTGTTCGTTTATGCAATTAAATTTGTCAGAGTAGGTAGCTCACTCTCCAAATCAGACAGATTTGGATTGGCTGGATCCATTTTACTTACATGGAACAGTTTTGTGTTTTCCATTACTATGCATTTGGACAGAAATGTGCTGAGGACTATAAGACGTGTCTCTGGACCTCTCCAAAAGTAGAATTTGTTTCTAAGACTAGGAGCTGAAACTTATGTCAAATTTATTAAGTAGGCAATAGAAATACATGGCAATGCTTTCTACTTAGCAGTACTGAAAGAGCAATGACCCACTGCAATATCTAATTCACATAATACTGAGAGTAGCTGCCTAGAAGAGTGAACTTAAGTTGATGGCAAAGTATATGATCTCATCTTTGTCAAGGAACCCATTAAGGAGCTAAACCTCACACACAATTGGGTTAGCAAGATCTCTTGTATAACATCAGAGTTAATAAAATAATAACACAAATGCACTATATAATTAGAAATAAATTGAATTCCATCAATTTTCTGCTCACTTTCTATTTGTCTCATATGTGTTTTTTTTCTCCTAATAGAAAAGGATGCATCTTCTTTCAAAGCATCCTTGAGACAGGAATTTCCAATTCAATTTCTGTAGGACAGTGATTTTAGATTTTGAAATTTTAAACAAGGAGTAACCTTATGAAACAGAGTGCAGCAGTAGGTTTAACTAAGTAAAATTAATTTCAAGTTAAAGGAAATACATTAATGAACACATACATTTTTAAACAAATATAGCAGATTTCCACTGTTTATTGAAAATATCCAGCAAAATCTGTATTTAATGTAGAGCTATGTAAGACCTCTCTCATAATCTAGTGAGGAAGCTTTCAAGATTTCTCCCTGATAGATACAAGCCCTGTATTTCTACAGAGGCACATACCTATCCAGTATTTATTTGAAGTCTTCAAAAAAATATTTGGATGCATTTGTACAGTATTGGTGTATTTGTGGAGGGTGATTCGTAATGTATTGCTTCCTCCCTGATATAAAATATATCCTTTAAAACAAGCACCCTACTTCTAAAGACTATTTCTATAACTGTTGCATAACTCAGTACTTCCTTGTAGAATTGATCATTCCAAACATTCTTACGGCTAAGGCATTTTGCTGTGTTAGTTTTGTAATGTCCAGCAATCCTTTCCTTCTCATGTCAGTCTACATATCTGACCTGCAAGATCATAGGGAATCACTGCAAATACATTAAATTCCAGGATAGTAGTAACAAGAGTGGGAAGACAAATGTACTTAATAGATTAAATACTGCTATTAGTAAACATGTCTAGAAGAGTAAGCCGACAGCTTGGCAATGTGTAGCATGTTTTCCTTTGTGCAGGATAGAAAGCACGGTTAAGAATGAGTGGAAGTACAGTAAGTTCCATGATCCATTCCTCTCCCATTCACATAGTTTTCTGTTGGCCAAGCAAAACCCAAATTTAGCACAACATCCCAGAGTTCACCAGTCCATATGAGCAAAACATGTTTCTAGGCAGTCAGCATACTCATTTTCCTGACTGAAAGTGAGCACTAGCCTAAAACAGCTATGTTCTTGCATGTACTCAGCATGAGTCACATTCTCAAAAATTTAAGCAGGAATCTAAAGACACTTACTGGTAACAGAAACAGAAAGATGTCCTAGCTTATTTCTTTAGCCTAGAAAACATTAATTTCTTATGAAAGGAAAGGAATATTTTCAAGACAATTTAGATAAAGCTATAAACTAATCACAATCCCTAGTTTCCCTCTTTTCAAACACCACTTCATTACTGGGGAAAAAAAAAATTTCTCCCTTCTTTCTATCTATTACTATGTAACTAATTTTTGATTCTATAGTGCTAGCTGTTTTATCTTGGCTCTTTACAGAGAGACCTGTCATGACCACTTGATATCCTGATAAACAGTCGGATGGCTACTATGGGTAACTTTTGAAGGGGTGAGTTCTAATTGCTTGGCTTAGGAAGACAGAAAACAAAGAGATGGGGTATAGAGGTGTGGATTTTGTTTGTTTTTGTTTTTCTGTTAGAAATAAGATTGAATGCTATCACGGAATTGTATGAGCTTAGGCAAGTGATTTGACTAAGCATATCAAAGAAAGAAGCCTAGTTTTCAAAGCCAAGCAAAACCAAAACATGTTTAAGTGCAATATTAAACTGACTTTTTCTCTTCTGCACCGAGCATGTTAACTGTTAAGCTATAGAGATTTCTTAATTCTTTCATTCTCCGGGTCACTGCACATCTAATGGTTCTGTTTGAAGGGGAACAGAAGAGCTTAGGAGAGTCCCATTACAGAGCAGTTCTATATTGCCACTTTAAAAAACATATTCAAAAGAAATTGGTTTAAATATCAAAATTATATCCCTGGAGAATGCTTCAAATATTAACCTGTTGCACAGGGAGAGGCATCAGCACCATATCCTCTGTAAATTATCTAGAGGAGTATTCAAATGAAACCTCTCAGATTGGCCCTTCCAGGCACCACGGGAAGTTAAATGCTACACTGTGAACATGGTTGGCTGAATAAAGCTAAATACAGTTATTTCAGAATTTTAAATGAAAAATGTTGGAGTGGGCCCATTAGCTGCCTAGGTCATAAATTCATAAAACTACGAAGGCTTTTTTATGAGAATAAAGACAAAATCTGACTTGAAATGACAAGTATAACATCGGAAGAGAAGATTTAAAATTATATAAGGCATCTAGAAAAAATCTTCATGTGTTGTTTAAACATCATGTTGAGTATGGTATACAATCTCAAAGTGATATGTCTGCCTGAAAGTATATGAAAGTTACAGTGACCCTAGGTTATCCATCTCAGTGTAAAGAATGTATGTAAGTGCTTGATATACTTCCTCTTTTCATGTTCTCTCTTTAATCTTTTGCATCAAAATGTGCATAAAGTCACTTCAAAAGAATTTCTCTGTAAATCTTTGCAACAATTAACATCAAGCTCTTGCTTTAACAAATCATCAGCAGAGAGAGCTTGCCAGTTCTGATAGCTGTGATCTGATAGCTTCAGACCAAAAAGCATCTTTGCTAGAACACCTTTTCAACATACATATACCAGGTTTTGTACACCTGTTTTGATGATACATTCTGCCATCCCACTTGTCTTTTATGTGATTGCTGCTTTTGATGTTGTAAAGGCAATAGGCTTGATTTTGATAGTTATTTCCGGGGATTTGTGCACTGTGATTGCTAATCTATTACAAAAGATATTCTCATTATTTCAATAAATCATAACTTGATCTTACTTTGCTCTTATCAGTCTTCTTTTGACTTATGAATTCTGCTTTTCATTTCCTCTGAGCTGCTTTACTAATTGGCAGGTGGTCCTGATGTGGTTCACTACAGCAACCTCTCTCAGGTTACTGTCTGACTCTCCAGATGTTTAATTTCATCATTTTGATATGCCTCAGTGACTTTCTAGGCTAGCTCTCCTTAGCACGGGTACATGAATCTCCCTCTTCGGTTCTTTTCTCCCATTAGAAAAAGTGATTTGTTGTTGTTGTTGTTGTTGTTTTAACATTTAACATTTGAATTAATTCCCTCGGCATTAGCTTTGGGATTTTAAAGAAGCTTTCACAAGGTTATTGTGGAAAACCTTCAAATCTCATCCCACTCCCCTCTGTAACAGGAACGTTTTTGTGACATTGTATATAATTATGATGCCTGATAGGATGACATACTCAAAATTCAGCATTACCATGTGATCCCTAGTTTGACTCAAAGTTCTTGATTTATAGACATACAGAAAAAAAGTATGAAGAGATTTATGAACATTGCAATTGTCTCAAAATTCTGGAGTGGGAAACACGTTTCATTTATTATCTCTGGGTACTGCAAATCTTCCTTTTTTGATACATATGACACCTAGAATGATGAAAGTTCAAATCTGTAATATTTTGTCAAGGAATCATTTTACATGCCCTGGAAAAAGAACATAATAATTGTTCTGCAATACCTGAAGACTCCTGTAAATTGTCTTATGCTACCAGGTTTCCTTTATTGCATTTTTCATGCCACAGATCTGTGAATGAACAACAGCTTTTAAAATGACACTCACTTATTTTAATTCATTGCTGTACACTTGGTCTTGAATTAAGTTGATTTACTTCCAACTCTGTAATATCTTGGCTACTATAGCTAGGCAAATAGCTGTGTTCAGCTACAAATGGAAATGATTTATATTATTTACCAATTTTGATTGATAAAAATATTTTAATCGTTCTCCAGGTTCACTCACTGTTAAAACTTAAACTCAAGTGCAGACATAATTTTTAAGATTCCAAAACTCTTAAGACCTTTGAGTAAAGTAGATATCAAAATGTCAAGTTTCAAAATATTAAGGGTCAAGTTTCAATCATTTTCAAAGCCAAAAAGCCGACCTATACAAATTTCCTGAAAAGAGTTAGGGATTTGCTCACATTTGCATTGTCCACAAAAACTTGAGATTAGCATCTGAACTCAGCATCCTGGAGTCACCAGTGACTTTTCTCATCCAGTCTTTAGAATATCTACTTAGAGAGTGAAATACATATTAAAATCAAAATTAACTTAATTGCTAAGAGTATTACTAACTTTCATTGTGATGACAATTTCAACCACACAAAAGGTCTCTCTCTATTAGATGTTCTTCATTTATTCAATGAAAGTGATACAGATCAAGTACTTAAAGTAACAGCTACACCAACGCTTTTAAAGGTGTATATTATCCCAGGATGATAGTAGTCGATGAGTCCCTCTTTCTAGTATTCTAAAAAACAGATTTAGAGAATATATCTATATATTAGCCTAAATTAGCCTAAATTAGCCTAAAAGGAGATACTTCTTACATCAAAAAGGCCAAAAAAACTCCCATCTTTTCATTTAATGTCTAAAATAGTCACTTCGCCAAAACAATAGTGAAAGGGAAATGAAGTGTGAAGTCACACTACAAAGCCAACTTTATCACATACTGTTCTGTGAAAAGTCACACTTTGCTTCCTAAAGAAAAAATAAATGTAAACAAAACAAGAGAAATAGGAGTTATGATGTATCTGTCCAATTTAATTCTAGAATAATAACCCCCGCCAAATGCCCTCAGTGAGTGTAAATGTTATATTGAAATCAAAGACATCATCTATTTATATTTCACAAGCTAACAGCTGACACAGACATTCAAAATTCCTGAAAATCTGTTTGGACATCACAGGTAGAATGAAAGGGCATTTTAAAAATTTAAATAGGAGTTTAAAAGAGGAGTTTAAGATGATATTTGATTCTAATAGACAAATATTAACAACAATACTGTAGAGGTTCTATTCCTAAAGTATGAGTCCATCCAAAGCCTAATGGAGCAGTCGGATTTATGTAATCTATGAACTTTAAAAACTTTATATCATTGTTATAATTGAGAACACTCTTGAGCATGCAGTCATGGTTGCGTGCCAGAGTCTGTCCAAGCACATGCTCTTGTTCCAATAACTGGCAATACATGGGCAGCATGAGATACTACAAATGAAACTAGTGAATTGAGAATTCCCTGATGAGATGGAATCTGGAATCTGGCATCTCATCCGCTCTGTCCATTAATTTCGGCACAGAACATGAAAAGACTCAGTTGGCAGGAAGACAGGCTGCACTGCAATAGTGAAGAGTGTGCATGTTACAACCCTGTGTAGGTCTGTACTTACACCTAACTTCGTGTGCCCTGATCTACTAGACTGAGAAAGGGTAAATGAAAGCACACTTTTTTTTTTTTTTTCGCTTGTTCTATGCCTGTCTAAGTGGAGGATACCTGAACTGTTGTATTTATGATTGATAATGTCATATAGTAGCACAGATCCACCTCATTATACTTTCAATCCTTCTTGTTCATGAGATTATTTAATAAATGGCACCCTCTTCGCAAGAAAGATAGCCATAATCAATGTGCATAAAATAATTTTTATTGGTTATAATTATACAAGGTCATTTTATTGGTGCAGCTAGGTTGATAGATATCTCTGTAATTGTTTTCAAAGACACAGACAACTATAATAGAATTAAGTAACAAGGGATTGATTCTAGCTACATCAAAATCAATTCAAACTGATGGCAGAAACTCACAAAGAGATCAACAGACTTAAGGCTAAGTCTTAAAAAAAAGCCTTTTCTCCTCAAATTCTGAGTTTGCTGTATTTTTAATAGAAAGAAAATATTAAAACTTTTAAAGTGGCAGTATTTTTATAATACAGTCTAATGTAGCACAGACATATATTTAAAAAAAAAGTCATTGACACAGTTTTGTCAATTGTGGATCTTTGATGATGCTACAAAGCTGAAAGGTTAACATGTTATTTAAAAAGGAGAGAAAAACTAACCCTTTATTTCAATGTGACAGATGTACTTGCCTTGAGCACTAACAAGGCATAGCTAATTACTGATACAGTTGCAGAAAAAGGACTCTGACAGTCATGATCTATGAACAAATTTGTCTTCCAAGTGACAAGTCAAACAGAGGTTACTGGGGAATATTGGGCACCGCCAGCACAGTGGGTGGGTTACAAAAAAATTCTGCACTTTCATTTTTATTGCTATAGGGAAAATATTTCACCTTCATCTCAGATGATGTCTGAGACCATTTCATGCTTTTATTCATTAAAAGCAGCAATATTTCTTTCCATAAATTGCCAAAAGTTTTTAATTCAGTGGTTTCTTAGAAGCTCAGTTTTATAATTTTTTATATGATCTATCATACAGTATCTGTTTTAGAAAGATCAACTGATGAACAACTAAATAATGCATCATAAAAATAACACCCTCAGATTTTTGAAATCAGAACCTATAAAAATATACATCTGTATTTTGAAAGTATCTGAAGTCTTACATTGTCTTGTCATTTAAAATGTAATGCAATTTCTGAGAATTTGCACTATAGTGAAAGTAAATGGTAATAAACTGATGCTATTGTACAAAATCAGATAATTCTATTAGCAAACCCAATTTATACCAAATATAATAACTGAAACACAGTGAAAAGCACATAGCTAAATACTCTTGCCATTATCTCTGCTTGAGTCTACAGTCCTCATTTTTAGAGTTTCACTTTTGAGATAAAAACATTGTAAATTCATTTCATCTAGAAAGAGTTCCGATAAGACCAAGTTAAAATATTGTTCTTTATCAAGATGAAATAGTTATTTTTATTTATGAATAATCTGTATAACTCATGAATAATGTTATAATTCATGATGCAGAATCAGTGCATCTGGAAGGTATGAGGACTGAAATATTAATATGCAGGATTTTTTAATCAGCATACATTCTTGTAAAACAAACTTGTTTCTAGAATTTATTCTGCATATATTCTGCATTCTTTGACCAGAGAACAGAACTGAATCTAGGTCCCCCCCCTCTATGGGCAGTGGTTTTAATCACTATACTATTGTAAACAAAAAAGGTAAAAGCCAAAGCTACTTTTTGAGTGGAAGTGGTTGAGTTGAATTCATTGCTGTCTATGTTCGGTACAAATAGAGGCTGCTTACATGAGGTAACCTGCAGGGTATTGCATAGGGCAGAGATGTGACTGAATGTCCATCTGCGACCAGGACAGTGTTTCTAGGCATACTGACCTAGGTAAAGTTTATTATCATCCTCTAGAGCTTCTCAGATAAGCTAGACATTGAACAAATATCTCCTTTCTTCATGGGTTTCATAAAATTAACGTTAAGTACTTGGGTGCTTTTGCCTTATTTCTTAAGCAGTGTGCACATTAAAAAGAACAAATAAAAACAGATTTACAGAGTATCATCTTTTTTCATGTCATATACTTTTCAATTGATATTTAAAAATGTGCTGAAGATTTTTCAGCAACATTGTGATGAACTGAAATACCATAAGATATAAAATGAAGGTTTCTTCTTCTTCTTCAGATTTATATTTTCACAACTAATGTATCACATCAACCATATATACATTCAATTTCATTATTACAGTGCAAGAAGTATTTAGACCGTGTTGTATCCAGTAAGTGAACTCCCAAGCAGCAGCTGCTCGGTGGTTTATGCCACTCCTGACTCTTATAAAATAGTTCTGGCAAAGATCCCTAAGATATTTGAAAAAAAAATCTTTTCTGCAGTTCTCTTAACTCTCTGGGGAAGCTGAGAAGATGCCCCAGCTGATCCACTCCCCAATGCGGTGTTCGTGCTCTGCTGAGCAAAAACAGGAAAGTCCCCTGCCGGAGTGAGAATTGCAGGGAAGTACTGTGGGAGTTGACAGACCATATGTACAGGGCGGAGTTGGGTACTGCCCTTCACAGGTTGCAAGAAAGAAATGAATAGACATGAGAACCACTTATTAGTGCAGCTATCACGACTTACTCCTTCAAACCTGACCTTCTATATCAGAGCATGAATTGCATCCTTAACAGCTGGAGACTGCACACTACCTGACATTATGTAAATGGTATCAGTTCTCCAAACAGGGAAGGCCCCAAAGGATTTAATTAATTTTATTAATTTATTCTGGTCCCAAAGCCTTATCTTTAAAATGTGCATGCTTGTGAGTTACTAACAGAACAAAGAAACCCCAACTTTTGTCAAAGACTAAGAATTCTCACTTCACTTTCCACAGAGACAAAGTACTTGCACCATAAAGTAAATCAAGAATATTACTGTAATATTTTTTCTTCTTTTAGCTAAGGGTTCAATCAGACAGAATTTGATGATAATGTTTGTGCAATGACTTCTTGTTAAACACTCATTCCTGTCTGAACTGATGATCTCTGACCACTAGTATAGCCCTGGGACCACACTGTAAACTGGCAAACTAATCCTGAGTAAGAGTAATCCTTCATTTATCAAGAGCTGTGATATATTCTGGGTAAACCCTGACGTATGATATTGGGATACTATGTTATATTTCAATGAGAATTAAATAAAGGGCTAGCTGAAATACTGTTGTCAGCACAGCATCTGTTCATATGATCTTTTAGTCATAATAATAGTGTTAATTCTCAGTATATCAAAGTAGACGTGGAAACTAACACACACAGTGCACCTTCTGAATATTCCCTATGAACTGCTCATGAGCAATCTGCAGGCCAAGAATTTATGCACTGTAGAAATAAATGAATATTTTTTGGATAATGAATAAATCTAAGAATTCTGCCATATGTTTGTGGACAACTGGTGAACAGAAAAAAATGTTGGTGAAATTTAACCCAATAAATAATTCATTACAAATTACTTGCATACTCTAAATTTAAACCCACAGATTTAACTCTCTCTAGGTTTCTTTTTTAGAAGTAGCACTACCACCCAGTGCCTTCATGCATTATATACTCTGCCATCATGATTGGTTATCATCAAAAGCTTTACACCCAGCCAGCAGAGGAAGAGAGCAATCCCTTCTGGTCAAAATGTTAAATCAGGTTACATCTCACCTCGCTATTCTGAAGCTGAAAATATCTGCATTTGAATGACCAAGCTTCCCAGATAGATTACAGGATAGAATAATCCAGTGGTGCTTCATTTGACTTTATCTGTTCTTTGTAACCTGTCACTGCTGAATTTTTCAGAAAAACTGACTAGGGTTAGGGAACCAGGCACAATGAAAGTCAACATTATCACCTCTTTCTCTCTTCAGGTCAATAGTTCAGCATCATCACTCCTCAATAAGTAGTCTCATTTCTGAAACCTATTTCTAAACCTAAAGTTTTTATCTAAAAAGCCAATCTGCTGACTGTTTTAATGCTGTCAAGGAAAGGAAGTTAGAACAAAGCAAAAGAGAAGAAGATAGAAAAGAGTCTCCACTATACCCCTATCTGGAGGGAATAAGTATTTAACATGACGCTTGTTACTCAGAACACTGCAAGTTTTTGCATCATACTTCCCAGAAAGGTTTGTCTGAGCGCTCCATTTTGCTTTAGCAACCTGTGAGTGGCTTCATAAATAATGAAGAAAACTGAACGAAAAAGGATAACTTGCTATGTACATGGACCAGGCAAAGACTACAATGAGTGACCCTATAATAATTCAGAAATTCAGTGATTTGTTATGCACAATAGTGACACATACAAATGCTAAATTAGCATTTTTTTTGCATTACACTTTACCTTAAAACTTAATCTTGTAACTGCTTTCTTCATGGACTCCTTGTCCAAATATTTCTGCAGGCCTGAGTAATTGGTGTGGATGCTGGTATATGAATTTTAATTGGTTTGATATAGTCCTGGTCCCACTGTAATTCCAGGAAGAAAAATATAGAATGAAACTTAAATACAAACTTATCTCTAAGGCTGATTTTGCTCAGCTTAGCACAACAGAAAAATTGATGCACTTGGAGCTTAGCTGTCAAGATCCTACATTGTGACAAGGCAGAGAGTCCTCAAAAGAGTCAGTTAAGGGTATTATTCCCTTTAAAACTCTTTTTTTTTTTAAATAATCTTATCCATTAAATGATAGAGAATCTGCAGTTACCCTAAGAAGTCAATGGAGGTTTGGATACACAAATGCAGAAAAGGTAAATATTATCCTTTTTTAAAAAAATAAAAATAAAAGCCCGCCATAACGTTTTGAAAAATGGAAATTTTCAATAAGAAGTAAGCATTCAACTCTAATATTTGGTAATGAGTACAATCAAGGGACACTTACCAGCATTATTTCACCTAGTAGTGAGAGCAAATATTAGGTAATTTTTCAAAATCAATTCTAGCATCAAATGTATTGTACATTTGCCAGCCTTTTCTTTACAACCTAGCAGCTCTTTAGAATATGTTTCAAATCAAAAAAGCTTGAAGAAATGTTCCAGATATATATGAACTGTAGGATTAATATAGTGCGGGGATAAACAGTTATGGCTTGATACATTTCATTTAAAATCTTTTAAAAAATTGAATTCTGATGGTCACATGGAGAATCAGATTAACTCCAGGGATATAACAGCCTGCAGTGCCTTAATAAGTGTCATGGAATGAATTTAGGCGTTTAGTTGTAACCATGAATATGTTTCTATATCTATGTCATGAAAAATGTTCACTGCAATATTTGAAGAATGATCGCTTTGTAAAGGCATCCATCCATCTTTTACTATATGCTTATCTCAGTTAGTTAATATTTCAAATTAGGAAAACTGCATGAATAGTTGTATACTTTGGTTAGGTAGGAACAACAGCAAGAGTAGTCAAACGTACATCTCACACCCATTTGCTTTTTAGCAAATGTCTCATTCTTTAAAGACCCAACTCCTGAAATCTTCTAATCACACTGAAATACTTGAAAAAGCATTAGATTTCTAATCACTATTTTTGTGGTTAGAAAATCTTTAGAGCACATCTGAGCAAACCAAAAGCATAATAATAATAATAATAATAATAATAATAATAATAATAATAATAATAAAGGATGTCATTCTCTTTTCCTCTTCCTCTCCCTCTCTGACTGTTATTTTCAACCTAATGTCACAATTTACTGTGGACTCATGATTCTTGAAGGTTTCATAATAACAAATGAAGCTAGCACTTAATTCTGATTTTTGGTTGTTCTACTTACACTGTCTCTAGGAAATACACGGTAACATTTCTTTTGTGCTTTCTTTCTGTTAAAAAAATTGTAGGAAATGCTGTTAGAACATGGTCCAGAGTTTCAAGACTAAGATTTTGTGACAATTTATCACCTACAGCACTAAACACCTACAGTACTAATGGCTGTACCAATTGGTAGTCTTGGAGAAGTCCCTTAAATGTTCTACACTTCTGTTTACCCATGTAAAATGGTCTATTTCAATAACACATTTCAATGTGGTTTTCTTGTTACTTTTGAGGAAAAGTCTAATAGTAATAGGTAAATGACTAGTACTAAGATATTTTTCACGCATATGCACAGTAGGTGCTCTTTGGGTAAAAGAACAGAATTTTGCACTAAACTCTTTTTCTCTTGGTACTACTATCTTCTAAAGAGCAGCTGATGTAGGTGATTTATACTTCCTTGTGTATCTAAGGAATTAACTGAGAAAAAGCAGGACACAAAGATACACAAAATAAGTAAAGTCAGAAAGCAGGAAAAATAAAATGTATAAGCCACAAAGCTAAATAAAACAAATCCAGGAAAGAGAAGAGGCAAAACTCCAGCTGCTCACTGCAATATTGAGCACTGCAATTTTGACCCAGCTGCATGTAATAAGTCATTCAAAATCATTTCAAGTCAGTCCATCAATAATCAAGTTTGACTCTTTCCTTCTTTTCCTTATGAAGTAAAGTTAACATAAGAACTGATTTCCTAATCAGAACAATTTATAAATCTATCTGCACTTGGCTTTTCAGAAATGCTGACCAGTCATGTTTTCTATTCAGAGTCTCTGACAAAAATCTACAAGCGAAGACCATAGTATCAGTTCTGTTAATCAACCAAAGTTTATAAAAATTTCTTGAGTTTTCATACATTTTATGCAAACAGGCTCATCACCGAGGTAACCACAAGGTTCTCTTTCTCTGTAGAAAAGAAGATAATATTCATACATTACTTTATTTTTCATCTTTATTATGTTTACTTACCATGCTTTTACAGTTAAGCTACAGCACTATAAATTTACTGATCTTCTAGGAATCTTATTATGCATATACTTTGAATATATAGGATGTGTATATAGAATAGCTTTAGAAAGAAATCAACAGAAAGGGAATCAAAAGACAGACAAATTCCATTTTAGGTGGCAATCCTATGGTGAGAGATGGCTACTGTGAAACAGGAAAAATAAGATACTACTGTAGTACTGTAAATAGACGTACAGAAACAGGATTCAGAGCTAATTTATGAGGTCACACTCAGCTCCAGACACTTTCTGTCATTTCAGGTTTTAGGTTAAGCTACACTGAAAGGTTTGTCCTTTGTTATTTGTTTGCTTATCAGTTTCACATTTGGAAATTTCTAGAATATTTTAAAGCTTACCATTAAATGCTACGTTGGACAAAATAAAATAAAATAAAATAAAATAAAATAAAATAAAATAAAATAAAATAAAATAAAACAAAATAAAATAAATCTCCCACTAGGAGTTTGGGAAAATATATCCAGGAGTCAAAGTAAGCTCTATCTCATTTTTGTTTTCCTGTTTTGCTCCAAAATGATCAGTACAATATGTTATGGAAGTAAATTTTAACTCTGATCAACAGTAAAGGAGGTCAAGCTGTGGTAGTTATATAAATCTAGTGAGGTTAACTAGCCCATAAAAAATAAGTGCTGAAGTGTTCATTTCTCAGTGGGTTTTACTGCTGGATGACTGGCTTTTCCTTTTCTACCCCTTTTATTATGAGCTTCTTCAGAAAAGAAAATTCTAAATGATTTCTAGGGAAGAAATAAACAATAAAAGTTATTGCAACCTTTATATGAGGCGTATTATTTGTCTCTACCAGAATGAGTCAAAGAGACTTCTCATATTTATTCTATAGTGAAAAAGTCAAAAATAGACCAAGTGACATGCTACTAAATTTTGTAGTACAATAATATATACTTCTTTTTTCCAGAGTTATATTTGATTTTGTGATTGCAATGTCTTTTAAAATTGTTAGTTTGGAAATCAAAAAGATAAAATACGAATCTGGAAAATATCTAGTTATCAGTGGTAATCACATCTTCCTTTCTCTACCAAGCAGTGGTGGAACATTAGAATCTGAACCTTCATTATTCCACTGTTGTAAAACGTATAATATCTTCTCTTTCCTTTATATTAAACATACTTTCCACTGTTGTTTTATTTCACTCAAAACTATGCTGGCAATTTTCTCCTATTTTACGTAGAGGAAAAAATTGTACATGGGCTAAATTTATGGTGGCAGAACTTTTGTCTTGAGAAAGGCATTTAAATATATCTTATTTTTTCTTTATATTATTTAATTTACAGTCATATCTCTTCAGTTTCCAAATATATAGAATGAACAAAACAAAAATCATGCACTTTTCTTAGCACATATTTACAGCAACTATATTTCTGAAAAAAATATGGAAAATGAAATAACATTCAAATAAATTTTATGTTATTTCCTTTAAAAAGAGATGATTTTAGCACTGAATTAAAATTTCATTTTATATGGGCTCAAGTGTACAGTGATCAGAGTCTTTAGGAAAACAGAATTCTAACTTTAATTATTTACATCGTCTTGTGAGTCAGGGGAATTATTCATAAGAGAAAAATTAGGAGTACAGTTAAAAGGTTTACCTTTAAGGTAGACAGTCCTTTAAACCCGTAAATCTCACAATTCCCCCAAAATCAGAAGGCTTGTTACCTTAGTACCAGCTGAACATCTTGCCCTGTTGCTCCATCCTGCCTATGTTTTTAAATAGTTTTAATAGTTAAATAGTTAAAATAGGTGAAATAATCGGACTCTATATTTCTTAAATTTAATGAAAACCTGCATGAGAAAGTTCTGAGCCTGACTATATTCTGCACAGTTTACTGAATTTAAAGAACAGGTCTAGATCTCCAGTTGTTACATCAATTTCTTCCATTGACTTTTCACAGGGCAGCTGAGATGTTGCTCCTGTTTGGTTTTTGTCTGTTCAGTCTAATTTGAGTATAAAATCTTCTAGACAAGCTATCTTTTACAGAGTGTGTGCACGGAGCCTCCCACGATGGATCCCTAAAGAGTAGTTTCAACCTCCATCTGCTATCACGGCACAGCTAATAAACAACATCCACAGGATCCCAGGATGGAGTTCCTCTTCACTAATCTACTCTTCTTGTGTCTACAGAGAAGTTCCTTACAGCTTTCTGTAAAACTGGAGGAAATGCTTCACCAAGGAAGCTAATGATCTCTTCACAGAAAAGTAGGAATGCCTTAATGGGCAAGGAATTAAACAAGAATGCTAAGCACATGTTTATGAAATAAGAGATATCCTCAGATAGAAGTCATTATGATAAATAACCACTGCTCATCCAAAACTATTTCTCTGCAAAGAACACATTGATTTTTAAGTGCTTGAAATCAATGGGAACTGCTGCTTAAAAACTGATAGTGCAATATGGCGTATGTTATCAATGGTTTACATTTATTCTCTGTACTGAGATTTTCAGTTGACTGCCTTTTGGATTAGTTGTTGAACTTCTTGGGATGATGTTTTTAAATTTAAATTTTAAATTTTGTTTTAGGCAAATTTCAACTTGAAGTAACAGCTACACAGTCTGGCCTGCACTGGTTCCTTTGGTCAGAAATAATTACTCTGTGATTAGATACCTCACTTCCACTTGACTATGAGATTTTCTCTACTGGCATTTTTTTTTTTTTTCAGTTTTTTAATAAGCAGTAGATGACAGTTTCTACACTGTTACCGACAGTTTCTAAGTAGTCTGCTTTGGTGCTTTGGGTATTTTGGTCTACCAAAAAACACATTCTAGGATATAATTCCAGTTATGGAGGACTGAAATGGAAGGAATCATTGTTTTATATATGTCTACCTTCTTAATAGAATCACAGACATAAACAGTAAGGTTCTGGCTAACTATACATAAGTGCACATGACATAATATACAAAGCTGCATATGGAGAAAACAGAGAAATGTTTAAAAGTATGTCTATAGCATAGACTCAGCTTAAATATTGTACTGAGGTCTAGTTAAAAGAATTGGAAAAGAATACTCTAGAAACAGAGAGCAGTTAGACTGGGAAATGAGGGCAAGATGGCAAGATGTTCAAAGGAAGAGTTTTAGAAGCGTTCAGGACACAATGACGATGACAAAGCTTAGGAAGACCTTACCTGTGTGGGCTAATCACATATCAACTATTCTTTGCATATTAGTTTAAACTTTCTGTTAAATTGCTACAGTTGATATCAAATATATACAGATCATGCATTGGAGTCTATGTGGCAGTTCTGATAAAAGTACAAGAAAGTTTTTTTCTTCTTTCCATCAACGGCTAGTGCAGCATATCTTTCTCAGAATTCTTTCCTGATTAGAAGATGATTTCCAGAGTATAAATTACAAAGTTTTCCAGGGCTACCTGTGCAATCATATCTTAAATATACAAGTCTTCAGTAAATCTCCAGACTACTACAATTCAGATTATATAGGAAAAAAAAAAAGAAGGAAAAAAAAAAAAGCAAGCTATAAAGAAAGCGAGTAGTGTATCAAAAGCATAAAAGAAATTAAATATAGGATTTGGCTCATTAATTATGACTTAAAACTAGTCAACTATGCACCTTGTATCTTGTTCCATTGTCTTTTTAGGGAGTCTAACCTGATTTAATAAGAAACTAAATTTGTTTTGAACTTCAGAAAGATGCAATAAATGTTTAGAGCATTTAAAATTGTAACTCATTATATTAGTGAAACTGGGTTTAGAAACATTCAGAAAGAATTTCTTTATGTTCTCCGGTACCCTTATTTCTACAGAAAATCCAAATGCCTTCTCATTCAATTATAAGAAGCAATGATTACACAATCAGATTTTATAAGTAGTCAGGAAAACAGAGAAAATAAACAGAAATAAAATTAAGAACAAATATATTTTTCTTCTCTTGCTCTTTTTGCCAGCTTACTGCAAGCGTGCCACACATAAGCATGCACACTTAGAAAAGTCTCTACTGCTCTGCCAAGTCTTATTTGTAAAAGGCGGGGTGAAGAGTTCAGACAGACATCTAAACATCTCCCCCTTCCCCCCCAAAATAGCTCTGATTTCTGCTTCATACACAGACAAACAAGGGATGCCTCCCATCGGACTCTCCACAGACCTGTCACTGTCTACCCTTAACTGTGTTGTATTCATATGTTCTGTCATGCAGCAGGACATTGGCTGGACCGCTGCAGAATTGCCGCTTTGCAGAACTGCCTCGCATCTCCGGCTTTCTGTGACTCCCGCAGGCAGCATAATTCCTGATGAAAGTGTGCTCCCTAGTGTTGCAGCGCCACAAAGGCCAGCAAGCTTCAGAGACGAGCCTGTAAAGGAAATGGGTCTTGGAGCATTCCTACAGCAGATTCCTTCTGCAGGACTTGGGCTGTTAGAATATCTGTGCTACTCCCCCTGACACTTTATATGCATGTAGATTTTAAAATAAAATCCAGCTTCAGACAACTTCCTTTATTTTATTATTATTAGAAAAAAAAAGGTAAGAAATATCCCATATTGAATGACTCAGTAGACAGTTTTCAGTCAGGAATAACAAAGATTCTGTGCTTAAAAGGAGTTAAAAATCATAGATATTTGAATACATCAGTGGTTTAGTTTTCAGGATTTCTCAGTTCCCATAGCATCTTCCAAACTGCATTGAAATTTGGGTTAACATTTTTAAAATAAACCTCATAGAGCCCCGGCATGCTGCTGATTCAGCTGTGCCTGTAATCTATTTCACCTGCTGTGCATTACATGGGACAAATGTAGAAAGCAATGTTTTTAGCTCAGAGACACTGCAGGATGGAATTATTCATATTTATCCCTTGTGTGGTCATTTCCTCCCAAATGCAGTGAATCTATGCGATGGTGGGATGAATCTTTCTAACTTTAGGCATTTAAAGTTAAGCAGATTTACAACTGGTCATCCAGTCTACCACTATAGGCAGCGGAGAGAGACAAACACTTCCAGGCTGTGGTCCATTCTGCCTGCTTTAGAAACTTATTTTAGACTGGAGCTTATTACCCTCTGTCACCCTATCAGCAGATTAGCGTAGATGTCAAGCTTCCACATGACCAAATTCAAACATGGCAAAATCCACCCTAAGTGCTAAGTCATAAAATTTTCATGTGATAAAATGTGAATACATGTAAAATTTCATATTCATTCATTTTTCATAGATGTACATGGCTGCACAAGAAACCCCATTCTGGGAAATAACACACACTGTATTTAGTGGTGACAGCCAAAGTTAAATATCGCTCCTGATAACACGAATTCACACAATACCAGGATTATTTACTGTGATGAAATCACCCTTGAGGCATAACATAAAGATCAAAATCCAGGTCAATGGCATGTCATGGAACTGATCTTGTATCCCTTGAGCACCTCAGACATAAATTACTTTTTTGGTGACATCACAGTTTTTTCTCCAGTGGCGGTATGATTATGTTACAAAGACAAAACTATCATCTGGTGTAGACGGATGAACCTGTTAAATACAAATGAACCCATTAAAAAAGAGGAACTTTAGAAAAATTTTTCAGAATGGAAGCCTGAAAGTACTGGACAAACCCACCCTGTGACTCCACAGTTAAATGAGAGTTTGGAAAGCACAAATACATGTTTGCACAACTCATCCATGATATTCTAATAAACAGGTTATAAATATTTCAGACATAATTAATAACTGATAGAGTTGGAGGCTTCTGTTTTGCAGGCACAATCACTTTCTTAATCATCCAAGTGAAATTATATGCCTCTGCAAAAATGGAGGCCTGCATTTTCCAAATGCGGTTACATGTTTACATACTCATGGAGAATAAATAGCTTGCTATTCAAATAGCCCAGCTGAGTATTACAGCAATGATCACAGTGTAAATCTGATATTTTCTAGAATACTTTTGGAATACTTTTTTTGAATATTTCTGGAATGTATTTTTGTTTGTTTGTTTTGTCTCTTCTGACATCACGATCAGTAGTTAGGAAATAATTGTCATCAAAGACTTGTATCTCACATAGCAAATATAAACTATACCTAACCTGCGTAGACACTCATCTCCCTTTTTGCAAGAATAAAAGATAAACATATTTAAATCCCACAAATATAAAATGATGTGTTTGGGGTAGGTAGATAGATGTATAGGTATACCTAGGCATACCTAAGTATAGAGATCCTACCTTTTTCAGATTTTCTACACAAAATACTTTTTCATTTTGTTTCTGATAGTATGGCCAGTTCCTCATTTTTTCTGTACTTTAGCGCTTCAGACGGTCAAAGGCCAATAACACTTTTACTACCTAAATTAGTATAAATAATATTTTCATAGTAGAAAATAAGTCCATATTCAGAAGTTTCAAATTCCTCTGAAGTCACTGGGGATCTAGGCAATCATGAGATATATAATAGTGTAGGACCCAGATTCTTTCTGAGTACTCAATTTAACTTTGAAGATTCAATCTGCATATGGCACATTAGGTTAGGAATGAGAAGTCAATGTACCTATATTTGCTCCTTTTAAACTTAGAATGGAGGTTGAAATATCTGATGAAAATCTTGGAAAAAGAAGAAAAGTTCTGTGCACATTCCAGGTTGTGGAGATCAGATAAATCCATGTGATTTATCAGTCCTGTTTATTACTGAGGAAATTGTCTATGATTCTGTGTTAGAATCCAAATTTAATCTTAAGTGTAGGACCTTTGTGTTATATTCTGCTTCCATATGCGTATATATGCACACAGAGGTAACAGCAGAAAGGCTTTTATCTGGTGCTGTTAACTGAGATATTAGAAATTCTAAATGCAACATGACTCGTGGAAGCATTAGAAACTAGAACATGAAAAAGTATGTTGATGTTATTGTTTTGTCACTGTTTCTGTATTTCTCGTGCTATGTAATATATGATGGACTTCTGTTTTAAAGTTTTGCATAGACAAGTTAATTCTCGGAAGCATTAGAAACTAGAGAAATCCTAACTCTAGTAAATAGAAATCCTTCCTCTAGTAAACAGGAAACTGTCTTGCAGGAAGTACTCTTCTAAATCTGGGTTATGTTTTTATATATAGAATAGGGACATGGCACATTCTCCTTGTAGCCAAAGCTAATCAAGCATCATTACATTATTCAGTTTGTTAAAAGCAAAAAGGTATATTATTTTTATTTGACTTTTTGCCTCACTCAAATACTTCATGTGATGTCAGATAGAATAAGATTCTGCTTTTATAGAGTATAATCATTATCATTCTTAATTAATCCATTTTGACCTTTTAATTAGTGATTTATGAAGAGCAAACAGAGTGTGATAGTGTGGGACCAGTCTGACATTTACTCAAAAGATAATTTAGCTCTGTTAAGATGTCTACAAGAAAGGAAATATAAACAACTAGTGACATAAGTTCATTCATAACACTAGAAATTATTTAAAGATTAGTATTCCGGAAGTGCCTAGTTTTGGTTTGTTACTGACTGTACTACATAGTCTACAGGGCAAGAATTATATTTTAGTGAATTGTTGTATCCTGCAGCTCTGTTACACACTTTGAATGACTTCCTCTTATCAATTTCTTTCTCTCCTATTCCATTTGTGTGGTTCATAGAGTGCTGACTTTGCCCAGAAATTACCAAGCACTGCTCACTGCTTGATTTTAAAATGTGTAGTTTATAGAAGGATTTTGTGAGTCTTGGATTTTACAACAGCCTCCTGGTAATAAAATAATGAAATGCTTTCTTTTTGCAATTTACTTCATAGCACAGCCTACAAATCACTTGCTTTCCTACTCATACATGAAAGTCCTGATCCTCTAATGAGTTCTCTAAGGGTACAGGGTTCAGCCCAAATGGAACTCAAATCATGATTTGGGTCCTACTATGGGTCTCTGCTTTTCTTTCCACTTAGGATTTGAAATAGTACAAATGAGCAAGTAAAAAGAATCCCTGTAATTCCACACATTTTAAAGGTAAAAACCTGAAATAATCATTTAAAAGAAAAAAAATAACGGAGCATTACACATGGGAAGTAATTTGATAAGTGCGGGTGTGGTGCATAGCCTGTATTTGGAGAGAAAAATTACCTTAATTCTATGATTTCAGTGGGAAATATATTGTACAAGGTATGTAAAAGTCAGCTGACACTCACTGTGAATAGAATAATTGAAGGTATACTTGCTTTTCATGATAAATGGTATGATGATTGTATTGTAGATAATTACAGCAATTTTGAAATGTTTTATATGTGTTTTACATTTGTTATATTAATGCCATGGATTTTGCTTTGCATTAAGAAACAAGATATAACTTCCTCATTATTCTAAAGCAAATGTCATATAATTTGGGGAACAATTTTTCAGCTCGTTGCCCTCATCTGGTTCCCCATCCTCCTAGTAGGTACATAACCTTAGGTACACAGACATTTTTAATGTCTGTCAAACTCCAATGTCATCAAAGTCTCAAATCACAAAGGCAGGAGATGTCTCAAGGAATGATAAAAATGTGTGAAACTTCCTGGAGGATGGGAAGGACCTGTCTGCAGTAAAAAATTACTTTTCTCTGTATCCAGCATGATCCATGTGTGATACTGCTGTGTTGAGAACCAAGAGACGGTGCTACCTGTCTTCAATATTCACTTTCACTTTGTAGAGGCCAAAATGATTTTCAGAATGGGTTTTTATTCCTCGATCCATAGGCCCGATTCCACAGGTTCCCTAAAATATCTTAAGCCTACACCCAGCTTTACTGTTAAAAAAAGTCCCTCTTTCAAAGGGAAACAGATAACATTTTAGGAAAATTTGAAGATAGAACACCTTTCTTTTGGCAAAGAAACACAGATGAAACTTTCTCATTGAACTGGAGACTATTGGCTTTTGGGAAATCTGAAGTGTTTTTGATAGGTGTAAGTTTCAGTCTTCACAATTCTGAAGAAATTTTGGAAAATTTTGGAAAATTAAAATATTTCAGAAAAATATGCCGTTTTCTACATACAGCCAATGCAAAACAATGGAGAAATGTAGCCTCCCCAAACTAATTCAAAGTTCAGCAACACTCCTTTTATCACGGGTTCAACTTGAATTAACATCTTGGTCATTTTCCCTCATACCTGATAAAGAAGGAAGGTAGGTTGCTATAAGGAGAATGAGCCCTATCATTCTCTTCCTAAAGATGCAGACTGATGTAGAGGGAAGAACAGGATTGACTATAAAGTTTGCAGATGGATTATAAGTTTTAAAATTCTGATTGTTTCCCAGAGCTCTCACGACATTCATCATGACAGAAAACTAACATCTAAAATAATGTAACTCATGAAGGCCAGAGGGCATCTGTCTTTACCATACCTTTCTTTTCCATAGATTGGAAAGATGGTGCAAATACAGTCTGTAACAATATATTTTGGCCCAGGTGGTACACATCTGTACACTCCCTCTGTTAGGTAAGGACAGAATTTTGAATTTAATAGACTTAATTTCTCGTAATAAGTGAGGATTCATGGCTGTACTCATCATTTGAAACACATTGTAACTCCTCCTCCATATTCTGCCTTATGTCTTTCTTCTCCATCTTATTCACGTGTGTGGTTCTTACTAGCTGAAAAGGCATCTAATGTATTGGATGAAACAACGTTGTCATCAGAGTAGCATCAGCCATTCCCTTTGACTTTTGTTTTATAATAGCTCAGGATCTTTTAGCAACTTTAGGTCAGATGATAGATAAAATTTTAATATTTCTGACATTTGGAATTGGAAACATACATTTAAAGCACAGACAATAAGAAGAAATTGATTGGGACTTAGTTGAAGTTTTCCCAAAGAAAACATCTCTGTCTCTTCCACCTGCAAACATCAAAATAAATACATAAATAAGGAGAAAAGAATTCTCCAGCTTCAGCTTCCTCTTAAGAAAAAGGATTTCTGTGAACAAATTCTTTGTAGGGACAATGGGGGAGATGATAGAACTATAAAGAAAGTGATTTAGTAAAGAACCTGGGAAGATAAACAAGGATGAGGACTAGAAAAGAAAAAGTTAGCCAATGGAAAATCTTCCTGATCATGAAATCAGTAAAGAGTATGAAAATGATGAATGTAATAATGAAGAATATTTCATTGTTTGATATATTTACATTTTGCTGGGACAAAAGGCTAACTATGACAATAAAAACACATGTAGAACTTAGCAACTTATAAGCCTGTTTCTATATCTAATACCTAAGACTCATTTGTAAAGTGTAAGTACAGCTCTCTGCTAAGTGTAGCATTTTCTTGTAAACATTAAATGGCCATTCATATTATTTTGGCAATCAGTAACCCAAAAGATTTACTCTGTGATTCATAAGAAAAAGTTTATGAAATCAGACCTGAAGCAGAGATACTGTACACTTGCAGGACACACTATTGTTGAACTATTTATCAAAATCCAGTGCCTGGCAGTAAAATCTTGAATTTCTCTCTTTAGTATATTTGTGTCACAATACAAAACTCTTTAGAAGAACAATATTTTAAACACAGAATTTCCTGAGCAATGAAAAGTCCAGTGAAACCTTCGTGGCTGCATCCCTGATGACAAGAGGCCCTGGTAGGAGGCCCTGATAGGGGTCTTCCTAGATGCCTGATGACCTGGCTATGCCTGTATATCTATATGCTATATCCATAGGTAAACTGAGTTTGAGTGTGTTGTCTGACACAAGAAGAATGAAAAAACTGGGGACAATGAGGTAGGGCACTGGCTTTCGATGAAGCTCTCTGAAGACAGGGTAAGGCGGTATGTGGATCTGAGATTAAGAGTTCAAGGACCATCTCCTCTAGAGATGAAATATCGAAGTGCAGTTTTAGAGTCATTCTGTACATAATTCACTAAGAGGAAAATGTCATCACTGCTCAGAAATGAAACATATGCAAGCACACAGGGGAGCCAGTATTCAGAATAACACAAGTTTGGCCAAAAGAATTTAAAATTTGTTCAAGTGAAACCCAGCTGCTATGACTTTACTGTGCAAAAAGGGAGGTTTAATTTCCTTAATTTGGGGTTTGGTAATAGTAGTTAGTTCAGCTCAGGTTTCATTGTGATCTCCTGGTTTCATTTATGAATAACTATTGAAATTATTCTTGCAGTTAGAAATTTTTCTTACTTGGCTTCTGCCCAGATACCAGTAAAGTAGATAAAAATGGGGACAAGGACAAGTAAACTGGCTTTATCATTTCCAAAGTTATTTCAAAATAACAGCCTTAAAAGCAGAAAATACCTCTTTCACTGAAGAATATTTGGGTGGGTAATTAATATTATAAAGGAATTTAAGAGAATAAAAGCTAAACTGAACGAATCCCAACATCCCAAAGCACACACACACACAAACACATGCAGAGCGATCAAGTATATCGGGAATGATTCTAGAAGTCTTCCAATATGCCAGCAACTTCTGAAGTCTATAATGAGCTAAACTCTCTTGAGATCACAAAAAAGACAGGAAATTTCCCTCAGTATTTCTTCTTCATGAAGCAGAAACAGTTTGCTGGCTGTCAAAAGCATAAGTGCTAAAATTCCAAGGTGCCAGTACCCAAAGCTGATAAAAGTCTATCCCTGTACTGTCCCTGAACAGTACAGAGGAATTTCATAAGAAAGACAATACAGTCTCTACTAAACTCAAGCATCAAAGTTGCATAAATTCATTGCTGGTACTTCTGAAAATTCTAAGGGGAAAAACAAAAAAGCTCTACAATGTACTAAATTGGAGGGAGGAGCATTGTAGATCAAGACTTCTTTTCTCTGAGATGCATAAATGACTATGCAATTGACCAAGCACCTGATACTAGCTGTTTGGAAGGAATTTGCCATGCAAATCCCAATTCTGTACTTTTTAATTCTAGTCTTGTTAGGCTTTGTGAATTTGCATAAGTTTGCATCTGAGGAATCTTGTTAATGAATCATTAAAACTAGTCTGACACAATGGTGGTTGAATTTGGCTCAAAGAGAAAACAGCTTAGCTATATTGCTGCTTCTTGGGACTGACCAATTAGTATCATTTACACTTCTCAGTCACATACGGTGTTGAATATTTGTGCAGACATCTATTTTCATCTTTAAGTCACAAGGCAAACCAAAGACTTTCACACATTAATTTCAAAGTAGGATTTGCACATTTTTATTCGTGGATTTAAAAATGTTAGCACCCAACAGTTCACATATTAACCAGCCCTGAACTTCCTTCATCAGTGAAGGCATTAATGTTCCCAAAGACTAGATGAAAAAGTCAGGAGGATATTGCGTATGGATATAGCCTTGTGGAAGATCAGATCATCATCAGGGCATCTAGGAAGACCCCTATCAGGGCTTCTTGTCATCACGGATGCAGACACCAAGTTCTCATTGCCACAAACAAGGCTTTAGGTTTCTAGAAAGAAACTCAGAGGCTTAGAAGCAAAAGTCAATGGTTCCAAACCTGAAACTTTGCTGAGGAAGCAGAAGTGTCACTGTACTTTTGCCAAAACACAACTGTGCCATATGCTATAGAGGCCTGTCTCTGTACTGAGCTGAGCTAAGTAATGTTCTACAAGACAAAGCAAGTACATTAAAATGGAACATTTTGTAGAGAGCTTGAGGGAAGCATTTTGTGTAGAAGAAGGGAGAGCAGAAAGAAGAGCAATTCATTCAGAAAATACTACAGAAAAGCTGGACTGAGTACATTCTTAGTGTCACAGGCAAAGATCTGATTTCCACATTTTTCCATTAACTGAGCTTTTACAATTTATGTGTATTGTGACTTCAAAGCTACATGGAATACATCAAAATGGACAACACTGAACTAATCATAGCCTACAGAAAATCATTGTAAAAGGAAAAGCCTGTAAGTAGACAAAATCACTTTTGCAAAGCAGTATGTCTCTATAGCACCTTTAGAGAGTAACAGTTATTTTGTGACTGTTAAAATACTCAGTCAGTTACACAGGATCTTCATTTACATCTGACTGCACCTGAGCAAGGTTGGTAGGTAGGGGCATTTATTTTAAAGTATTATTCTTTCTTGCCTTATGGGGAAAAAACAACCAACCAACCAAACTTTTCTGTCCTTTCACAATAATACAAATGCATACAGTATAAGAAGAGGATAATGACACAGTTTTCAGAGGAATTTAAGAATTCACTTTTTAAAATAGCATATACTGGTGAATTGAAGATGGAAAAAAGTAAGATAGAGCTCATTTAAGGAATTCTGTGTTGCTTGTAGGATTAGTTCTTCAACACACACACATGCTCATGCTCACACAGGCATGCAGGATTCGAAGTATCTATCCTAGTGGGAGAGAGGAATTAGAGTAGTTCATCCATTAGAAGCTCATGATGTTGCTTAGACAACTTCAGTCACTTTGTTTAGTGATTTGCAAAGATGACATTTTTATATGGGGACTTGCAAGAGCGTGAAAAAAGAAGTTTTATTGCATGCCTGCTGATAGGAATGGTGTTTATTCATTTGTGTTTATCCCCTCAAATAAAAGAAAAAGTGAATAATTTAAAGAAAAATACTGAAGTGAAAAGAGAAGCAAAATAAATCCATATATATATAAGTCATAGAAAGGAATGACATTCTTTTGGTCACCAAATTAAAATACAATTAATAATATTTTTAATATAAAATCTCACTGATCCCCAGCTCTCTGGAGAGAAGAACTGGAAACAATATTCTCATGATGTAAATCCATTGACTTTAAAGATTTGCAGAGAGAAGAGAGCTTCTTACTAAGCTTTCTACTTACTAACAGTCTTTCATTGCATTGTTTTAAGTCACTGCTTGTTTTAACACCAAGTATTTGCAATTTAAATCACTAGCTTTAACACCCTATATTTGCAATTTAAATCACTTTAATTTATCAAGGACTTTTCCTAAAAAGATTTAACTTTCTCTGATGTCTTTGACTAGGATCCATTACATAAAATGAATATGATCCAAAAGAGTGTCTAGACCAATGTTTACAGGTTAATTTATACTCCTGTTTATACTCCTGGAGGGCACTTCATTTTCTTCTCCCCTAGTCAGTAACAGTCATTTTCTACAAGTGGGCAACATAGTGTCTATTAGATAGCCACAACTGAAAGCATCAGTAATTTGGTTTGTTGGATTTTGGCTTAAAATTTAATGTCAAAGAGTAAAAAAAAAAGAGAGACAGACAGACGGACAGACAGAAAGAAAGAAAGAAAGAAAGAAAGAAAGAAAGAAAAAGGAAGAAAGGAAGAAAAGGAGAAAAAAGGAAACAAATATATTGTCTTGAGTTAAAAAACTGTACATCTGAAAGTGCTTCCTCAGATAATTTCAAATTATTATTTCCCTATTTTACATTTATTTCCCTTTATTTTTAAATTATGAGAGGGTAATTTGTTCTTTCTACCATACATTAGACAGAAGAAGTTGGATATGTTTTTCACCTGCCAGTTGCTGAGACCAAACTGAGGATAGATTTTTTAATGGTCCATTCTGCACATCATCTCTGAGTAACAATTAGAAAGAAATAATTCCCCTCTGCAAGTCTGTCTGTCTTCCTGAGAAGTCAAAAAGTGTGCTTTGCTTGTCTTTTCTCAGCAGGTCTTTTCTCAGCTTGGAGAACATACTGCCAAGTTCACTGCTGGCAATAACCTTGTAGGTAGTGACTGTTGATAATGAAGACAAATAAAATAGGAAATATGAATTTAAATGTTAACGTTCAGGAACAATTTTCAAGTTCAATCAATGCATGCAATCTGTAAAGATATATGTTACAACTTCAAAAAATGCCTTTGAAAATCAACCATCAGCTAAAATAAACTGGTTGTGTTGGGTAGGACTTAATGATAAAAGCTGGCTGCCCCAGAATTTTATTTCTCATCACTGTCCATGACTTATTGTGAGACCTTGTAAAAGTCATCTGGCCAATCTGTTCCTATTCCCAAAGAGTAAAACAGATAATTCACTCACTCACCTTTATCCATCACTTTTTTGAGGCTTAGATGTATCTAACGCTCTGTATGATACTAGTGGAGTATTTTTCTTTTCTTTTCTTTTCTTTTCTTTTCTTTTCTTTTCTTTTCTTTTCTTTTCTTTTCTTTTCTTTTCTTTTCTTTTCTTTTCTTTTC
>VWPW01030831.1:1157-27896 GCA_013389825.1 Crypturellus undulatus | reverse complement strand
CTTACTTATGTGTTGGCAATTCTAGTCTTTTTTCAAGCACTCTTCTCACTTCTAGTCTTGCCAACGTGCCTTGAGTACCCTCTCGTCCCCTTCCGTCTCCTCTCCTCTCCTCTCCTCTCCTCTCCTCTCCTCTCCTTCCTTCCCTTCCCTTCCCTTCCCTTCCCTTCCCTTCCCTTCCCCACTAGATTCTGCCATCAGTTCTTCTCATGAAAATTCAACATTAACAGTATTATCTTTTTATTTTATTATTTAACAATTATCTGTGTGAAGGTATAAATTGAATTTGTATCATTTTTTTTAAACATTACTGTTGCACTTTTCACAGTCCACATAAAGGAAAGATGCTTTGCATGAAGAGATATTCTTTCATCAAATTATCCCAAACAAGAATTAAATAACACAAACAAATGATGTATAATTACTTGTACTTTGGTGTACAATGTACACCAGAAGACTATTTTAAAACACAAGTCTCAGCTGGAGGTGGAATTATATTTTCAACAAGTCTTGGAGAATGAAAGTAAGGATCTCTTTACAGTTCCAAGCAAAGCTTTGAAAGAATCATTGGACAGTTTTAGCACCAAACTGTATACAAAGCATTTTTTGTTATGTATATAACACAGCAGTTATGATTTACAGAAATTTAGTTTCTCCTTCATAAAGAATATTTTTGTGACACGATTAAATAAAATTATACCATATGGCTTCAGTTTGACCTTTTATTTATTTATTTATTTATTTACTTATTTATTTATTTAAATGAATGACCTAGGTTTTTCGGGGGGCAGGTTAAAGTTGCTTTCTGTCAGTGTGAAATTTGGAAAATTGAGAAATAAAGGACATTTGACACAATCCTTGCACAGATGATCAGTTGTAACATAAGGTTCTGTAGAAAAAGGAAATGCTGTCCCCTTGGTACCCTCTCAAAGTTAAGAATATGCACCTAGTAAGCATGTACAGATACTAAACAGGCTGTGGAGTTTTGAGAGAAGAGCTACTGTTCTCTCGTAGCCTGTCTGTGTAGCAGTAGCATATGGTTGCAAGAAGACCTTCAAGTAGAGTATGGGAATTAGAAAGTAAATTAAAACCAGAGCTGAAATAGACTTCTGAAGAATTAAAAACTGCCAGCAGATCCTGATGTCTAAAGTTGATGATGGATTTGTATTTCCTCTAGTCCTCTGAATTCTATATCACTACATTTGCCTGTAAATTATCAGAGTTGAATTTGACATATAGGAATTTCTACATCATGTACTCCTGTGAGTTACGAAGAATCTGCCAGTAGTAAAATATATCAACTATTTTTTTTTTTTGGATTTAATAGGTTGACTGCCTTCTGAAAAGCTCATGCAGCAATACAGACTCTCCCTCAGCATGAATTTATACATAATGTCATGTTTGACACATAATTGACTTAATTTAATAATGCATGAAAATATTTGATTTGGGATTGTAGTTTATCCAAATACATTAAAAAAGTGATCACACTTATCAAGCAAATAAGATCGCTTAAAAAAAAAAAAGACTTACTATTAGTTTGTGTGATTAAATAAACCATGCAGCTTTAGAATAAGGTCTCTTTCACTTGTGTTTTTTCTTTTCTCAGTGCAATTTATTTATTGCTTAGCTACATGTATGGACAAGACCATGTTTCTTTAAAGAATATTCCTTCAAATTAATAGTTAGCATTTGCAACACAGGAAAATACGGATTGTCAAGAAATGAGAGAATTAACATCATAGCCTACCTCTGCTGAGGTTTATGAGTCAGTCCTTGGTTTGGGGTAATATTTTTAATATCAAAAAGACAAATATACAAAAGAAAAAATGACAGGAGCGAGCAGGGATGTAATTTCAAAAATTTAATTTCTAAAAATCTCTATTTGAAAACCACTTCCATCTGGAAGAACCAGAAGTCCTGGCATTTTTGTGTCTCTCTTTTTTTGTTCAACATTGTTCAGGTCTTGATAAATCTGGAACATAAGAACTTCCATCAAGAACTAGGCACTATCTCTGTGAGGAGCTGTACCATTAATATAACCTCTCATATGACCTAGGTGACCATTACAGACTTCTGAATCCAACTGCACTAAGCAATGCATCATATAAATCCTTTATTCCTAAATTTGTTTCTGCAAAGTCGTGTTTTGAGGTAGAGGAACAGACTGAACACACATCTGAATTGATTCCTAAAGCAGGATGAAGAGAAGCTAGAGGAAAAACATAGACAAGAAGAGTATGTAGGTCAAAAAAAAAATCAAAAGTGTGAGGAAAACAATGAAGAACTGAGGCTGAGATGAACATTTTTGTTGAAACTTTGAGACATTAGGTCATCAGGACACATGGTCTAAATTCATTGAAGCAACATTTTCTGCTTTATGATTCCATGGGACTGAAAAATACATTTTGTAACACACTTTTTTTCACATAGGAATTTTCTTTACTGGAAAGGATTTGCTGAAAATTGTTTTTTGCTGAGTCCTTCACCACATAGTTCAACCACAGCAACATTGTTACAAAACATGCAGTGAATATTGCAGTGACATGGCTAGTCTTCTAAATGGTGTCAGAGGACATGTTTGTAAATGAAATCTTCTGCATGATCCGCTTGCCACCATTTTCATGTTTTATTCTTATAGTGACTGGAGATTAGAATTGAGCATTGTATCTAAAATACAGAGTTATCTCTCAGGTCCACGATAAGCAGCTCCTGTTGCACAATTAGATATTTCATACAACAGAGAAATACTGATTAGAAATGACCTGGAGATCATCTGGAGATCACCACCTGCTCAGAGATGGATGATTGCCAACGTTAGGTACGATCAGCTGTGGTTTTATCTTTTTGATTCAGTATCTCTGTCAGCTCTTAGCCTCAAATCTGTTTTAAAACTTTCTGCTAGCTTAGCATTCAGCAAATGACAGTTAGTGACATGGGATTGCTTAGCATTAATTCAAATCTTACCAGATAGAGTTACAAATGTGTTCGAAATGCCAGGGTGCTAAGTTTTTGTACAATGCCAATTAGTTTGTGAGAACAAAACAGAAAATTATGATCGGCTTCCTGATTCTGTATTTTTGCCTTGACTAGCTTAAAATACATGAAAAAGTCTTAAAAAAAATAAAAATGGCATAGTGGAGGTTACACAAAATCCTTCTACTTTCATTATCAGCAAGAATTCAGGGCCTGTTAAATTGCATTTTGAATAACAGAATGATGAGATGGTCTGATCATTTTTAACAGCCTATTTAATTTATTATAGCTCTTCATGTATGGAGCTTTACAATGGAAGATGAAAAAAAGACTATTAAAAGAAACAGTAGATAAATGAAAGGTGAGACCGAAAATAGAATTATACATTTATAGATTTTAGGAACATAAAATTACAAGTTCATGGAATGCATGAAGTGTGTACTAAAGCTGACCTTGTTAGGCAGAAACTTGAGGCACAAAACCAGGTATCATTAAAAACTCAATGAAAAATCTACATTTAGGTTTAAACTTTAGAAAAATGACAAATCATCATTTTATAAGATAGTATGTTTCAAAAATACTATTAATAAATAATATGTCTGTCTAAACCCATATGTGTACATGTATCCTATGTATTGAACTATTTAAACACATTCTTTAATAGATGCAAGAAATTCCTTTAAATTCACATCTTCCATGTGAGAATTTTGTGCCCTTTCAAGTCATTTTTCCAAAGTCAAGAAGAGGCAGAAAATGAGATTATCTAAGTCATTTCTTGTGACCATCTGACTTATTTCTTGATATTCCTGACATCTAGTGCATGGAAAAATGTTTCAGATACAATTTATTTACTGAAAATAGTGACTTTAAATTGAAGAAAAATCTTCCCTATTTTGGATTACACTTGCAGAAATAATGTTTTTTCTTCTTTACTAATGCTTTGGGTTTATTTGTGTGTTTGTGTGTGTGTGTGAAGCAATGTTTCAAAATTAGATTTAGTGAAATTATATAGAACAACTGTCATACAAAAAGCCAACAACTTAATTAGCCCCATGTTTTGTCTCTAGCAGTGATCAGGGTAGATGCTCATAAAACGGATATAATAGAAACAGCAAACATACTTTCCCGTCTGTACTTTCCTCATTTTCAGAAGCCAGTGTTCAAGAAAATCTTGCAATTAGAAGCCTTCAGTAGACCTTTCTTCCAGTATTTGTCTTATTAGCCTGTTCTTAGGCTATGCCTTATTCATAGTACCATGAAAAAAAAATGAGAAATTACTTCTTCATTACATTTCTAATTTCATAGGTAGTAGTCATCCTGTAGTTCTGATGATTGTCCTCATTGCCCCTTTTTCACTCCTACTCTCTCCCATGGATCAGCAGAACAGTATGCTGCAGTGCAATCATTCTAAAGATTTATACATTGGAAGAATCATGTTTTTCACTTTGTTTGCTATTGTCTTCCTGATAATTTCAAGATTATATTTGTTCTTTGAATCACTTTTGAGCATTGGACTGACATTTAGAAAACTATCCACAATAAGTCCAAAATGTCCTTTTGGAATACTAATAGCTAATTTAGAGCCAGTCACTGTGTGCACATGATTAGGATATTTTTTTTTCCTTGAAAATTATTTTACATTTATCAACAATGAATTTAATTTACTATTTCATTATCATGAGAGTCTTCTGTAGCATTTTGCAATTGATTTTAGTTTTGACTATCAGAATAATTTTATTTCACTAACAAAGCTTGACATCTCATTATTTATTTTCTGTTTCCTAATAATTTATGAATATGTTAACAGCAGAAAATCCTAGTAATAAAATATGAATTCTATTCTTCATTATAGTTTACATTAATGAGTGGTAATAGTCAATTCAAACCCAAACTTTCTATGTAAAACAGGATATTTTTTTCCACTGGACACGACACTGCATTTATCAGAGCTGAATTTCAGTCACACAGTATTGCAATGCCTCTTGTATTTCTTCAATCAACTTTCATCTTTGGTACACTTAATAGTTATTATGAGTATCATTAGGAAGCTTTATCATTTGCTATTCAGCCTTTTTCCAGGTCACTCATAATATATTGAACAGTACAGATCCATGTGGGTTTCCAAAGTTTGTTCTCAGTAAAAAATCACATTTTATCCCTACCTTGTGTTTTCTATATTTATCTAGTTATTTATCCGTTTGAAGACCTTCTTTCTTATCTCATAACAGATTATTTTCTTTATAGCCTTATCCTTTTGATGAAAGATACTGTTGAAAACCTTTGGAAAATCTATAAAATAGATATTCATTGTCCACACAGTTGTTGCCTCCAGGACACTGAACTTTTAGCTGCTTTTAATAAATGTTCTAGCTTTGATGCAGTTTTCTTTTTTGAAATTAAATAATGCTATGGAAGATTCTGGAGGGATCTCTTAATCCACCAAGAATATTAAAATTTATTTAATTTGCTATTGCAGACAGGCTGTTCTGAATCAGTCTGCATATACAGCCCAGGTCTAAATAAAGAGCTGTTTATCTTCTAGCAGACTGTTTAATTAGGTCTGCCAATAAGCGGTCATTAATATCTAATCATTTATCGCTTGCATCACTCCTTATTATGATATTGTCCTTTTCACATAGAGGTAACTGAAGTCTGCCTCCATCGTTGTATTTTTTTCTCCCAGCCACTCTAGTCTGCGTTTTCATTTCACATCTATTGCAGCCTTCCTGAATTAATAGTTGATAGTATAGTTCCATTCATACTTTGCTTAGTCAAGCCTTCATTTTAATTATAGGAATCCTAGGTAACTTGTAGTCAAAGTTAAATTACTTAAAATATTTTACCTCTCTAATGTTCAATGCCATGCCTTCACAGAATAACTTGTCTCTCATTTCTATATCATTTGTGTCCTGTTATTATAACATTCCACGGACTCCACGCCTCCCATATTTCTAAGGTGCCTGCTAATTTACACCTTCTCTATAAGCGTAAACGAGTCTATTTCATTATTTTCTATCTGAGCTGGCATAGAAGTAGGTAGAATTTATCTCTGTTTCTATGCTTCTTTTGAAATGTTTAAACAAGATGTTAAATGTTGCGACATTTAAGTGCCACAAGATTTAACTGACAGCAGTCTTCTCTCCTGCACATTAACTACCTGTTCTAAGCGTTAAAGTAAATTTGTATGTGATAGAAGGAAAAAATAACATGCAAAATGACATATGCATTTAAAAAAAATCAGTCTATTTTGACTGGAAATTTCTGTCTGTTTCCCGTTTGCCTTTCCTATCATGTAATTCTATAGAGGCATAGAACTTTCCTTCCTCAAAGCTTCCTAAAATACCAAAATCCAAAAAATTTTATCTTTGTCCATTTTTTTTGAATAGGAATAAATATGTTCTAGAAATCTTTTTAGTGCTTTTCAAATATTTTACGTGAAATGTTTTTCTTTCATTTATAGGGCCATTTTAAAATAAATGTTATTTTTTGTGGGGAAACTGATACTCTGCACAGAATAGTTTCAGTAACCCACAGAACAGAAGACATCCTGAGAATGAGATGCAGACTTTTGTAAAACAGTTGTTCTCCTAATGCGTGAGAAGATATATTAGTACTGGCCCAACTCCTGTTTGCAAAATTATATATATATTTTTTAATTTTGAACATAGTTGAAAATAAATGACTATAGGATTTTTTCAATTGTGTGTCACACAATATTCCTAGCTTCTTATTCTACCTATAAGCTTGGGTGAAAAAGCATTCTGAAACTAGAATAATATTACTTAAATACATTAGGTCCATAAAAGTGAATATAATTTAGATTAAATACTTAATTTTAATCCGTTTTGATGTCTGCCATTTTCCTCATCTGCCCACTAGTGGAGAAGCACCTCCAGGTCTACAGCTAAAATCAACATGTAGGTGAAACCCCTGACATTGCTGTCTGCAGTTTGTCTTCAAATCTGAGATTGTCAGCAACCAGATGTCTCTGGCAGCCTCAGGCACCCTCTGAGTTACTAGGGCAGCTATTGCTATGATATTTGATAAAGGTATGGTTAGTAATGGCAGTATACTTTTTAGGCCTATCTTTATTAGACATATAGGAATGTGAGCTGCAACTGATACATTCTGCACAAATTTTCTATGGCTTTTTTTTTTCTTAGAATTTTTTGTACAATATGATTTTGCATGGCAAATGCAATTTTATCTTTAAAGAGACATTTGCAGTAAAAAGAAAAGTCAAAAAGATAATCTATGACTAGTAAATTTCTTCTCTTATTTTATACCTTAATTCCAAATATAATCTCACATGAGACTTTATATACTTCTCTCAGAACTTAGCCTTTTAAAACACACATTAGCCGTTAGCAACTTTGGAACATACAGCAAGCAGAAAACATTTTCTTCTTTAGGGATCTGAGGAAAAGTGTAGTCAGGTATTAATACAAGTCTTGCAAATACAGACAGTTAAATTCAATTGGCAAGTCCATGTTTAGAATAACACAAAAGGTAAAATTACAAGAAATTGGTATTATCATCTATGAAGAAATAAAAATGATTTAAAGAGAGAAAAGGTGGTTCATACACAAGGCAATGTGAGTTATATAAATGTGCTTGAGCACACTTGCAGCAAAATAGCTGTAGTAACTGTTATACATAATAGTAGTAGCAGTAATTCTCTATGTTTAAGATGGCTCACTTTTTAACTAAGCCAATACTTAGAGTTATTCGTACAAGATCTAGGATGTCCCTGTCTCTCATGTGATTAGTAAATCCATACCGTTTTCTAGGAGACAGCTCCATTCAACCTGATACAGGGTGTTTGGTAGCAGTGTTCTCTCAGTCTTTAATGAGTATTCACTGAGCAGCTTAGTGATCCTGTGGTCAGCTACTTTGTTTCTACACCTATCTTCCAACTCTGAAGCCCACACACAGCGTATTTGAATGTCCAACACGCCTATACATCCTAGGTGGGAGCTTTAGTCAGAGAAGTATCACACAGTTTCATCTCCTTAGCACCTTATGCATATCACGTTTTTGTTTACACCCAAATTTCAAGTATTTATTAGGTCAGCAAGACCATTATTCTACTCCTTTATGCCTATGATATTTACATGCAGGATGATTCCAGTGCCTGCTCCAATCAGTATTTAAATAGACTATGCACTGGAAGATTCTACACACTTTTGCTTGTTTGTGTTGGTGGATGGTGATTAGCACACTATGCTGCAGAAGAAGAACCCAAGGCAGTTTTTCAGACATTTGTGCTCAGGGTTTCTGTATCACTGGGAATTTGCAGTTACTTATGAGTAGACAATAATTACAGCCAGTTGTTTAAGTCTAGGATTTTAATTCATTTATCATTTTCAGTTCCTGAAAGATTTAACAAAGTACGCAAGTAGTTGAAATACATTCTCATTTTATTTCAGATGTATCTGTTTGATAAAACTGGCACAAAAGCAAACTAGAAAAAAAAAGTGTCTTCCACAACAACAAATTTTCATTGCTAAAATATTCATCCAGTTCATATAAGGGAGCACTGTGTATGAATAATAGCTTTACTCTGTTGACCTGCTTTTTTACGAGACCTGAATTATAGATCTGTTTTAAGCCACCTTATCAAGGAGATTAGTCAAGGATTCCCTTGACTTGGATGTCTTCTATAACTTTTAAAGTCTTCACAGTTGAAGAGAAGGGCCTGCGCATCCCAAGGCTGCATTATTATTTCCCTGTCAGTTTGGTGGGGCTGATGGAAGAATGAACTGCAACTCCTTTGCTCTGCCTTTAGCCATCCCACCACTGACTTTGCTCAAGCATAGCTCCAGATTTGTAAGGAGCCATCAGCCCTAAGCAGCCCTGAGAATAAACGAGATTATATCAAGCACATAACTGCATATCTCATCAAGAAAAGACAAACAAACAAACAAAAAAAATCGACATCCTTTTCAGGTATCAATCTCCAAAGTATGTGACTGTCCATATTCAATAATTTATTAAGCGATTTCCTTTTGTTAGCATGAGTTATTGATACACACATCAGCAGATCACTCAGTAAAAATCTAAAGTAAATCTCCTAATCAATACTAGATGAACGAGCAATACACTTAAAAAATTGACTCAAGTTTTATTTATTATTAAAATTAAATGTTCGTTTAGTAATATAAGAATCTGCAAAAATCTTCCTGTATGTAGCAAACATAAACCGTACCTTAGGATTAAATCACAGCAATATATATGCATTTTAGAAATAAAACTTAATGGAAAATAGAAAACTAGGACGACATTTTCTTAATTGAGACTACTGCTTTTCTTTACATCTGACTATTTACAAAGATTATTATATTCTCAGCATAATCAAATCTCAGCAAAATCAACTAACACTGTCAGTTTTGGAATGACATGAAGAGACTGAACTTGGTGGACTATGAAGAGAGATTGCCAGAAGATCTGAATGGATGAACTCTGGCAAAAAGTCCTTGTGAGATTTATGGATTACAAAGAGAGCATGTAAATGCGTAATCATACTTACTGTTTCTCTTTTAAATCCAGCCAAAGTCACTAAGAATGTAATCTCATTAGGCTTAAATTGACTACATACTGCACTGGCAATATTAGTAAAATTCCATGGTTGGGTGATTAGGGGAATGGAAGAAGAGGGTTAATAAACTCTCTAGTTTCAACTGAGCATATTTTTAATTATAATATAATAGCAATACTTTTATAAAAAAGAAATATTTGAAAGCACACACAAGGAAATATGGCATTGAGTATCTGACATTGATTTCATGATACAATTGTAGTTCGCTGATTCTGAAACTCATTTGCCCTGTTTAGCGAAATAAATACTACATGACCCTTGTTGTAAAGAACAGAGAGAGATTGCTGATGAACACCATAAGTAAGGGCTTAATGAGGTAACATTAAGTAAAAAAGAGCTTAAACAAAATAAAAGGAAATGCTTTATATCATTTCTTGGCATTTAGAAGTAATGACAGAGCAATAGAAAAATTCCTTAGCAGATGGCAAGTCATCTTAATCAAGCAAATTAACGGATCATACATTAAAAAAATAAAGTGGTGGGTTATTTGACACGCACTGTAATTACATTGGACATATTGCTTTCAATAAACGTTAAAGGACAAATTAACATTACAGTTGTGCCAACTATGTTTCTAAATCTGCTTTTCAAGCTTATAATTAAAATCCTAAATTATTACTGCAGTAAATTAACATTTTTAATGGGATTCAAACGTGATCATTAACATTTGCTTTTTTTTAAAAAAAACAAGTTTTTAAATGCAAATCTCAACAATACAGCACCTCTGTAAATACTAGTGCTACATTATTTCCTGAACACGTTTTCCAGAACTGCAGTATATGAAAAGTTGTATGACATTGTGGTGATTGCTCTTTTTCTATGTGAGTGGAAAGCAAGTTTGTGAATAGTAATCTGTTTCCGGATATTTTACGCAAACTTTCAATTTCAAAATTTCAAAATATTTTCTAACAACACAAACAAGAATTTTGCCTTGAGCTGATCACATAATGTATTATATTATATATGTCAGATCCCAAACCAAAGGAACACAATGATAACCTTTCTACTGAATTCCAGACTATGTGTGTTTACTATTTCCAAAGCACTACGCTTTGCTCCTTTGGCCTTGACTCTTTCCCATTCCTCTCTCTCTATGACTGCTTCTACCTTATCCTGATATTTATAGGTATGTCTTTCTGCATGAAAATGAAATGCCAAAGGAAACTGAAATTGTGACTGCAGTTAGAGTGCTGCTTAAAAGAATCAAAGACATTCCAGAAGCTGATGATTTTGTCAACCAGTTCCACAGGCTTAGATATTTAAATCAATATTTAAGTACCCTATAACCTCAATAAGTAAATTAAAACATATTTTCAGCATTTTTTTCCTCCTCCATTCCTGCCTTTCCTGAAAAAGGTAAATTGAAAATGTGAATACTTTACTGTTATGATCACATTTTTGATATATACAACTAAGTCCCCATCTATTATTTCCTGTGTAGTATTCAAACATGAAAATAGACTAAATGTAATAGTGTAATATTACATATATGTATTTTTTTTCCCGTTTCCATCCTGTTAACCTTCCTACAGGTGATATCCAAACTACTATCCCCTCAACATTTCTTAAAATAAGTTCATATTTTGCATGAAAGTCTCACTGACTTAAAAGAAATCTTATGAGAAAGATTAGTGTGCTTCCTCAGACATGACACCTTGTTTACTGCAATGGCCTTGATGATATATTAGTTGTTTATGCACTACAAATCTATCTACTGAAATAATTTAATTATTGATTTTAGACTGTCTTCCATTTCTGAAGAGTTAATTCCTCTCCTCCATTCTCTAAACTAAATGGAGAAAAACAAAAACAGTTTCATCATTTAAGGACAAGGTCAGCTAAGCAAGGCAGATGTGCAGTAGAGTAATATCTGATTTCTGTCCTTAAAGAAATGCTCTTATTCTAAATCTCTAGTGAAATGTTCAAGTGTTTTTGTGTAATGCTGAATTTTCAAATACATTGCAAAAGCAATTGTTTTCAGTGTTTTGAAAAGTCTGACTCAAATTGCAATATTTGAGCTTTACTTAATCATATACAATTTCACCCACAGAAGTTAATAAATACAAATTTAGAGATGATAAACTTTAATAACTGAAGAATTAAGACCTTATCCTGTTCTCTCTCAATAAGCATGTTCCCTTCAAGGTGTACCATTTTACCTATGTAATCAAAGCTACAACTACTTTTTGTTGTGAGGACCACTGTCCTGTCTCTGTGATGAACTAGAGAAATTTTTGTTCTCTCCCCTAGTTTTTAGAAAGAACTTCATCATCATCACTTGAATTATTTGTACTGTCATTAGTCCTGCAGTAGAAGATTCCTCCATTTCCATAGTTCATAATGTTGTAGCACCATTTTCTAACTCTCATATTCTAGCTATACTTAAATAGTCATTATCTTCCATTGCAATAATTACCTCCCCTATAAAGCAGGTACTGTACAGCTTTTATTATGCATAACCCATCTTGCTTTAGCAAACCATTATATACCATTTTTATGGCATTCTTAATGATATATTATAACAGATCATCATCCTTAATTTACAATAATAGTTTATATCATGAATATTAATGTTATCTATTTTAATTCTCTGTAGTAGACCTTTGATTTTAATATATTCATTCAACAGCTTCAGTCTTATGAACTATGACAGTGCTTTTTTCCACTTTTTATTGTTTAAAACTTGAAATATTAAACACTGGGTTGTACAAGGCTGATGATATCTATTTAATTTTTCTGGGAAAATATCTCACAGTATTCAGGCATTTGGAATAAACTGTTTAAAACTCTCAGAAAACTTTCAAACATGAGACAAGAATAGCATATTCCCGGGTGAGCGAAATCCTTGCTCCACTGAAGTCAGGAAAAGTTTTCTAAAAATTTGAACAGGAGGAAGTTTTCACTCAAATAGATATACATTCTGCTTCAAAAAATTTGCAAAGAATAGATCTCATCCTTCTGTATAATCTTTTTCCATTTGTTACAGTAATTGTTAAACAATTAAATAATAATATAAGATATAGTATTAGTAATTAATCTAAATAATTATATATATGTTTATCAAACACCCAAACAAGATTTAAATATATGTGTTTCTTCTCTCTTCAAACACTTTGATAGGAACATAATCACAATACAGTATATGCACCTATTTTTCATCACTTTTTTTTTTGTACTGTTATTGTGGGGAAAGGATGAGGCATGCTCCAGTTGCGAATCATGATGAAACTGTTTACAGTGCAATGGCATAAATGCACACCATTTTTATTAAAAACTTTGTAAAGAATCTAATTGTATATTTCTGATATATTTTGCATTAATGATGTATACCATACCCAAAGACACTGCAGACTTACCAGAACAGAGAACTCAAAAACTCATACTGAAAACTGGCTTTCATTGAGTGCTCTAATTTATCACTCTATTTATTACCAAGCCTTAAATTTTCATGAAAGTTTAGGATCTAATAGGCTTTGACAAGTTTGTCCCTTTCTAATATTTTGTCCTCTTGCCATACTCAATTGGCAAGGGGTTCAGGTTTCGGAGGGTAACTGACATATAGGCAAGCAGGAAGAATTCTCTTTTGTAGAATCTCATTTTTTTAGGAAACCAAATTAAAATGATTTTGACACCTACTAAAACAAGGTGATACTCTGTTAGACTCACTGACTGTAGATAGGCAGACAATCAAGCCACAGCTAAATGAAAGCACACTTTTCAGACACCAGTTTAAACTTGGAATGCCTCAGATAAGATTTGTCATGATCAAATATCCTTTTTAATTATGATTGTCCCATTTCCTATCAAATGTTACAACTACCTATTATCTAAGAAAGAAAAAAATGAATATGTCCTCATTCACTGCATCAAATGGATGGATGAATTGGATTGTGGAGGTTAATTTCTCCTAAATCTTATCCTAGCCTTCCTGACCTTCACTTTCTTCAGTTTTCGTTGACCTTCTCTTTAAGTATAACTATATTATCTCTTTCTTTTACATTATTTTTCTTCTTTGCTTTAGCAAAATACAAATAAGCTTAGCTTTTAATCTATATTTAGACTTCAACCTGATTGATAGCATGCACCTAGTAACCAGTGAATGCTTAAAGAAATCTTTAAAGTATTTCCTGAATGAAATTCCATTGCTTTTCTTAAAAAAGATAGGCTATAGGTAGACTTGAAAATATAGGGCATATACTTACTATTCTAACCATATATTCAGATATTAATACTCTTTGAAGCTTATTTTATGATTCTTAAATTCAATAAAAAATATTAATTGATTTTTGATAGCTAAACTTTATGAACTGAGAAATAAGTAAAAATTAAATTTCTTTTGAGGGTTCAGTTTGGCAGATATTTTAAAAATTATTTTCAGTATTTAATTGAAATATGTTCATATTTCAACATGTTCATAGTTCCTGATCTCCCAAAATTCTTCTTTGCATCTTTATACCTTGCTGAGACAAGAGTAAACTATCCTTAGTAGAAGTATTAAGAAGTATTACCTAGTAAAAACATTCATACTCTAATGAGATGAAGAAGATGAGGTGAACCACTACAGTCTATAAATTTGGGTACAAGCTGAAAACTGGACACTTACTTAACTATTTTGACAATTTGAAGATTAGCAGACACCATTAGCAAATCCATTCCCAGATTTTAAACAAGACCAGAAGCATTTACAATTAAGACATGCAGTCTGGAGAAGTGGCTCCTCTATTATGCAATCTGATTTTAATGAAATTAGAGCAAAGCACATTTGATGTTGTACTAAGGTAATAAGGTTAAAAATTTTGATTTTTCATAAGAATAAAAAATTAGGTTTTGCTTTCTTAAGCTCCAGTGCTCCCATGAAGTCTAATTTTCCCTTACTGTGTTTGTTTCCACTGGAAAGATGTCTTTGAATATATATTTTTAAAAAGTACTTAGAAAAATATATACCAGCAAAGACTTCATTATATTCATTTAGAATGTGCCACATACAGGAAAAAAATCTGCTTCTTAGAGGGAAATAGGTAGTTATTTTTTTAATGTGTGACTTTTTAGAGGCTCCTACTTAATCCATACTCAGTTCTAAACCACCTTGTTGCATCAATCACCTTGACCATGTCCTAGACAGTTATCACACACATCTCAGTTCCCCATCCTTTCATGTCTTTTCTAGGTATATACTAAAAGAAATGTCAGATATCTTATTTGCTTCACTCTTTCAGACTGCTTTTTAAGAGTTTCTCAATGAAATTGTCATCTATAGAGGAGAACAGTATATGGACTGTGTGCCTTTAGACCTCATGCAACAAAATATTTAGAAAAAAAAAAAGAGAGAGACTTGCTTGCTTTCTTCTTTCAAAGCCTTTCAAGGTTATCTGTATCAAAGAAGAGTGAGTGTCTAATCTAAGGCTGTGTTATGCATTTTTTCCCTTCTCCTCTATGATCAACCACTTTGTTCTAAATAAGCAGTGAAACTTAAAAATCACATGTTTAAGTAATAAGGGAAATTTGACCAGGAATGTATTTTTGACAGTATTGTTCAGACTCTTGATCATCATCTCAAACACATTTATCATACTAACATAAAGAGTAACATGCAATATGCCACGCATAAGGCTCATAAAAAACCTTTGAATGCAGAATTGTGAATGTTTATGAAATTATTTTGAGACATATTTTACTATTTCTTATATGGTATATAGTGTGCATTTTCTTTCTGTATTTTTTTAACTTTTTCCTTCCTTTAAATTCCCATCTTAAACTTGAGTTTTCATAAGGAAATATGTTTTTGTGTTGTGTTTCTAAACAACAGAAAAATCAACTGATATAGTAGTGTGCTCCCAACACTTCATTCCATTGTTTGTTCCCTGCATTATTACTATGTTTTATAGTAGTACAAATTATATCAGTACACACAATACAAATCTATCAGAAAATTACAAAATCTCACTTTTTCAGTCTTTTAAGTCGTCTTGCAGAAATGAAGGTACAATTCCCTCATTCACAGTGCATGCACTGACTACACAGTTCAGCATTTCACACTGTTTTATTGCTGTTCTTTATCCAAGTATAATTAGCATAATCAGCATAATAAACCATCAATAGTTATTAACTAACTAATAACTATTGAATACATTAACTCATCAAAACTTCATGAGATCTCAACACATATCAGGGTGCTATTATGTCTCTGGGTCTATTTTCCTTAAATAGTTTTATTTCAACCAAAATTGGATCGAAGTAAAATTAGGAACCTTAAAATATCAGAATATACAAGGTAAGTAAGCACGTAAAACTATTTCCCAGAATGTTTCCAAACAGTTCTAGCCTGGGCTTCTGTAAATTAGTTCATAGAGCATCGTATTTGTCTCCTGTCCCTATCCTCGCACACACACACCTATATAACTAGTTCATTAAAACAAACCTTTTTATACATTTTGTTAAAAAGAGTAAAATAAAGTAAAATTAAAAGATAAAAGTATTTTTCATTGTATCTAGGTAGAAATATGAACATAATAATGTTTCTCTAAATGTGTTCACTTATTTTTTGAAAAAAAATTCTTCTTGATCTATTTATACATATTTTATTATATTATACATATTTTACCTATTCCTGAACTAATTGTGAGATAGGAAAATACCTAAGGCTTCTTGTCCAGAAGTATGCATTGTCTTATATTTCCTACTGATATGTTGACACAGGGTGTAAATAAAGGCGCAGAAAAATCAAATTTCTTACTGACTACATTTTGGTAGATTCAGAAATGGGAAACTTAATTTCCTCAAGCTTGCAGAAAGTCGTCCTACCAGAGTTAAGCGTAATAGAACTATGAAATGCTTCAGTGCTCCTGAGGTGAAAATGGTTTTCATAACCTGGAAACCTAACCTTAAAACAAATGTGTTCAATAATTTTCTATATAAAAATCATTAGAGGACCAAAGACATTCTGTGCTGACAAGCATTAGCACCAAATATCAAACCTAAAAGGGGAAAGTGATTTCAGAATTGCAGCTCTCCAGGACACTGGTTCAATTTTATTGAACAGGCTTTATATCAATTTAATGTGACTTTATTTTCTGTATATATCAGCAGACTGACAAAGGTAGATATGTGGTAAAGCTAGAATAAATTTTCTCTAGAAAAAGAGCTGTGAGCAAAACATACGTAATTTTTCCTATGCTGACTCTTTGATTCTGTATTCTTATTTTAGGTTCTTTCTATTCTGAAAGATGTGCTGCAAGGCTTAAAATTAATTAGCTGAAATATTTTTGAAAGGCAAATAATGTAGTAGTTTATATGATGACTTAGTGAAAATATTCTTCACTCAGATTCACAGTGGTTTTGTTGGTAGGAAAAAATAAAAAAACATAGATATAATACAATAATATGAGCTCAATATTCTATCTGTCTAAGTAACTGTAAAACACTTGAAGTCTCTTGTGGAAAATATGTCATGTCCTACACATTTAAAATACCATGACTGTCTGTTCCACTTTCTGCATTCCAAGTTTGGGGCAGCTGAGACGCTTTATTATCTTTTTCATATAAAAAGAAATATTTATTTTCACTTTCAAATATCTTTCCAGAATAGCTGCAACTCTCTTCTCCCATGGTACATTTGAAAATTCATGACCTTTTGCATTAAATCAAATAAGCTACCCTACTAAATGGGGCAGCTAGAAAGGTTTTTAAATAGGGGTCCCAAATTAATAAACTTTGAGCTTTGTACACTTTCTGTTGCCTACAAATGTTTTAATAAGCAAAGATAAAGTTCAAGTCTTTGCCCACAAAGTGTTAGTGGCGCCTTATGGAAATCTGTCGCTAAAAGGTTATTCAGAGTTCAGAATAGGGTTATTCTATTGTCATTTCAAAAGAAAAAAAAAAACCTTTTTTCCATTTAAAATTTTTACATTGAGTTGTCTGATGTATACTATATACATATATATAGATTGAAGTCAATTTCAAATAATGTGAAGTATATAATATATTCAGTTAAATTAATTAAGTTGTAGGTTATGTGAATTATCCTTTGCAAAAAGAATGAGCTTTTGTACATGTTAGACCTTTTCACTATTTGCAAAACAACAGTGTATCTATCTACGCTATAGAAATCAGGTCTAATCACTGATAGCACTTTTCAAACCATAAGGTTTCAAAGTAANTTCAGAATAGGGTTATTCTATTGTCATTTCAAAAGAAAAAAAAAAAAAAACCTTTTTTCCATTTAAAATTTTTACATTGAGTTGTCTGATGTATACTATATACATATATATAGATTGAAGTCAATTTCAAATAATGTGAAGTATATAATATATTCAGTTAAATTAATTAAGTTGTAGGTTATGTGAATTATCCTTTGCAAAAAGAATGAGCTTTTGTACATGTTAGACCTTTTCACTATTTGCAAAACAACAGTGTATCTATCTACGCTATAGAAATCAGGTCTAATCACTGATAGCACTTTTCAAACCATAAGGTTTCAAAGTAATTTAAATAAGCCAAATAAATAATTAATATATTTTAATTAGTATTTAAAAAAAAAAGTTTTTCTCTAAAAAAATGTCATTTTATTGAAATGGAAAGGGCATGTGAACATTTGATCTACTGAAGAAAGTCATGCTAGAACTGATAAAGAGGAGCTAGCTGAATGCTTAGTCCCAAGTTGCTTGTGCATTCAAAAATTTCCATTGGATATCAGAAGTATTTTATCAATATCTGGAAATGTCCTGTTTTTTAGGCCCTGTTCTACTCAGATGGGCTTGTACCACCTTTGAATATATATATATATATATATTTCAGACTCTGAGTTGATTAGCATCAGTAACACAGCTAGCAAGTCTTAAATACAAGCACATATGTCTGTTTATAAGCGATCCAGAAAAAAAAACAATATGTCATCAAACAGTTATTCTTATACTGCAATTATCAGACGTAAAATTGGATTATTTGAGGTGTAGGTGTAGCTTCCACTAAGTATTTTCTAAAAGCACCCATTAAAATTTTTATATTAGACTTCTTTGACGGTAAGTGGCAAACATTTCTCCTTTTGTAGTTCAAAATGACATTCCTTGATGTTTGCTTGTACTTTAATATTCCTTTGGTACATACAAAAAGTACAGTAACTTAGCGCAACAACTTTCTGATTGTGTTCTTACTATTGAGTTTTCTCCCACAACACTTTTCTACTCAGTCCTACTTAATGTGCATAGACATTCCCTTGCTGAAGTTTCAAGAAACAAACTCAAGGCCTGCACATGAGCAAATTCATGCACCTTCATAAAATCCTCTTCCTAAGAATCATACTCTTCTTGACTAATACAGGCAACCAAAGGAGGCTAAGGTAAGAAGGCAACTTCCCTCCCTTTTCAGAGAAGAGAAACCATCACAAAGAACAGATCCCATATGGGATGAAACAACTTCTGTCTGAACACTTTCCTGTCTTTCTCCCTCTTTGTTAGGGGGAAGAGCACAACCCAGGTCCGGTAGGATGAAGCTATCATTCCATGTACGTAGGTTTTTGTTTGTTTGTTTTTTCATTTCATCACAGTTTCCTTTGAAGCATTTTTTTGCCAACCTTTCGGGCTGACAGATCACATCTGTACTCAGAAGTTCTCATGGATCATACACCAAAACAAATAATGCACTTACTTACTTTCTATGTGATTATGAAAACCATTAAACTGAATAAAGGGAGAAACTAGGGAACCACTAGTTACTATGTTCCCCATTCTTTATACATAAGGTACTTTTTATTCTACAAGGTATTTAAATAAATCTGATGAAGATTAGGTATAATCAATGAAATAAAAAAACAGTTGCTACATGCCGGACAATACAAGTGATTAGTGGAAATTAAAATATTATGCTAAATAAAGTCATACCCCTTTGCTTGTGATCTTCAAGGAAAAAGCTTCAGGGAAAAAAAAAAAAAAAAAATGCAAATACAACCTAGATGTTTTGTCCACAGCTAAAGACTACAGTAATGTAATGAAGATTATTTAACTGACTAACTAATTAGTTAACTAAAGAATCTTGGCAGGTAGGATGACAGATAAATGCAAGTAATTCAACTCATTATGGATTATAGACAAGAGAAAGGTATTTTAGGGTTTTATGCTCTTTGCTATAGTATCTATTTTTCCGGTACATGAACTACCTCCTATAAAGAGTTTGGCTTTAAAAATATAAAATAAGAGAGAAAAAAAAAAGTATATACTTAAAGGGCTCCATGCTTTTCTGTTTTTTGGGGTTTTTTTTGTTTGTTGGTTTGTTTGTTTTTAAGAACTCTGGCAAGGCTATAGCTTTATTTCAAAACCTAAGATAGGAAGAATTCATATGTCTATGCCAATATGCCTACTGTACTTTTGCGAATTCCTGATTGTGAGACACAGAACTTAGCTATGGACTATTTCTACCTTTTAGGAAAAACATTCCAAATCCAGTGAGAAGTAAGGAGTCAAAAATAATAGATACATTCATAATAAGTTAAAAAGGGACTGAATGAACACAGTTCAAAGTTCAAATTTCAATGTTCTTGAAATAAGGTTTTTAAAACAACAGTCAAGCTAGAATAAAAATACAAAAAAAATAAAAAGCATAGGAATGTTATCAAAGAATGATCAGAGTAGTTCCAAGCTGAAAAATGGAAGCTTTTGCTTCTAATGTATTACCTTCAGATCAGTGGTTGGCAAAAAAAACAGTTGTAATTCATCTGAAGGCCCAGATCCTCAAAGATACTTGCTCAGGTAGCTCCCCAGAAATCAAGGGAACTGAATGCCTGCATATCATTGAAGACTTGCTGCCTTAAGATTTAAAATGGATATAGCTCTACATTATCTTTTTTTAGTAGTAGTTGTTCAAGAAAAGCTCCTATAAAGCAATAATAAGTAAAGCACATATAACAGCATCCTACCATCTGAAAAAATAGAAGATGGGTTTATTTTCTCAAGTGTCTTCCACAGCAATTATCTCAAGGCAATACAAGGTTCTCAGGAGGGATTATGAATTAGACTGGGAAAGGAACAGAGCACTTTCTTCTTACATATTATCCTCCTCCACAGATCATAGCCTGAAACCACTTAGCTGAAAAATCAGTATAAAACATCTCAGGAAAGTTACTTGATAAAATATTGTCTCTAAGCCTCTCCCTGATTAAGGTTTTTAACAGCTATATTGATCTGAATTCATGCATGCCTGACTTTAATATTCCATAATTCATAAAATATACACAGGAGACTTAGAGTACTGATATGATAGGGAGCTGCCTGTCTCCATGCACCTTGACCTGCTGAACTAAAGCTGACAGCCAGTCAGTTGCAAACATTCAGCTCTGCTTCACTGTAAAATCTAGAAGTATGAGTGTTAGCTCCACTGACAAGCTCGGCTGTCATTTGGCCCATTTTCTGCTGAGGCTTCTATTCACCCTGGAGGCTTTCAGGGGCTGCTTTTTTTTTTTGTCCATTTTATCCCCATAAAGTAGAGAATTCAAAAAGAATTATTTTAACTTGATAGTCTGAATGGTGATCTAATAGGGGACAGCTGTGGCATCTGAGTCCCGGGGCTATTTATTGTCAATTATAATGAATCCTAGGCATATTGCCTTCATTCTTTACTTGACCGATCCTTAAATAATGGACAACACTCTGCAGGGGGGAAAAAGGAGTCTACGGCAAAGTCCAGTGAAATGAACCTAAAGAGAGATGCTATAAAGAAACTTCAAGATTAATTAGTGAAAGACTAATGATAATGAATCTTTGTGATGTGAACACAATAGATAATAAAACCAGCACTTGATCATATTAAGCACCCTAAGGGAGATTACCACAGAAGCACAAACTGTCAAAAGCATGTGTTTCACTAAGCATGTCATCTCTCTATAAAACAATTTGTGTCATTTTCTTTTCTATTTCCTCTCCTCTCCTCTCCTCCCCTATCTTCTCCTCTCCTCTTCTCTCCTTTTTTTCTCATTTTTCCTCTCCTTCTTGCTCTCCTTCTTCCTCTCCTTTTTCCTCTCCTTTACTTTTTTTTTCTTTCTTTCTCTTCTTTTTTTTTTTGGCAAAATAAAATATTTTCTTTTAGAAAAAGTCCTAAAATCTGTCACTTGGAAGGCCAGTTTCTCATCTCTTGGAAGGCAGAAGACAAAGTGGTTATGAAAAATTAAATATCACAGTGCAGGGCTAGGCTCTGAATGCACCATTTGGGAGCTGAGTCTGTGAAAAGATTAAGCAGTGTCACCACCATGGCAGTGCTTGTGCCTGGACCATGAAGTGGTATCGAGACCATAGACGGGTTCCTGTGCTTCAAATACAAAATACTGTTGTTCTGCAGAAGCAAGAAGAAAAGTAGCAAATTTGATGCACTTCTGCAACATCCAGATTCCTCCTTGCAATAAAATCTTGGAAATTTTTATTATATTTAAAGAGTATATGAAGTGCCATGACATCAAAGTGTCATCTGTAGTCTATTAAACATTGCATACTTGCTAATACTTGTGTTTGGCCTGGAGAGTGTCTGATTTGAGTAGGATCTGAAGTGCACTGTATTAAAAAGGAGAAATGCCATCATAACACTGATTCCACACATAATCCATCAATATATTGGCAGATGAAAACAAAGATGCCTTGGCTTGTTTTCTTTTTGGAAGAAAGGTTTGAAACATAAAAAAGAAAATGGAGCTGAAGTTGTCTATAAAACAGATAATCAGGAAATGCTAACAATAAATAAAAATAGTTATGATATATTTATGATAAGACCAGTATATTCAGAAGTAATTTGTCTGAAGATACTCATCCAACAAGGTTGTTTTTAAACATATGTTTACCGCACAATACATAGATATTTTGGGGGAACCGCTACCTATTGTGGATTAAGGTCAAAGGAGAATGCAAGAATGCGAGAAAGTCTTTTACTTTTTGAATTTTAATATTACCACATGTAATGTAAAAATAGTTTATTAGAGTAGTGATGGTGGTGTCTCCTAAAAAGCATGTTTTACATATCTTCTCTAGAAGTCAGTATTATTGCAAACAAAATAGAGACCTTGATTTGATGAATAAAGAAGTGCACAAGTCCTGTGTGCAGCACTTAGCAGCATTAGTTAATGTTACAGAAAAAAAAAAAAAAAGGAAAAATCAAAACCAGAAAATATTCTCTAGGAGCTGGAGCCCAGCTCCTAGATGGATCCTTGTGCACAGACTGTGCTGATAAATCCCTAAAATCACAGAGTTACTGAGGCTGGAAGGGACCTCCAGTGCTCGATAGTCCAACTAGCAGAATCAAGTCTGGGGACTGGCCAGGTTACTCATCCAGTCAGATCTTGAAAACCTCCAGGGAGGCAGACTGTGCCTCTGGGAAACTTGTTCCATTTCTTCATATTTTCACCAGGGATGGAAGTGAGGATGACCAACCTCTGCTTCCCTACATAGTCCTTTTGGTCATTTTTTGTTTTCTTATTTTTTAATGGTTTTCAGTAGAGCTGTTTGTCTTATGTCATTTGCTCCATGATTTTTTGTTTGTTTTGGTTTCTGTTTCGTTTTTTCCTCCTCTACATCTTCCTTTTAATTAAACCAATACATTTAGAAATTAGAAATCCAAACAAAAGTTCAGCACAGTATTTAAATGCTATTAGAAAATTATTCTATGCCTATATTTGCTTACATTAGGAAGAATGTGGTCACCAGGTGAAAAAGTTGTAAATTTGCCTCTCCTTTCACTGACAGATCTCCTTCCTCTGTATTAGATGACTTGCTGCAACTGATGAACGTAAAGACCAATACATGTTTTTTCTAAACCACATTTGGGTAAGCATACCCGATGAACGTTTATGACTCTTTAGCGTAGGCATAATCTGATTATTCTTATTTTATGAATCATGAGCAGTTTTTTAAAAAAATAAAATCTGTCTATTAAAGTCTATCTTTAGGGCTTTCTTTTTGTTGTTATTGCTTTTTTTTGTTTTTAATGTAAAGAATGCTCTCACAGTAAAGTCTCCTTTAATTTTTTTATAGTACTAGTACATATTCACAAAAGTTGTCATTTTTACTGAAGGTTGTTGTAAGGAAGTTGGTGTACAGTGTAATAAGATTTAAATCCTTAATGTAACATAAAGCTTTTTTTTTCCCCAAATACAGACAACTATGAGAAATTTTCCCAAAAAAAAAAAATTTTCATTTAGTTAGTCCTTTCTGTGCACATGCATACAGGCAAACTAAAATATATATACATTTTTTGTTTCTTCCTCCTCATAGGTTTAGATTTTATTCTTCTCTTTCTTCCTTTTGTTTTAGTTTCTCACCTCTAAAACAATTTCCCTTTATGGTTTTCTTTCAATATCCCCATTTATTTCTTACCTTTTGTACTCTTTCTGCTCCTATTTGCTACTGGTAATGGGGCTGCAAGTCCTGCCCTTCTTTATGGCTCTTTCCTCTTTTCCTTTTTACACTCATGTGTCCAAGATACAAAAAATTAGTGTGTACTGTACATGGTCATGACATGCACATTAAGGATAGAATGTCTGGGAAATGTGAATGAAACTACACACTCATCCCCAAAGTTGGATAGACTGAGATTACTGATAGGATTGCTTATAAGAATGCTTGTAAAATACAGGAATGAGAGATTGCTTATAAACAGAAAACATTAGAGTGTCTCTATTTTATTTCTATTTATTTTAACCATACTGAAAAAAAAGGCATAGAATTTCCTTTCTTAGAATGTCTATAGACAATCCTGGCTAAGTGATTTTTCTGAAGAGCAACTGCTAAAACTGTGGGATTATAAAACAGGTGCCTAATACAGAATATATAATATATATGTGAATTCCTCCTCAGTATTTTCATGTATTGATCAAATGAAAGAACATTCTCATTGTTTTCCCTCATCCCGACAAAAGAAAAAAAAAAGGCTATAAGAGACTAAATGAGTACAGCCACTCAGATAAACTAAGCTGACAAAAGGTGACCTTTCAAAATATGTTTCTATGATCTCCTGTAAGTGAAAGATTACTGTGAAGTTTAGCTTCTAATTTAGGTAAACAGATTAATTTTATTCTTTTAAAAACTGCTTACACTTCATTATTTTAGTGATCAGAAAATTTATAATTCATATATTATATACACCAAGAGTAATTTATGCCAAGAGCTTTGTCAGTTTTAAAAATCATCAGCAGCTAAACTTGCATACGTGATAATGTTAAAATCACTTTCCAGTCATATTCCAAATTCAGACTTAAATGTCTCATCTTGTATCCCCTCAGTGCAAGAGATGTAATTGGTGCAGGTGCATACAATTACACTACTTGTCCTTCTGCCAAACCACCATCTAAAACATGACTGAAGATTACATACATCATTACAAAAAGTAGCTTTTTTTTTCCCTTAGTTAACATTCATTTTACAATGAGAACTCTTTAGCTACCACAAAGCATTTAGAAAAAATGCAGGGGAGAGTGTTGTAAGCTTCCCACAATCATCTGAAGAGTTATAGAAAGTAAATCATGATTCTTTATGAGGAATAAATCTGCCTTAAATGATGCTGATGAAGTAAAATGTTTGAAAAGGATTTGATGGAGGCATAGCAGTTAATAATTCTCTTTCTGCAGGTGCTTCATGACTGAAAAATAAAGTGACAGTTCAGATAGTCCAGTTAATAGCCATAAAAGAACAGCAATATCCTGAGTGCTGGAGAAATTTTAGGCTTAACTATGTTTTCCGGGAAGATTATGACACCACAACACTGAGACTGTTTTACAGCTATACAAGACTGAAACTTTCAAGTTAGAAGATCTTTCAGTCTCTCAACACCAGGACTCTCTTTTCTTTATATATGGTCCTCTTTGAAGTTAGCTGATGGGCTGATGACATTCCATTTGTTTTAATCTGTAAAGCACAAATGCAGTTTCATACAATTTCTTTTCACCTATCCAAGTTGTAAAGTTTCTGTTACTCTACTGTTACTCAACTTTTAACTTTTTATGTGCCTATTCCATGCATATGATGAGTGAGCCTGTATCATCAAAGTTCCTGGAAGACAATACTTCAATGAAAACTAAGTCTGTTTTTTTTTTGTTGTTTGTTTAGGATTATTTTGTTTTGTTTTGATTAGCTTGTTTTGATGACTTCTTCCCCCAGGATATTAGATTCGTTTTATTTTTTTTTCTTAGAATCCTCTCTTTGTGTCCGACATCTTTTAGTTTTTTTGAAATAGGTATTTTCCTATATAAACAAATATAAGGCCAATTTTGGATTCATGCATCATTAAATTAAATTAACTCTTGGGATCACTGTAATTTTGACTCACAAATTCACGGTTTAGTTGCTGCACCTAAACTGGTCTTAGTGCACTTTACCCGTTTATGATGTCAGCAGAATCTTGTAACTCAATTAAGTGTTTTCTGAACTGTCAGCTCCATTTCATTACACTTCATGATATTTATAACCTCCCTATCCCTCCCCAAAAAATCACTGTTAACGTTAAGTAAGTAAATGAGCTGGTCTCAGTCAGCATGACATATATTTATTTTAATAACATATTAATTAAGTGTAATTACTAACACATCTGTAATACAATTTTCTATTGGTACATGAAAATTATTTCAAACTAATATTTACTCAGTCTCATTTAGCTTTACTACACAATTCGTCCTCTATTCTGCAAGCTTCCCCTAATAAACTCTGCAGTACATCCAGCTTTTCTGTCTTTGTCTTTCTTTCCCCTCTTCTGCAGTGCTTTTCTTCTCTGATTAAAAACATTTTTCTATGCAGTTGGAAAACACAGTCCAACCACTGTCTTAACTCTTAGAAAAGAGTTTAATACCTAAACCCTTGGGCTCCTTTCCTCAAAAAAGGCTATCTACCATTAATATTTTATAAACCTTACTTGGAAAAAGTTCCAGAATGCACTTTTCAGAGTAAAGTACAGTACATTACTTTTCTAAATATTGATTTTATTCTTCTCCACAAAGTGGTCAACTTGCCATTTGGGTTGAGTTCAGGAGGCTGCAATTAAACCCTGAGGCCATCAGGTCCTCGTCCAGTACTGCAGTTCCAAATACAGTAATGCAAATGCAGCAAAGCAAGTATTGAAAAGTTACTCTGTCCTTCAAATAAAAATCTGTACTCTTACCATGCCTCAAAACTTACAGAGCATTACAATTTAAAAGCAGATACTTTTCATAA
>VWPW01030830.1:791763-823561 GCA_013389825.1 Crypturellus undulatus | reverse complement strand
GATTTTTGTATGCAGGCACATAACAGAACTGAGATCCAAGGGCTTTCAAACAAAATGGGTAGGAGCTAAAACTAAAATTCAGATAAAAGCCTGGAGCAAACTTGCTTTACAATTACAGAGCTTTGGTGTCTAAATTAAGAGCATATGAGAACACATCAGATAAACAGCACTTTTAAAAAGATTATCTGTTGTCTCTTTTGAGACATACTGAAACGCACAAAGAGTCTGTTAAGCAAGACAGATCATTCACAAATTGCACTTACCATCACTGTTCCCTGGGGCTGAAGAGCTAAGGGCTGACCTACTGCTACAACTTGCTGATGAGACTCACTCGAGGGACTGATCATTTGAACATTCTGTCCCTGAATAGAATATGCTAGAGGAAAACAAAAAAAATCCAAAATTTAACAGCCAGTATTCACTGGAGTAACAACCACCAGCTTCTGACAAACAAATTTCTGTGAATATTTAATCACAGTACTAACTTTACAGTAGCTCACTATATTAAGATCTTCAGATATATTTATATTACTACAGTACTGCTTTAGAGGGTTAAAGGAAGCAGTACTAATTTGTCTCCCATTAACTACAGTGTATGGCTTGCAACTTGTACGTTCAAAGGGAAATATTTGTGCAAGCACCTACAGGCTGAGTATACGCCTCAACTCTATTATCTTCTAAAATCAGTCTGTGCTACTGCTGTACTTGCGAAGTTTGAAAATAAGGGTGTTATATTTGTTATACTGTGATGTTTTTCCACTACAGGATTATAAGTGATCCTTTCTGCAACTTATCTCTTACCTGTAACTTATCTGAGAGAGAGTAGCATACCAACCTAACTATAGTAAGATGAAGCTCACTGCTTCTCTCCCTTCAGAAAATTTAAGGAATGCATTATAAAAATAGTCAGATCCAACTTCAAGCCCCTGGCTGAGGATACGATGAGACTGTGAACAAGGGAAACAGTTCTAACAATAAGGTGCTGCTCTTTGCTAAAGTGTAGTAGTTTTGCACGTTGCAAAGGTAGTTTATAAACATAAAATGTTTCCCTTGTTCACAGTCTAATCCTATCCTCAGCCAGGGGGTTGAAGAAGAGATTCTGGTTCTCGTTTCCCAGCAAGTGACCTCCAGAAGTTTGTATTAGACATCTACCGTTAGACCAATGTGCACTTACATTTCTGGCTAATAATAATTCAGTTTCTAAAATCAGAAAGCGTACAGCATCATCTGTACATATTTCATAACTAGTGCTTGCAGCATCCTCAGGATGGGGGAAGCAGCAATTCACTTTTTTGCAAGTTGAACAGAGCCCAGAACTTAAGACCTGCCATTCACTCCGTAAGTACTAGAGTCACTAGACAGCTATAGAGAAGACACAACTGTAGAACACCACAAATGAAGGAAGCTCACACAAAATTAATATAGACAAATACTTTATGCCAAAGAACACTACACCTGTTTAGGTTAGAAATCAAATCTTGAGGAAAAAAAATTAGGTTTTGAGTTATTTTAGTATAGACAATACATGAAACAAAATTAAACATATATGAACATATAATAAATGAAATGTAGAGGCTTACATTTGCTGGAGAGCGATGCAGTTGTGCTGTTTAATACAGTAAGGGCATAGTGAGGAGGCAAGGACCCTTTGCAAATGGCGGTGATAAAGGCATCTCTTGATGTGACGAGACCTAACCTTCCACAAAGTGCAGCCATGGTCAATTCTGCTTTTAAAATATTTTCAGTGGCAGCTTCGTCAGTGCTGAAAGAGCATGTATCGTTTAGTAAGACCACACACGCACACACCCCTACAGAGACAAGAGCTAACCAAACATGAAAGCAGTGAGAACTCAGGATTTAAAACTGGCAACACCACAAATGCTGAAGAGCAAGCATAACTAATTGGCAAAATTCTTTAAACTATTTCTTACAAAATTGGGCTTCAGTTCTGAATGACTTAGCACAAAGGAGCCTACAAGGAGATACTTAACACTGACTTGAGAAAAAGGGGTTTGATAAATAAAGACTCTTTGAAAGAGACAGTTAAGTTGCCAAAGTTATTATCCATTAAACAGGGAATCCACTTCAAAGGAAATATTGCAGAGTATTAACAAGCACTGAAAAAAAAAATCACTTTATCAACAGTAATTAAGATTGAGAGAAATCACTTCAATATGGCAAAACATTTAGTCAATAAATAAATTAGTTTAAATGGAAATCTTTGAAAATTATTTTACTGCTCTCTATATTTTAGAGCTCTGTGCATACCACATGCATGTGCAATTATCTACAATTGATTTTTATGCTACATTTTCAGGGTCTTTCATGTAGTTTACTCCTAACAGAATCTCACTCAATCTACCCATCACTAACACACTTCTGGTATTGTCTGCTTCTGGACTATGAAGAACTCTCCCTCATACTGCCATACTCCACCATAGTCTGTCAACGTAAGCACTTTCAAAATTCAGTTCAAAGTGTAACTAGGAATACAATCTATGGAAGAAATTCCCAAAGACAAAATACCTTGCATCAAGCAGGAGGGATAATGCAGCAAGAAGACCACACCAACATGCATTCACCATTTCTTCCCAGACAGCTCTGCTAACTTGAAGGAAATGCATATCAAGTTTGCAACAGAAAAAATACAATTGAAAGTTTTAAAATAAAATATTGGCATTGATGTGCAATGCTCATTTAACACTATTTAAACACTTGCATTTAAAGTAACATTGCTGAAGGAAAAAAAAAAAAAAAAAAAAGTCAGGTGGCATTTATGAATACTGCTGGTTCCCAAAACCAGGTGTTTTATTTCTGTAACGTGGCAGAGCTATGACCTGCGCTTGCGGCCGCACTGTCGCCTTGCCGAGGCCTGCGCACCAGGGCACCGCAGCACCACAGGGCACAACTTGGGGCCATGGCTCCCTTCTCCCCGCTCGCAGGCCTTGGATGCGTTGGAGATCCGCCCCAGGGCGCCAAGGGTTTCCCCATGTACTCATATGGGCTCCTTGTGTAGCAGAAATGCTAGGCCCTGCTGTTCCTGCTGCTAAAGGAGGTGAATTCTTCCCAAATCCTTAAATGACATCTCTCAATTAAAACATCTTGTCTTCTCATTTTGAAACAGTTTTTGTAATGTGATTGTAACTGCCACGTTTTTTTGAGCTGCGACCTCTGCTGTGGCCTGTGTGGATCTCAGTGCTGAGCAGAGTTAGGAACACAGGAAGGCAGAGCAGCAGGAACAGGACACCTATTAGCAGTTAGCAGTGCTTTACAGGGGTGTGCGTGGTTGGAACGGCAAAGCAGCACTACAACACCATAAGGAGATTACTACTAAAATGCCGTATGAAACAGTATGTAAGAGTCAAGTATCTTTTTACAGCCTACTGCTGTTCTGTTAAAGAAGCTAGTTCAGAGAAAGTTTACGAACTATTTCCAAATATTTATTCAAATGTGACTAGAAATGATAAAAATCTACAAATTACTATTTAATGGAAGGTTTTTATATATTATTTCAAAACAATAAAATACTTCATGCTTTGTTGTTTAAATTTGGCTCTCCTTTGCATAAAACTCAAAGTAATCTTAATAATGTAGATGCTAGAATTTCTCCATAAGAAACAAATATAAAAAGAATCTATATATATATATTACACATACAACAGTACTAGTAAGATTGTTTCTTGTGTTGTAATTTGTATTATTTGCATTTTCAAATACCTAGGTCTTTCTCCGATTGGTCAGATGTAGACTGCCAATCCTGCTGCTCCGAGGAGTGTGCTGGTGATGAGGTTGCCTCTGCTGTGATCTGACCGACTGTTTCAGCCTCGCCCAACTCTCCTTCAATCATTGTTGTGATACCACGGACAAGATCCAGCAAACAGTGAAATGCCACTGACATGGCATAGCCCTCAGGAATTGTAGGTGGCTCTACTTTGTCCAGCATTTCCAAACTAAAAAAAAGTGTAACAAGCAAGTGTGTAACAGTACAACTGTGACTAAAAATCAGTAAGAAAAAATAAGTTTCCAAACTCCTGATAGCTACAAACAGGCCCAAAATATCCATCCTTGAAGAGTTACAGAAACTCCAGAAAACAAGCTACTTCATAAATTATTAATTAAAATAGTAAATGATGCTCTAAATACAATAGTAAATAAAAGAGCAGAAGTTCTGTGTATTGCATGTAGATCTGCAAATAAATATTAAGACATTAACACACATAAAAGAGTATTACTGGATGAATTATGCTACTTGTATTTTTACTCTACTGTTACTACAAAACTACCTTTACAAAAGGATGTACAAGGAAAAAATAAAGCAGTACGGATATTGCTATAGCAATCTGAGAGAAAGTCACATGTTCCAGGATTACACCAAGTCCACAAAGCTGGAAAACCCTGCCACTGGATGATAATTTATAACCAAATATTCATCACCTTCCATCAACTATGTTGTATGCAGATGTGCACAATAGAAGTTAATTGTATAAAAAGGAACTGCTGACATTATTCACTTCTGAAACTTGGAGGTGATTTTTTCTTTTTAAACCTCAGAGCCAATTAAGGGAATCTCTGCATTAGAAAAGCACTAAGAGCCAGACTATTTGCTCATTTCACTGAGTATTTCTACACTAAAATCTTGTGGGCTGTACAGATAATTTGCACTTTGAACAGATGACCCTCAATGATCATGACTGAAATGAAAAAAACTTGCACTACTTCAAAACGCATTGTAACCTCATTTTTATAGCTCTGTACACTGAAAATGCAGTCTCCATTGCACAAGGTCTTCAAGAAAAAAAAACTAACTGGTAATACTAAGAAGCATTCAGAGTCTAACCTTGATATATAGGGTCAAGTCATTCCAAGCACTGGAATATAAACTTGTCCAACATTTATCAAAACATCCTGTTCCATAAGAACTGCCATACAGTGGAAGCACTGTAGAAAGCTATTTTCCACCCACCCCCTGGTTTAATGCCTCTCATTTGCCATTACAGCAGCTATTAAAAGATATTTTAAGATTATTATTTACTAGAGTGAGGCCTAAAACTTAAAGAGTTAACACTGCAATGGTGCAGTAAAATAATTCCAACAGACGCTAAAGCCATAAGAGATATTTGGATCACAATCCATAACACTAACAAAACAATGAAGAGGAAAGGAAAAAAAAAAAAAAAAAAAAGATTGCACTGTACTAAAAATTCATAAAATATCTTAAATACAAGTAGAAACAGTACTTTCCTACTAAATAATTTTTTAAAATCCTTATATAATCAAGTTGTAAATAACTATCTTTAAAACATGTTTTTTAAAAAGGATGGTGGTACTTACTAAGTAGCTTTAGCACTTCCTTGTACTGTTACATTCAGGATGGGTATCCAGGTACCTCTGTACTCAAAGGCCGGTAACACAGTTGCGCCCCCTCCCATTCCAAGCACTCCCGGGGCAGGTTGTGCTGAGCCCGCACTGCCCGACACGTTGCTTCCTGCTCAGAGAAAGAAAATGATAAAATCAACCATCCTTGCAATCTAATTTTAATTACCAAGCATCCTTTTTCTATGGTGATTTTTTTACGTTGACATATGGTTCAACAGAGATCACCAGCTTGCTGATGGGAAGGAAGAGGAACCACTATGTTTGTGCTCCCCCTGCTGTCCAAAATGCAATGTTACGGGCAGAGTAAAGGGCACTGCTGGTATCAATTGCTGCTTCAGTGGTAATAAAAGGTTTTTGTGAAAGGTACAGCAAGCAGCAGTTTTCATAATGGTCTGTGAACAAACTAAACTTAAACGGCCTCGATTAAAAAATATTTTATATACTCAACACGTATATAACGCATATTTTTATTTAAGAACTTTAAATAAAAAGTCATGGATTATTTGAAAAACTACATGAAGAATTCATGAAATTATAGGAAATACAAGTAAGTCATTCCAAGAATAAAAATCCACAAACTCGAAAGATTTCAAAAATGCAAAAGCCGCGTGAAGAAATTAAGGGGCTCAGAATATTTAAATCTTGCAGTTTTTAAGAAGTGTTCTATTCCAAGTTAGAGCAGAATAAACACCAGGGAAGAGCCAACAACGTGCCAACCAATGGCATAAAGGAACTAATTTTGATTCCACTTCAAGAAGCCAAAAGAGAAAAAAGTTGACAAAAAGACTTTATATACGAAGAAGTCTGTACGTATTAGCAGTAGTTGCCACAAGTTTAGATTGCCATTTTCTGTCACCTTTGCCTATACAGGGAAACAAAGTCCTCAAGAAGGCGCCTCGAGGCACCTACATGCATCAGTCTAACAACTTACATTTTAGTATGTTCTCTTTTAATGATATAGAGAGGCTCAAGCAAAGTAAATGGCAAAGTAAATACATGCAGAAGTCTATGCACTTTAATACAGCAAAGCTTATCAGATTAAAGCAACAAAGATCAAATGGTCAAAGTGCTGCCACTAGCACAGTACACTGGTGTAGTTATTTGTCATTCCACTATGGAGTCAGTCAGGTTAAAATATCTTTGTACCAACTTAACTTCCTACAGCAAAAGGTAAAAGATTTACACCTGTACAATAAAGGTGATACAAGCTTAGATAGATGCAGCTTTAATAATCTTTCTTGAAAAGGCTACTTTGTCACAAAACTGAAGTTCAAAAGATACTCAAAGTATATACAGCTATCACAGGTTTAGCATAACTGGAAGACTGAGAGAAAATTAAGCTGTGCTGATCTGCTCGTCATCTGTTATACATGGTCATCAGAGAAGAAACAGAAATGCATGAGAAACACTCAGAAAGGGAAACAAAAAGGTGAAAAGTTAACATAAAATTATTTAGAATGGTAAGCCTCTGAAACAGCGATAAAGCTAAGGACAAGGCTGTACTGCAGACTAAGGAAAAACATAAATTTGGAGAGCGAATGTTAAAAATAGCTTCTTCTACATGTGTATATTACATGATGACAACTGCTTTTTTGATTTGCCATAATGGGTTAAAGTAAGCCAGAAATAATAAAATGGCTCTACCAGTTTCCACACAGACAGCTACTGAACAGCAGCCACTGTGATAAATTTCTGCATGTAAACAATGTCAACACCAACTCAGAACTCAGAATACACCAGCCTTTGAATATGCACTGATGTATATGAGATAAAACACCATTTTTAAAAATATTTTTTATTTAAATCATAATCTATATCCACAATCCCTTAAACTATAGCGAAACCATAATGCTCTCTAATGTCCAAGGTGGAAGAAGAAAGACCTGCTAACTTCGATGCTTCTTGGACTGCTAGCAGAAATGACTAGCAGAAAAAGGTGACAAAACTGATTCAGTTCTTACTGGAAAGGTTTCCTAGACACACACAAATGATCGGACAGTTTCCTTCCTTCCTTATCCACAGATCTTGCATATAATTTGGCCTGTCTGTGTGTATTTGTCTAACCTTGATAAAAAGTTGCATACCACTGGTGATGCAAAAATTTCTGCCACAAGGAACAGGAAAATATTCACGCTCACTTTTGAGACATTCTGTTAGGCAATCTACTTTCTATTGCTTGTTGTTTAAAAACAAACAGCAGTAGCAAAATAGATTGTTTACCTCACCTTAATAAAACAGCATTTTGAAGACAAAGCTTTTCATTTTCAGGTTCCTAAAAAGTAGTAGGTTAAGTATTTTTTATATTACATTTAACTATGCACCTCAGAGCCTCATTTACCTCTGAAGTGCTCTGAGTTCCCAGACTGAATAAATTGAAGAAAGATAAATAAAAATCCTGAAAGCACAAGTCATACAAATCTACTTTCCTAATAAAACTGTAGCCTGCAACTGCCTTTTCTGCAAAGTTTCCCACTTACAGGAGCTGGGAATCATTTCAGACTTCAGTGATAAGGTACTAAAAAAGCTTAATGGCAAAGATTTCCATTTCATTCTCTTTCAGGGACAAACACATACATTACAAAATGTTCAAGTTTATACAGTCACTCTCTTGATATATTTATTTCTTATTATAGGTATATTATCAGAATTATTAACAAATTACTATCTTGTTTAAGAAGGTATGTCTAGAGAAACACTATTTTATTTTGTTTGTTGATGGGTTTCAGAGCTATGTGAAAAGGAAGATTGCCCTAACTCAAAATGTGACTGCCCTCAAAGGAATTGAAGAGGAAAACCATTCCTTCTCACAAAAATAAAAATACACTTAGTGAAATTCCCAAATTTTGGCTGAAAGGAATGCTAACCAAGTTTCAGTTAATGAACTATTTTCTTCATACAGAAAAAGCAAAGATCATCTGTAAAGCACAGCTTCCTTTCTACCCTCTGGCTTTCCTAATTCAGTTCTAAGGAAAAAATAAATAAACAAATTAGCTTCGTCTCTCAAAGGTCTTACTACTTTACGTGTACGTATCCTTATATCTCAAACATCAACATCTCAAAATATAGGCAAGGAGAGTAAGAAACCAGAAATCATTGCCCCCATTTCCTTCAGAAAAGTAGGGAATTCTGAATCGGGAGCTGAGTCGCCCTAGGGGTGGATGCAGCCATATGGATAATGCTCTGTTGACTGGGGACTAAACCTACCCGAGGCTACAGTTAGGAAAAATCATCCATTGTAACAGACCTAAAAACACAAGTTTACTTCAAGCTAGCTTTTCACCTAAATAAATGACAAATTTTACTAGGACAAATATATATACTGGAACAATTCCAAATTATAAGCAAATCAAATCTTTAGTGAGAAGGTAACTTTACCTGCTTGGTTTGGTGCTGCTGATGTATTCCCTGTGCTTGTTACAAGAAATAGCGACTGTATGAAGGACCCCAGTGCATTCACAATATCTCGAAAAACTTTAGTGGAATGTTGCTTCATATCATAGGACTGACAAAAGGACCTGTATTTTTAAAATTACAGTATTTCACAAATTAGACAGTAAAGGCACATTTTAACTGCAAATATTTAGGTGAAAAATAAAATTTACTTTTGGGTAAATGCTTCTTTAATACTGGTAAGGCACAAAGGCTTTGGGATAATCAGATAACTATAATTCAGCTATTCCTGGATAATAAGGATTGTCAAATACTTCCAAAAAGTATCTTTAAGAGTTTATTCCCTTTAAGTTTCCAAATATCTACAGTATTTCAGGAAGTTCTTTCCACCAGAGAAAAATAGAGAGATTTCTTCACGACCACATAAAAGTTAAGTTCGAAACATAGTACCTTAATAGCTGAGGCTGCACACAAAGCCTATGAATAGATTCTACTGCAACAGCTCTTAGCCACTGTGGTTTGTCTGCATCCAGAAACTTAACCAGCAAAGACAGAAAGATTTCACATTCGGTTACCTAAAAGACACAGTTTACAGATATTAAATTAAAATAAACTCTTGCAGAGTATTTTCTCCCAAAAGCTTCTGTTCCAGATTAGGAGACCTATGCTAGCAAATTCTGCACATGATCTAAAAACCTTGCATATGGGCACAATATATGTCTAATAATCATAATATTGTTTTGCTAACATCACATAAGTAACTGTACTCAGGAAGTAAAATTCCTTACATGCATTTCAACAAAGTTTTTTTTTTCTTTAAAAAGTGCTACAATGAAGAAATGAAAGAAAAATAAATCTTTTTAACAAATACCTAAAACCTGGGAAATAAAAATTAGCTGAAACGTATGTGGCATAATAAATGAACAAGGTTTTAAATTTAAAAATATCTTTTATAAACTTTTTGCCAACAGTCTGTTAGCAACAATTAACAAGCACCACAATCAACATATCGAAAGCCAAAAAAACAATATGCAAGAGGATTAAAAAAAAACTTAATTGAAGGACAGTCAAGTAAAGGAATTTTCATCAAATATGAAAAAGTCCGAAGTCCAAAAGTCCAATAACCTACTCTAAGAAGTTATGCAAGTAGAACACAGTCTGCAAATAGGCATTTTACAAGTAAACAGAAATACATATAAAAAGACGATATAAATTTATTTTCTTCCCTCACTATGAGTCGAGTGTTCCCATCAACTAACATTTCATTAACTCAGTACCAGTACATCTCCAGTAAACCAGATCTGTATAAATAAATTTTGAACATATTCTTACCAGCAAACTGTAAAACTGCTTAATCAAAACAGAAACTACTCTCAGCAAACGCATACAGATAGGGAAGTAAGGTTTTTCCACCGGTGCTGGGGAAGATGATGTGCTGGAACCTTGTCTGAATTTGATATTTGGGGAGAAGAGCTTTATAACAAGAGGGCATACCCTTTCTTTAAGGAGAAAACTGAATTCTTGATGCTGAAAAAGAAAAAATATTCCAATTAAACAAATGAAAAAATCAATTCACAGCTTATACCAATTTTCTTCAATTGCTGTATATAATTCTAAGTATCTTATTTAATGTTAAGACCAGGTACTCTGAAGTGACATAAATCACTGTATAAATTACATGCTCTAGAAACAAACAGTAAGAACAACATTGTAAAAAGGCTACCAAAAGCACAATGAAAAGACACCCTCAGATTCATACCATGCAACCTTCTTGTATTTTGCAGATTATAATAATCAATACATAACATTCAATGCATCATTTATTACATTTAGCTACTGTCTGTTAAAATGCGTTACTAAAATATAATGGTGCATTGGAACAGATTCACACAATTCTATGCCATGATTCCTGCTGCTGTGCAGGTGAGGGAAGTTACTGTTTCTGTAAAAATAATGTTGCCACAAACTAAGTTATATGGCTGAATCATCAGCAGTGCCATAAATCATGCAAGAAGATAAGGAAATAAGTCTTCGGAGGAGATAAAAGTGACAACATGAAACAGATCTTACTTACAAAGTACCACAGCTCTAGAAAGGGCACAAACGCAGAGGTGAACAAATAAAGCATATGGGATAGAAAAAAAAAGCGGTCAAAGTACACAGTTTATTTCTATGAGGGAAAGAAATCATGCAAAAGCTACAGTTTCTCTTAAGTAGTATACTGACACATCCCCACTAAATTAATGAGGATTTAATTTTATTACAACATCAGGAAAACTGTTGATTTTCTTTCCAATAATTACTTACCTGTAAAAAGACTTGTGGGAAGTCATTGAGGACGGACTCAAGAAGTTCAAGTCCAAATGTCCGGGTCATTTCTGTCATACCCACAAGCCAGTAGGGAGCATCAGCATTAACTAACTGGCAAAGATCCTTAGAAAGAAATACATTAGCTTTTACAGCCTCTTCACAGCCCTTTACTGGGGTAAAGTTTCAAGTTTTCTGAGTCTACAAGCTAAATCTAAACTCACTGCCTCCTTGGTGATACATAATTATCCACTTGAAAATTATTTTTTCTCGAATATACCTTTCACATAAAGTAGCAAGCAAAAAAAAAAAAAAAAAAAAAAAAAAAAAAANAGCCAGTAGGGAGCATCAGCATTAACTAACTGGCAAAGATCCTTAGAAAGAAATACATTAGCTTTTACAGCCTCTTCACAGCCCTTTACTGGGGTAAAGTTTCAAGTTTTCTGAGTCTACAAGCTAAATCTAAACTCGCTGCCTCCTTGGTGATACATAACTATCCACTTGAAAATAAACTTTCTAACAAATTTTAAATTTTGGTTGTATCGCTGTAGTAATCATTCTTGCTCTCAAAAATATATCAAGAAAAGTGAATTTGATTTTAATGAATACAACCATTACTTTCCACTGTACAGGCTACATTTTAATGCCATCCCCAAAACAAGAAGAAAGACTGTAACATGGTGCTGGGTCTGGCTAAAGCAAAAAAGAAACTTTCAGTTAATGCAGACAAGTTTGCTTATTTATTAGCTACCATTTATTCCATTTATTTTCAATATCTTTTCCTAAGCCACTCTGTCTTCATTTTCCAGTCATTCCTCTGGCTGTAACATTCCATTGTCTGTCACAATAACTATGCAAAAGGAAATGTGAGGCTCTGGTTAAGGACCTTATCTATATCCTGACAGAATATTTTTCAAATTCCTGACAGTGGTAGAAAAGCATCCAACCATAACTGCAAACGCACAAGTATATACTCTGCCCTTACCTGAAAAAGCATATATGCATCTTTAGCACATGGCTTCAGCGTACTGACTGATCTTCTGTTACTGTTTCCTTGAACTGCAACTGGTTGTTCTACAGTATCTGTAGAAAAGCAGAAATTAGTTTTGTGAACATGAAAGAACTGCTCCAAATCAAGTACACGCTAAGTGTTCTTACAAACACAGATGCTAGAAGAGTGGCCAGGTAATTCCTCCTTGAGTTATCATTTCTACAGAACTAAAGGTTAGACTGAGTACCAAGCTCTTATTTGAAATAAATGTTTGGAACTATCACTAAGAGATATTTCATATTGAATGATAAATGGTCTAAATGATAAAAACCACTTCCCACATCTATTTGATATAGAGATAGACGGATATAGATAAGTAGAGACCAGGACCTATGCAATAGATGAGGATTTTATCTCCTTTTTATATAAGTACATGTATAAAAGACAATTTAAAAAGTATGTCTGTTCTCTTTTAGCATTTTTTTACTGTCTATCTGAAAAAGATAAATATTTTTTGTGGGCTCAAAGAACAGGTTACCACAAGGAAGCAGAATAAGAAACATACCCACCTTTGTATCGTTCATCTTCAGCAACCACTCTCTCAAACACAACAGTAACTACCTGTCGGACTGTAGCTGCTGCTGTGTTATTGGTGATATTATCTTTCGTAAAGTGCAATCGAAAACAAAGTACAATTGCCTGAAAGAAAATAATTTAATCTTACATCTATATATCTATCCTTTAGCCAAGAGTCCAGCTAGTCTGGCAAAAACAAAAGTTATCTAAAAAAGCATACTTAATCATTGTAAGTTTGAAAAAAAATGAGTATTTTTAGATTTTCCCCACAGATTTTTTTTTTTTTAATTCACTTCCCTGAAAGTAAGCCAGAAATAGCAGAATGGTCAAGAAATACACACAGCCTCTCACATCCTGTCCTGTTTTCCATCTCAGTACTTCCATAATCCTGTTGCTTCTGTTGCGTCTACTCTCTCTAAAATGCCAGTTTTCAGTGTCACTGAGGTGGCACAAATACTGTTTCTCATTGGATTTGACAAATCTTTCAGATACTTCATAAAATAAATGTCTACTTATCTCAGGTAGAAAACAAACAATCCATCATTTTACCCATGTTAAGTCTTATGTGTAGTTCAATAAGAAATTAATAAATTTACAGAAACTCTAATAAATCTCTAACAGAGATGCATTTTTCTGTTTTTCTGTTCTTCCCCCAGTCAAAATCTGGCAAAATTGACTTTTTTTTTTGTAAAAAAGGAAAAAAAAAAAACGAAAAAAAAAAGAAGAAATCTAGCTTTTAATGTGCTCAAAGGGACTTGTAAAAGTCCAGCCACTAGATCTTCCAGGAATTCCATCACGTGAGCATGCTTCCAGATCAGGATATTAAGGCAGGTTATCCTGTCCTACAGGAGGGGAGCAAAGTGCTGGCAAAGACCTTTCCCAGTTACTTGTCACTGCTGGGCTGTGACAAGTGTGTGGTGTTCAAAAGGAAAAACCTTCACGATCTTAAAGGAACAAAGAAATGAGGAATGCTAAAACAGCTGTTTGAAAAGTGTTAAAAATGGTAAAATAAGAGGTAGATACCAAGAACTTAACAATAAAAGGAGCAGAAAGAGCAGCTGGAGGTAGGAAAGGAGAGCAAATGGGGAAAGAAATGAGAAGCATACAGCTTTGAAAAGATAGGGGATATGCAGGAAAGAAAGGGGAGACCAACAGACTGCCCTTTTCCAGAGGCTAAACTAAAACTTGATAAAACTGCAGTGCTGCAAGTCTTTAGAGAATACCTGCTACCCAGCTGAAGCTGATAATCCCACTTGCTAAAGTATTAACATTTTCTTCATCAAATGTTATGGTTCTGTTCTCCCAAAAAACTCTTATGAAAAGATACTATACAAGGCTAACAGTTTATAAAGACTACAGAATTTAAGGCTTCCTCACAACTTCCTAAAGGAAAGGGAAAATAAGGGTGACAATTGAACAACAACAAGTTCTTGAACCTAAGAATTCATTGCCTTTCATCTATTCATTAGAGAATGAAGGAAAAAAACCTCCAAATACAATAGCAAATAATGGAGTAATATAGATTATGCTGAGGTCATGTAACACTACTTAGGAAACAGAACCACTGCAGGGTGGGCTGCAGCTTCTCTGAACACTTGTTTGCCTAATGCAAGGTTACACCGCGCTATACACTCTGATTTCTTCAGTTTGAAATCAGACATAAAACTAATTCAGCATATCAGAAGGATAAACAATTGCCCAGCATTTTAATTTAAAATGCTCATTAGATATTACAAGTCCTAGAGTTGGCACTAACAAATTCTTACCTTGGACAGTGCTTCATCATGCACAACTGTATTGGTTGTTAGAAGTACAAGAACTGTCTGAAGCAACTTAAGTTCTTCAAGGCTATTTTCCATCAGTTGCCAAAGCATATTAATGATGTTTCCTGCTGCAGCCTACAAAGAAATTATTTTGCACACAGAAGTATTTAAGATCATAATTGTATGTCATGTGTACACATGTAGGAAATGCACTTTTATAGCAAAATATAACTGAATTTTAATATTTTTCTATACTATAGGACATTTTGAACATAAAATTAATTTCATTGTCATAAGCTTCTCTAATTTTTTTTAAGAGTTCATCCTCCAACTTTAAACCCTGATTTTTTTAAAAAAAGTTCAGAAATTTCTTAACACGTAATTAAAATATAAGCCCAGCAAAAACACTCCTCAAAATATATTCATGAGAGAAAATACTGTAATTTTACATTATGTAAGCATAACTGAAGACTCATTTTAAAGCTACTACTTTCACAAGCTTCTTAACATGCTGTATATGCAGTATCACAACAAATCACACTGCATTTAGGAAGAAAGTATTGCAGGAAATGAGTCTGATTTATTTATTTATTTTTTTAACAACTAACCTATAACAAATGCATCACAGACCATATATGTTCCGCTCCTGCATCAAAAGTAGGTAAACCCAAAGTGTTTTCAATGTCACAGATTCCCCTATAGAAGTTACTATCTTTTCCTCAACACTTTGTTTGAATGCTCAAAAATCCTTTATTTAAAATTACTATTTTTCTAAAAGTAGACAAAAGTAAAATCTATGGCTATGTTCATTATATTTTAACAGCCTCCAGCCAAAGGGTATTCATTTATAAATGTTTCAGTGTGGGAAATATTCTAAGAATATTCAACTCAAAGAACAACTCTTAAGAACATTTATCTTACCTCTGAGACAACTTCATGGGACATGAGCCTTTGTATTGCTGCTAGGCACAGCTGAGTGATCTTTGGTTCCTTTGTTCCACAACCCATTAGAAAAGGCTGAACTACCTCTGAGCTGTTTTCTTTCAAAGCTTTTGAAAAGAGATATGGAAGCAGTCAATTTCCAATATTTTGAAGAATATAATGCAAAATTTGTTAATCATATCCATTAAATACAATGAAAAAGCAATCTCCAGTCTTGGAAATTTGGGAGTTATTATTGTACCAGAAAGAAAAAATGACTGAAAAAAGGTAACAGATTGCCAGAGCTCACCTCAATAATCAATTCGAATAAATCTCTAATCCAAAACACCTTCTCCCTTACACACTCTTTCCTTTCTCAATGACCTGCTTTTCACTGAGTGACTTAAAACTCTCTCTAGCCTTAGAGATTCCCGGTCTTAGATGGGCATCCTTTTCTTCTGCTCTACTTCACCTCTGAAGTCAGAAGTGACACAAAGTGCAGTATGAAGAGTCCTGCCAAAGCCTATGGCATGTGGGGCACGAGCCAAGCTAAATTCCACCACCAAACTCGGAGGAGAAAGGAGCTGGACTGTGTGATTCCCAGGTCCACACACCAGGTTGTGATTTTTTTTTTTTGGTGAGAAATGGCAGCTTCTTAAAATGAAAGCATTTCATGAGAAGTGACAAGTTATACAAATTTCTTTTTTATTTTTTTTTAAGAAAAAACTTCACAATTAGTTCAACGAACCACAGTGACATTTTAAACTTTTCCCCATAAAAGTAATGTGAGACACCTGAGCTAAACGTCACAGAATTAAAAAAGAACAAAATGTTTCTACAAGATCAAAGCAAAGCACGATTCAAATCGACTCAGCAGCTTTTTGATTGTCGATTCATGCAAAGTTGTAAGATTTTAGCTCTTTGTTCCCTTTTCAGCTAATACAAGTTTCTTCAAGGTTGAAAACTCATAGTGTGTTCTCACACTAAATATCTTTCCACATATTTCAGTCTACGTGTAATAACAGAAAATACATTCATGAAAGCGTTTTACACACACTTCATGAGCATAGCTCGTATCACAGACAAACAAAATATTCTCACATAAAACTACAAGCATGAACTTCAACTTTATTTTGTCTACAGACCAACTTGAGTAAGTTTAGCTCTCAAGCGGGGTTATTATTGAAGAAATACAACGAAACAAACATGAAATTAAGAGCTACAAATATTTTAATGACATTTAAATTGAAGTACTAGCATACCATGAACAACTTCCTTTGAAAAGGACAAGCTAAAGTAGGTTACGACTGTCAATTTTTATCGGGTTAACAGTTCTTAACACATAGGGTAATAGTACAGAGTCTGTTATATTACTCTGTTAACCCAGACTATAGCTACCCAAGACTCCTCAAGAACAGTACAGGGCAGCAGTTAGGTTGACAGAAGCTGAATGAGCACCAAATTCCTAATCCAAAAGTAAAAATGCCTGCATTAATGAGACTGAATGAAAGTCACTACCCATTTAACGCTCTGCTACGGGTCTCTCTTTTTCTTCCCTCCGCCTCCCCTTTATTTTTCTTTCTAAACTACCTCTAACTTTCTAAACTACCTAAACTAATCCTCCTGTTTAAACTGTATCCACCATTACTATTCTTCAATGAAGAATTCCTCGATTTTCGAATAAAATAAAAATTGACTAATAAATCTAAAAGTGGAAGTGGGATCCCATTTAACACACTTAATTTAAATATCTTTCAACAATAGGATAAAGAAAAAAATAAACTTTTAGCAGTATCTTACCTGTAATAATTAAAAACAATCTCACAATAGAATCTATACTAGCATTTTCATTATTAATCTGAATAGTTTACATGCTTGGTAATCTATACTACTGACTAGCGTATTAGCTTCACTCTTACAGTACACACAGAACTTGCTTATACCAAGCTCTGCTTCTATTTACTTTACCAAATTTATATAGAAAAAGAAATTATACTAAAAAATAAATCTTTTGTAATGAACCACATTGCAAAATAAGTTTTTTTTCCTAAAAAGATGTAGTATTTCATTCCATCAATGAAGTTATTAATAATCATATTTGTTTTAAAAGAGCTCGTTTATAAAGGTAACAACTACCTAAAAACTGCACATCTTAGAGCCTTGTGGAAATATATCTTCTATGATCTGAACTCCAAGCTAACTTCTTTCAGAAGTATCTAAAATCTTGATAAACAAATGTAAAAGCACACAGACTGCCAAGAGTGAAAATTTTGAAACAGATCAATGTAACTTTTGCAAGAAAAAGAAGCCAGATCAATGACCTCAAAGAGTTCTGGTAAGTTAAACACCACACGTCAGATCTTACAAATAAACAGAAGTAATTTTATTTTAAGACTGCACCTATTTCCAAATAACTACATATTCTTATGTAGTGCAATGCTTAAAAAAAAAAAAAAATCCAGCAGTTCAGCTTATTTAAAAGAACGTCGTAGAGTTGTTTTCTTCCATTTCTATGAAATGACAGTGTTTTCATCAAAATATAAAGAAAAAAGATGTCTCGATCAAAACACATTTTTGGATTTTTTTTTAGAAAGTCTATTAGTTGCTCTAAATCATCTAGGAGACGTATTTGCTTCACTAGCTTGTGATCAGAGTAGCCTTTTTCAGCTTTATTATTACTAAAGTATCTCCTCACTTCAAAATGAAGATTTAAAAATAAATAAATAAAGATCTTTAAAAACTAACATTCCAAAGAACGTTGCTAGGTTCCCAAGTGGTTTACTGGATATTTGTCTAGTACGTTTGTGTATTTTGATGCATAGCTGACATTACCTGGCATAGTTTTCCCACTTATGTCAGCATTCATGACAGCAGTAAAAAAACAAAGAAAATAAACAAATAAAAAAGAGGCATTAAAGTGAAATACTGAGGGGAGGGGCTACTATTTCAAATAATTCTAGAAAGTGCCTCCTTAACAATATTTAATGTACAAATAAACATGAAACAGACTGACATTAAGTTTCATTTGGACCTCTTCAATAATTTAGCATTGTAAAGAGCATCGTAAGGAGTGTGGCCAGTGCAGACACTAACGTATTAATGCAGGGACATTCAAATTTGGCCAAGGGTTCAAACAGCAACTGGCAAGAGGCCTCACTTTACATGCAATTTAATAAAGCTGAAGAAAGTTAAGATACTGTATTAAGTGGTTACAAAGCTGCAACTCACAAGAGATCTCTTGTCCCTCAAGGCAATGGTACAACTTAAATTAAACGACCTCGTCTCAGCACAGGCTCGATTTTTGCCTGCCAGGTCCAGGTCTCCCCAGGCTAAACTCTCATGCTAAACACACATATGGGAATCACGCTGCACATCTCTGGATAGAGCACATGGCAACAGCGCTCATGAATGTGCTCAGAGAACAACACAGTGTCAATCTGAAGCCTAAGCATTTCATTTTATTTTCTTATGTAGATGAATATTTTAGAAGAGCCACCACTGAAAAGGTGGACCTTCCTCAGCATCAGCACAACACTAAGATGAAACAGAAAGCGTGTAAAGGACTTCTCTAAATTACTCGATCTTTTCGTAGGTGCCAAAAACTAAAGTATCACTGACATAATGTACACCAAGAAGTCTGCAGAATTATTAGACAAATCCAAAACACGTTAAAAGTTTTGACCTGAACCCCAAACTTCCTTTTCCCACTACATTGATATTGCAACTATTACCTGCCAAGATATCCATATTTCGTGCAGCTATTGTTTTCACTTTTATTATTCCCGATTCAGCAGCCTGTAAAAGAAAGAGAACAATCAGTTTAGATGCTACTTCATATATCATTATCCAAAAGGAAATAAATACACTTGTTGTAAGTAAAAACGCCTAATTGCAGCGCAAAAACATTTTTGTAGTGTTTTTGGTAAGCCAGGGTAATTCAGCAGTTAAGCCTCTGTATTTTCTGAAATTAGTTTTCAGGATTCTACAGAAAGGCATTTATCCTGTGGTTCAGAATTTACAGAAAACAAACAAACAAACAAAATCATTATATTGCTTTCCAATCCTATGAATTCAAAGAAAAATCACTAGAAAACAAGAAAAACGATAAGCAGTTTTTATACCAATGCTTGTAGTAAAACAATTATAATTTATATATAATCTGCCACATTTACCAGGTCAAAATTCTGAAGGCTTTGTGAATACCAGTAATTATATCACCACTACTAGCAATTATATAATCACTTAATATTTAAGCAGTGAAATTCAGTTAGTAAGCTAGATGCTTCCTAGTTGAAAAAGCTCAACACTTGAAAAATACATCGACGTCACTGGAAGAAATATATTGAATTTCAATTTCTAGCACAAAGGTCTCTATTAAAAAACAGGTATTAGAATGCAGCCCATTTTCTCCTGGATTCTGCACCCTCATTTCCATTTGCAAATTCACGTTCTGCCATCCCAGCCACCGCAGCAGCTCCTCTCCCGCAGCGTGAGGCTACTGGAAGAAATTATTTTGCCAAATTCCAGAAGACACCATCGCCTCTTGATTCCGTTTCACATTTCTGCATATTTTTTTGTACTGAGGCTTTCCACTTTTCCCCTGATTTTACCCCCTCTTTAAAGTAGTAGGGTTGCACTACATAAAGCAGATTAGAGAAGCAGACACACTGCGGCAGCAGATGTATCAAAGTGATGGTACGTAAAATTTCACCATGTAGCAACACTTCCCTTCCAGTAGAGCACTATTCTAGTAAGATTGCTCAAGAGCACAGATTGAGTACAAATTTAAAATCAAACACTGCAATTGAGACTTCATATACATACTTTATTAAACCAAAATAGCTAAATTAGAAATAGAAAATTTCAATGTTCAACATGGTGTTAACTTGCCAACACACACATAGAGAGCTAAAGCAAAGCCATGTCATCATTACATTGGAAGTAACATTTACTCTGTACTCTGTAAAATACAAATGTAGTTTACATTTTACTCATGAAATTTGGGGGAATTATGTAAGTTTTGCTGAACACAGTGTTTCTACTTTAAAAAAAAGTCTGTAAAATACACACACACAGTGCCTGAACTGACACACATCGTGCTCAGACGAACACAAATTGACAGGCAAATGTATCTCCTGCATAATTAAAATGAGGAGTGCTGAATGCAGCCCTCATTTATTTTAATTACATTAAAGTGTTTTGGTGTCTAAGTTTTAAGTCAATCCCTGTTCTGCTCCAGTTATAAATTACAAGCTAATTGGGGGTGAGGAGTGGGAAGGGTCTTGTCAAAACACATTATTCCCATTAATTAACATGAAAGATTTGTTACAGTCCAAGTTCAATTATCTTCAGACTAAACCTACCAGCAATTTGTTTCTTTCTTGACAGTGCTGCAAGCCTCAATCTGCAAAGAAATACTAAGCCTGTCTGCCCACACATGGGACAGTCACACATACTGTGGCTTCTTTGGATGAAACAAGAAATTTTAAAAAGTTTAGTTAACACGTATCTGATTTAGCTGTTTCTACATTGGTAGCTATTTCTACATTGGCTTTACATAAAACGGCATAGTTAAAAAAAATAGGGCAAAGTAAAAGAATAAGTATTGTGCATTTTACTGTTACCGTGAATCTACCTTTTCCCCATATAAGACAACAATTTACAATTACCTGATTTTTGCTTTAGCTTCTGTTCAGAATTCTAAATCAAAATGTATGCAATATAATTTATTTTTAATTTCAAATATCCTATAAAAACACTCAACAATACACATAAAAAACAATTATGTATGAACGTTTACAAAAAGTGACTTTAATTGAAAAAAATAACCACTCCAGGGGGACAGGGAAGAGAGACCATAAATAGTTATCAGGCTCTCCTATTGCCATCAAAATAAAAGTGCATTCAGTAGCTTCACTTTAATATGACAAGCTTAAGTGGGCATTAAATTTACAAATTACATGAACTTGAGAATTACTACAGCACTCTTGAAGTCATCGCTCCAATAGGAAAGGTGATATAAGAACCCTACGGCAGGAGATGCCCACTATGAGCCTGTGCATCTCGTGCTATAAATATGTGAAAGCAGATTATCATAAACAATATAATGCACCAGGTTATTAAAGCACTTGCCACTTTTTAAAAGCGTTACCAGTATTTCAGTTAGCATCACAGTAAATAGGAAGTGTCTAATGAGTCAGTCGGAGCGCTTTATTGTTTGGAAGAGGCAGACACAGACGATTCTTGGGGAATTACAAAGCTCCAGCACACCTGGAACCTTCAGCCAGATTTTTTATTCTGCTACTTTAATACCTGCGCACTTAACTGAAATAAAATGCCATAAGCGCAGACTGGCCACTATTCACTTGCTCCACACCTTGGCTGCAGTAACTGCAGCTTTCAGCCTGTGGAGAGGGAATCTCTGAGGAGAACAGACATAGATTCTCAGTGATACCTCAAATCCAAATCGGTCTCCTGGGCACTGGCAATGAAACAGTCAAAAGTCTTGTACAAAACCTCATCGTGGCCCCCTGGGTTCAAGCACTTGCCTTATCTTTCCATTTCCATAAAACTTCCTAGCTACTTGCTTATTACTTGGAAATCACTTAACAGAAACAAAAGTAAACAAATTCCTCATTTGCTTTACAAAAAAATCAAGATATAGACAGAATGGTGGAAACCTTATAAAAAAGTGGATTTTATACACAGCTTCCTTTTCAGTCTACATCTCAGAGTCAAAGTTCCTCTTCCAGCATGCAGCCTGTGAAAACGTTCACAGCTCCCTGACTATTTCTGCCTAAAGTTACAGTGTANGCCCCCTGGGTTCAAGCACTTGCCTTATCTTTCCATTTCCATAAAACTTCCTAGCTACTTGCTTATTACTTGGAAATCACTTAACAGAAACAAAAGTAAACAAATTCCTCATTTGCTTTACAAAAAAAATCAAGAGATAGACAGAATGGTGGAAACCTTACAAAAAAAGTGGATTTTATACACAGCTTCCTTTTCAGTCTACATCTCAGAGTCAAAGTTCCTCTTCCAGCATGCAGCCTGTGAAAACGTTCACAGCCCCCTATTTTTGCCTAAAGCTACAGTGTAAACACATGCTGCATTCACAAATTTGAATTCCCACATCCAAATCCCCTGCTTTTTATCCAACTTTTAATAGTTTCTCTGATCCAAAACTTCCCATCTTCTCACCGACTTCTTAGTCCAACCCGGAAGGAACTCGGGTCTTCCTGCTGCCGAAATCTCAGACAGCCTTGGAGAGGTGAATGCTTGCGCAGGGCCGAAGTGCTGACCAGGAGGCAGAGAAGCACTGGGACAAGCAAGGCTCCGTGCAGGATGCTGCAGCAGAACCCTATAACCACCAGCAGCTCCAGGACAGCCGCACCTGAAGTCTGTCTTGTGGGGAAGCGCCAGGAAAGCTCTCAACCTCAACTGCAGGTTGACATCAGTCTCAAAAGACACCACTGCAGCCAAATCTGGTGATGCTGATGTTGTGTGGCAGCTCAAGAAAAGAACGTCCAGAAGAAATAATGGCCCGGCATGTATTTCAACCTGTAACTGTGCAATGATTTAGGGCAAAGACATCACGGACCCCCCCAATACAATGTGGCAGCGCATACGGCCACGCAAGGTGCCGAGCGCTCAACGGTAACGCAATCTGACAGCACGTCAGCTGCTCCACGGCAACTGCCTTCGACTCGCACTTACTCAGGGGCAAATGTGAAAGAGCTACCTTTTTTCATGGAAAATAATAATTCAGTTACTAACTTTTCAAAGGAAAGGATGGCACAAAATTCTAATCTAGAAAGTCCCATTAATAAGTGATCCTTCTCGGGAGGTAAAGGAACATGCATTATCTTTACCATACCAGCAATTTAAAAAAGGTGTTGAGCTTGCTGATCCTCAAAGCGACAGGGACTGGTAGCTCAACGGGACCAGAAGTCAGCACATAAAGACACACAAACAAAAACAGCATCCAGAGATATTCAACAGAACAGCAGGTCTCAGCTTAAATTTCTCCTACAGCATGATCTAATTTTAAAAATATTCTTGTGTATGATCTTCTAAATAGAAAGCATTGTTACCAAAAAGTAATAAAATCACAAACAAAACCTACACTGCTAATGTTTTAAAAGACCATTTGTGTCTCAAATAAAAGTTCAGAGCAAACTGCAGCCTCCAGAGATACCAAAATTGCTGAAAGGTTTGCCGATCTTACTAAGCAAACTTCTGATTTCTCTCTTCTAATGGAGCAAAGGACCTTTAGGAATAATAACCTGCACTGTTACTTATATTCCATCATCTGTAAAGCTTTTACTAAGACTGGAGTTTATTTTTTTGATTATTATTTGCCTTGCCAACCATTCTAAACCTATTGGCTCAGAGAAAAGGCAATGAGCATTCCGAGTCTCTGGGAATGTAGCATCATACTTCCAAAGGAAAACACACTTATGGAATACATAAGCTAAATCCGTTAGCTAACTGGGCACATGCAAGTCCATAGAATCAGAGAGGAGACACCCAGGGCCGAGATCAGCGAGAGACCAAAACTCTGTCAGGGTCATGATGGCTGGGGAAGGCTACCGATCACTGGAGAAGGCAAATACTACAACTTACGGAGGGCAGGCAAGAACATTAAGGAATGACAGGCCAGCGAGCCTCACATCAATCCCAGGCACCAGCAGGGCTATGAGATGACTGGGAACAGTCCACAGAATTTACCAAGAGCCTGGCCAGTACGGTTGCTTTCTACAGTCTGGTGACAGACTGTATGGCTAAGGGGAGAGCCGTGCATACTGTATACATGGACTAGAGAGAGGCCTTTGACAGTCTCCAGCCACATCATTATAGTCGAACTGGTGAGACAAGCAAAGTGGGTGAAAAAATGGCTAGATTGTCAGGCTGTAAGGACGGTGACAGGCACAGAGAAGTGCAGCTGGCACCCTGTCACTGGGGCAAACACCACTTAATGACTTAGTGACACGGATAACGAGACAGAGCCTGCAGACAGGAATCAAGTAGAGTTTGATGTGCGGGAGGCCTGGGCTGCTGCCCAGAGGAACCCACCCAGGTTGAGTGGGAACCCACTCAGTGGCCGGACAGGCACCCAAGATGTTTAACAAGGCAGATGCAAAGTCCTACACTTGGGATAATTTAACACACGAATCAGCACAGGCTGGGGGCTGACTGGCTACAGAAGAGCTTTGCAGAACATGACCCATGGGTTCTGTCCCATGGGTGCTGTGTCCATGGCACAGCAAGAGAAACAAGAAGTTTCCCCTCTGACCAGCATGCGAGTCTGCTGTTGGACCAGTGCCCAGTTTGGGGCTCCCCAGCACAAGTTGGTTTTTTGTTTGTTTTTAATTCAAAAAAGTAATATATTTGCCTTTTTTGACCCTGATGCCTCAATTTAGCATGTAAATACAAGAAAACATTCCAAGCATTCCGGAAGGCGAGTTTCCATTCATGCAGAAGACAGCTTCTTCAACAGCTCACGTGTACCTGAGAGATGCAAAATTGCTCTGGTTTACTGTAGATCATGACCTACTAGTGCTCGGTGGAAGAAATAACATATACCCCAACAACAGAGACTATGTTTGAAGATACCAAACTCTACTCAAAATCAGAACCAGTATCTATTCCTGAAGCTCCAGAACTATGAAAAAAAATAGGCAAGCTAATTGATTCTATCATACAATTTCTCCACCAACTCAAGATTTATGATATTCCATATTTTTCTTCGAAGAACTTTGTTCATTTCCAGCTTTAGTGCAACTGTATTAGTTGCCCTGATGTTAAAAGTGCTATTTCTGTTGACAGCAGCAATTACTCTTCTAGTCTACTAATCTTCTGAAATTGCCAGCCCGCAGTATCAGCAACCAACCCAAAACCCTGAAGGTTAATAATCAATAATGCTAGAAGAGGTGGCAGCGTTATCTAAACTGCTTCGGAGCTGTTGTGTCACCCGAGGTGACTGTGTAGGTAAAGATAGTGGAATACAAACATTTAATATCAAGATTTTTCATTTGACACTCAAAACACTGCACCTCAGCTGGAAAACCATCACTTATAAATCAACAGACTACTGAGCTGCACTGATGGAAATGTAAAGAACAATGTTCACCAAGAGTTGATAGGTAAGAAACAACCACTTAATAAAAATTTCTTATTCAAGCCTCTCTCTTGCCTTGTGAGATATTGTGTACATTCTGACTTTATTTCTTATATATTTTATATATAAGAAGTACATATATACTTATATGTGTATGTGTACACTAGGCCAAATGGTTATTTAATAAAGTCCATGCCAAGCATTAATATATTTTTTGAAGAATTCATCAAGTACGACACAATTGATTATAAAAGTCACTGAAATAGAGCATTTGAGTTTTCATGATATGTTCTTATCAAAACAATCATTAATTCTACACAATTTGCACTTGAAGTTAAGATTGATTTTTTATTCAGCTTGTTGATCAGAATAGATGGGACCAGAAAAGTCTTGAGGCATTGCCACAGACACTATTTTCAGAGTCACCCAGGCAGAGACTGTAAACCCATGACAGCGGTGGCTGTTTGCCTGGTACCCAGTAAAAGGAAGCCACAGTCACAGTTTGGACAACTAGGTTAGAACCTGGGTCTCCAAAATCTACTTTCCAAAATACAGGTTTCCTGTATTAACTTCAGAAAGCCATGAGAGTGGAAAGGATCCCCTCTGAGACTAAGACACACAAATTTAAGTATGTAGACTTTGATTACAATGGAAATTTAGTCCCTACTGACTGCTCCTTAATTCCTAAAGGCCCTCCTTAAGCTAATTCAACTGACCCACCAGCAGGGGCTCAATACAGTTGTCCAAAACTGGGCCTCTATATAAGACATCTACGCACACGAGGCAGGACACGGTGCAGGACGCATGGCAGAGCCACTCCTTCCTGGAATAGCTGCTGCAGATTAAGCAAAATACGTCAGGGCATCTCAAGCAGCAAAAATACCTACGTGTGGACAGCAGACTGAACCCACTCCCTTGGCATCTACTGCAAGCTCCCCTGAAAAGGCCTGGCACAACTGACTGTATTCACTATACTTCCATACTGAACAGAGCATATGTGATCAATGAAGGGACCAAGAATATGCATCTTAATCCTGCACCAAATTGTATCTTTAAAAGTTTACAGATAGACTGAGGTACAGAAAGCTTTTTCATAAGTTCTATAAATTCTAAATACTATAAATACTGGATTATATATTTTCGGATAGTAAGAATGATGTATTAAAATTTTAAGATACTATATGATGGAGGCATTGGGCCTACACGCATGTCAGCCCTTCTTGAACACAGGGCATTTATTATCAAAGACTAGAAGACAGAAGGAACAAAAAAAGGTCACATGAAATTTAAGATTATAATAAAACTTGAAACTTAGAAGACATGTGAATAGAGATCATGGTCCCCCAGAAATGTTCAGTAATATTTTTAAAAATAAATTATCTTTTAGAAATACACTGTTACATCAATTATTTTGAAGAAAATAAAACAAACAAAAACAAATACACCCAGAAATACATTAATTGATTCCAAACATGAAGCTAGCAGACTTGGCAACAGGTAAACGTGAGCAATAAAAAAAAGGGACTGCAGGAAATACTAGGACTCACCTGTTTCATGTTACCAGCTCAGATACTGGCTGGTGACCAGGGAACTCTACAGAACAACTTGCAGCCACATGTGCAAGACATATGCTTGAGTGGAAGCTGCCTAATTAAAAAAATATGCATTTTACAGTTTCTCCATCTCAGACAAATTTTCAAAAAACAACTAAGCGTTGACTCATTAAAGCAAATAAAACATCTATTTCTACAGCATTTGCATCTTTCTAAATTAATGCTGTGCAGATGTGAAAATTAACCAACTTGGAAAGCTCACTGCAGGTTAGGTTCCCTATCACTTCAGGATTACTTAACACATTTTTGGTGGAAAAATACAGCAAGAAATCCCACCAAAACTCAGTTACCCATACAACAAATAATGTACATATTAAGACTTGTTCTATGCCCAATCCCTTTATTTCTTGTTTTTCCATTGTGATGGTAGCATGAACAGAGCTCTCTCAAACCTGTTAATACTAAAAATTAGCAAAATCAAGCAATTCAAAAGGACGAATCACAAGGCATTCCTGCACATCTTTTTCTTTCTTAATCTCTCTCCAGTTTGTGTACTGGATTACAGTCAACAGACCTTCTGAAATACTGTTGCTATTGCAAAACAAACAGCTAACGTTAACACACCACTTATTTTTTTTACCATTCATTGCAGTTGCATCAGGAATCAAAGTCAAGATTTATCAGTATGAATATCTGAAGACCTCTTGAAAACTATAAACCTGATTAGCTTCTGTAACATGTTTAAATATTGCAATATATCCTTACAATTGATTTCATTTTGCTACCCAATAGTATTAGAAACTTTCAAACTATTTTTTCAGCATTAGCACTAAATCTTTTCAGTATCAGCAAATTATTCCAGCACTAGAATAACTTACTTAAGCGGATGCAATTGCCACGTATATCTCCATAGACAAAGAGGTGGGCTTCAAAGAAAGAAATGCATGAATGAAACTATGTTCTAGAGAGCACTTTCAGTGAAATATTCCAATCTGAAGTGCTGCTTTACCAAGTGTCCATGTAAAGCTGGGAGAAGTAGAACATTATTTCATTCCACATCCACTGTTCCAGTTACTCCAGCAGCAAACTTCCTAAAGATGCTACAACTTCCAATCAACAAAAGGGCTGCTGAGTGGGAAGCACAACTCCCCCTTCCAGCACTGGCCATGCACAGCGAGCAGTCACTCAAGCTCTTCTCCAACTGCCCTTTCCTTGCCCCTCTTCTCCCTGCACAAACGTTCCTGTAACTGGGCAGAGAGCTCCGCCAGGGTTAAACTGTTTTTCAGTTCTTTGTAAGCTCCCTTGGTTTTAACTGTTAGTTAAAAAAAAAAAAAAGTCTAAAAAGTCAACCTAGAGGCTACAAGCCTACTTCGAAAACTCAGACATCATGAAATTACAAGACTGAAAAAAGTCTGACATTCAGGCAGACACTAAGATTTTGGTATGCTTCCTCCTGCCTCTTCATTTCATATATATATTTCCCACTGTATTTGTAAAGTTCTTAAACCAACTAAAAAAATCTAACCAAATCAGATGCTACTTAGAGAATCATATTTTCAAACAGAATAAGAAACAGTAGGTAATTGATTTAACACACTAAATTTTCAATATTATGATAAGACAAAGTCATATACCAGTTCCATTTCTAAGCTATTTTTTTAATTAAGGATTTCTCGTTAAAAAAAAAAAAAAAGACCTGAAGCACTTCTGCTCAATTATTGAAGATGATAGCACAACAGTTACTCAAGATCATGGTTTAAAGCAGCACTGCCTGCCTTGGCACACCCCCAGCACAGGATATTCCACCTGCAGTCAGTAGCAAGTTAAGACTGCACAGAGGTCTGGTACGTGCACTATGCAGGTCAACCCAGAGTCAGAAGTTAAGCACTACTGTGTATTAATAACGAACAAAGCCTGAGCCCCACCATATTAAAAACAGAGAATTAGGGCCAAGTAATGCTGTCTTCCAGGTGAAACACCACATTACTTGATATAATATGGGTACAACTGTTGCTGGTACCTTGCTGGCTGCTCATGCTGTGAAAACAGGAGGTCTTTTTCCAGCAGTGTCATTAGTTGCACATCAGCCAACACAAACAGTTTGGGTATTTCACAGACATGCAGTCACCACAACACTTGTCAGTCAAGAAAACCCTGACAACAACATAACAACATTGGTCTGAAATCTAAGAGCAATCAGTATTCTCCATGACCTTAAAAAAAAAAAAAAAAAAAAAAAAAGCAAGTCTAACATGGTCACTCCCAAAACATTGCCATGTCAAATCTACAAATTCTCTCCTCAGTTCCCATTTTGCACTAAGTGACCTGACTGGGCAAAACAAACTGCTCTGTTCACGTGCATAACTTGCACATAGACAGCACAGATGTATCTAGACTGCTTTGGGGGCAAAAATACATTCTGTTATTTCGTAGGGAGAAATTCTTTCTGTTTGTAAGGGGAAGAAAATTTCAGGGTTTGCTACATACTTGTGACATGTAACACAACTTTAACATTTAACAAGTTTAACAAGTTTAACACTAGGAGATAGTCAATAGTTTAAAGCTTTCCTAACAAATCACCAGAGCATTAGGAGAAACTTCAAAAATTTGCTTTTAGAAGTGACTGGTCTTAAGAACTACACGATCTCTCTACATAAATATGACTTACTCAGAAAACACTACAGACTCAAAGAGTAATTAAAATATACAGAGGCGGTAAAAACATTGAAGAGGTCAAGTTTCATTCCCCTCAAGGTCTTAAGATCTTAATTCAGGCACCTGGCTGAAAAGGTCTAAATCTCTCAGATTTCAAAGATTCCTTTTCTGTTGACCTCCCAATTTAGATATAGCTGTCTGTGCCACCTATCTGACTATTCAAAAAATGATGCGGTACTATTTTGCTTTCTATCTTTGTAGGTATTATATCTTTGTAAATAGAAAACTTATATAGATTTATTATATCTTTGTAGATATAATAAATATGGTGCTAGTTACATAACATGCACATTCATTTTATGTATATACATACATGTGTGTATGTATGTGTGTAATGTGAATTACTCTTACATGTGAATTACTAACATATTTACAAGGTGAAAACTAAAATCCTATATGATTGAAAGAGGCATTAGTTTTCTGATCATGCCACTTTCTAACTAACAGTACTGATCTGAAAGGGTTGTGTTCTCATTAATCAGCAGAGCAGGCAGCAGAACTGAGAACTGCACTACTCCCTTCATCAGCAGCAAACTACCAACTAAATTCATTTTGCAGAATTTTCATTAACACTGTTAATGTAAAAAAAGAAAAGGACGGAGTAGACAGAAATAATTTTAGAAAGGGCTGACAACAGCAAATATCTGTGAGCAAAGCTATCCTCAGAAAGCGAAAGGATTATTAGAAGCAGTTTACACACAGTGCCTATCAAATCTTTCTAACAACTAGAATAGAGCTCGTAACTATAAGTTTTAGACTATTTTTCAATAGCTTTACCCCACTATAATATCTTTAAGCAGTGAGACAGAGGCACACTCCGTGTCACTTCTCACTTATATTGCAAGTGTAGGGTGAGATTAGAAGTATTAGGAATCAGTGTAAAGAAGCCTATGTTTAAAAGTAGTCCAAAAACTGGCGCTGTTCCAAGTCAGTAAGAAGACCATTATTCAACTCTGATCACTGGCCAAATCCAATTATGATTGGAACCAATGTGTATGATTCAAATACTAATTCACCAGCGGATAGCTGACAGACAGAAAAGCAGGATACCAGAAAAAAAAAAAAAAGAGGCAGGAAACAGCCTTACTTCCTCACAACTCTACAGCAGATCCTGTCACAGGACCGTGGCCGCTCACGTCAGACTTCCTTATGGACACACAACTCGCTGGGCAGAGAAAGTCCCACCTCTCTAGGATCACAGGCCACTGTTGCTCCATGAATGCCGCCCACCCAAACGCCACACAACTGTGGAGAACACGACTCAAAGCATTTTTAGTAGCAAAGCAAGCTACAAGCTGCTGTCAAGATGCAAAAGGGAACACAAGAAGTCTCACACAAGAACCCGCCGAGCATGGGAAACACGCAAATAGTACACACTGTGCGTGCAGTGGTTATTTTAACCTCCAGCTCTGCAGATATAATGATGCATTATTAAAAATAACAACTTCAGAATTACATTGCCCACCTCCTTTGTAGATCTTGAAGATCTACACTGGGGAAAGAGGCTCAGCAACTTAATAGCTTACAAAGTTACGCATTAACTCACTGAAAAATGTGGAAACGGAATCTCACCCTCCCTCTAAAGCACACATGGGCCTTTTTTGGACAACCACAACCTTTTCCTGATTAAAGGTGACCACACGCAGTTCCTCAGGCACACCGGTACTCTTCTGTAACCTGTCACACAAATATAACACACTCCACTAAAGGGTATCACTTCATGCCTTTCAAAACAGCGTAGTCGCTAGCTTCAATGCACCTGCTTTGTGTTCAGTTCCAATGAAGTGATAGCACATTTAATGCCATAAAAACCGTCAAAGTCACATCACGCATGCAGTTCCTTCCTCCCAAACTGGCAGAGCCTCCTTCGTATCTTCACGGTGCCTTTCCAGCCCCGCAACCTAGTCTCCGTTTTCCCTTCCACCGCTGCGTGGAAAAACACACCTTAAGAAGCAGCAACTCGCAAACTGCCGACAGAGGAAAAGTTAAATTCGCTGTTTAAAAAGTAAATAAATAACAACACGCCGCCCGGCCCCGGGGGCACCGCCTCGCAGGGCGCGCGAGCTCACGGCGCGGCCGAGCCGCG
>VWPW01030830.1:708623-791318 GCA_013389825.1 Crypturellus undulatus | reverse complement strand
GGGGCCCGCGGGGCCGGTTCGCGGCGAACGGCGCCTCGGGGAGCGCCGCGGGCCGGGGGCGCCGCCGCCATCACGGGGGGCGCGGGGCGCCGCCATCACAGGGGGCTGGCGGCGCTGGGCGGACTCTCGTGTCGGCCCTGCTCTGGTTTTGTTGTTTCCGTGACGCTGCGCGTCTCCGGCCGGTTTTCCCGTCCGCTGGCCGGGGGGTTCAGGCTGCTCCGTGTTTGCCCGCTCGCCGCGGGGAGACCAGGGAGAGGAGCTGGGTGAGGCGTATTTAAAAGCAGTAGCTCAGTGTGCAGGGGTCGGTGCAGGTAGGCTCATTCTGTGCGCGTTTTACTCTTGCTTAACGAAAGAAACTGTATGGGGAGCAGTCGGTTTGGGTAGGAGACACCTGCCCTACTCTTGTGAATGCTTCAAAAGTTACCTTAAAGTTTTTGTTTTTTTTTTTTTTTTTTTTTTTTTTTTTTTTTCTTTAAAAANAAAGCCATAGCAGCAGTTTTTTTTTTTTCTTGACTTTCCTGTAAGAAAAATATCTTTTTTTTTTCTGAAACTAAGGGTGCTGAGGGCCTGGGCTCGGGATATGGGCAAGGCTGCTGCACCCGTGAAGCTGCGGGGAGAACGCGGAGGGCGAGCAGCGCAGGGTGCGGAGGAAGCTGTGTTTATCTCGGAAAGGGGGGACGGGGTGGCTCTGCTTTAGGTAAAACTTCGCTCTGCTACTCTGTGAGTGGAACGGCTGGTGTGTAAATGCGTTTTCCTGAGTTACCCCAAAGATGCTGAATGTTTTCCCCAGTTAGCCATACAGGGAGCAAGGAATGGCTCAGCCTAACACAGAGTATAACAAAAAAAAAAAGGGGGGCTCTGAAGGGAGTAATGGGCTCATGGGCTCAAACTGGTTTCAAGCCACTTCTGGGGTCGGAGGTACCCGGTGTTACGGTGGTTGGCGTATTACAGGAACCTGTAACAACAGCCAGGTTTGTACCGTGACTCAACTTGCGTGTCCCAATTGCTGGATTCTGCAAAGTTTAGCTTGCACTTCTTTCGAGATTTCTGTACGTTGTTCTGCCATGCTGCTAAATATACCATGTGCGTCGAATACCTACAAATAAGCAAGTTTGTTAACAGACATTAAACTCTGCATAGATAAAATATCTAAAAGAATTTGGTCAGAGAATATAGTACTTGGTCAATTTGTAAATATATATATATATTTACAAACAGTAATGGTTAATCATTTGAAATACTTTAAAAGCTATTGAAATTCTCTTATAAATAAATGCTTTTTGTATCAGTGTGTGTATTTTAATTAATGCTGTATACAGTGGTGGTTTCTAAGTTAAAAGCAGATTCCTTTATACTATTCATTAGTTTTATTATATTACCTTGTACATTATAGTACTTGCTGCTGAACTTATTCCAAACATGTAGTGGCACAGATTTGAAACATGCTGTAGGTGCTTTGAACTTGCAGTGATTTGACAGCAACCTTGTCACCTTTATTCAATGCAACATCTTAAGATTTTTTTTTTTTTTTTTTTTTAAAGGAGTTTTTGGCTGACATCCCACTCTTTTGGCTAGCCATAAGTGGCTCAGTTCTGCAGATCAGGAAACTAAAAGGACCAGATACAAAAGTTATTTATGGTCTTGAGTCTTAAAATCTGTAGATTTGTTGAGCATTGTTTTCTTGCCCGCCCCCCTCAAAGTCTTTGAACTTTTCCCTGTCAGTGTGACAAAAATCTGTTTAATTTTTCCCATTTGGAAAATATTTTTTCTATAAAACAATAAACCTTTACATTATTGTTAGACGTGTTCTGTTTAAATCTTCCATTTTTTTTAAAGTCTCTATTTCCTTTCAAGTCACTTGAGTCAGTAAGTGGAGCAGTTTTTGTGGATGTCTCCAAGGGCCAGTTTTTGACTAGCCTATGAAAATGATAATTAGCTGTTCAGCTTTGTATGGTTCTATGGTTATTGTTGTTTCCTTTGTTATTAAATTATACGTTATTTTGTGATGGACAGTGAGTGATGGGAATAATTCAGAGTGGATTTATGACCTTAATTACCATCAAAAATGCTCATGAGACTTATGATTCATTCAGTTACCTCTTGGGTCCACTGTTCATGATAATTCCAAATGAGGTGCATCACTCTTTCCTGTCACATTAAAAATGGCCTAGCACTAAGCTGGGTTATTACTGGCTGTCTACTCATAGCTACAGTCCATCCTAACAGATACCCACAGCTTCCAACTTAGTGAGAAAATGGGTCTGTCGGCACTGAGAAAGGACACACCAGTGTCAGACTTCACTGTGGCAATGGAATGGGACTCGGGATGGTGGAAGGACAATATTTTTTCCCTTGGAGAGACTATTGCGCTGTTGTACCTTTTCCTGTTTGAATCTCATCTGAATTTACTAATTGTTTCCATGTGTGTTGTCCTTTTGAATGCTGCTATTTGAATCAGCTGAAGCTGCTCAGGCCTTCTCTGAGAAAGCCCTGTGGTCCCCTGCTTGAATTAATTTGCTGATGGAGCTGACTGCAACAAAAGAGTAACAGATACGTGGTATTGGCAGGAAGTTAGCTGCAGCTCCCTTGCTCTTCCTGTTTATTTTACGAGCAGGGATGAGGGAAAACTGACTGTAACTTTTTTGAGGGTGACAGAGCACTGGAACAGGCTGCCCAGAGAGGTTGTGGAGTCTCCTTCTCTGGAGATCTTCAAGACCCACTTGGATGCAGCCCTGTGCCACGTGCTCTAGGTGGCCCTGCGTGTGCAGGGGGGTTGGACTAGATGACCTCTAGAGGTCCCTTCCAACCTTAGGCATTCTGTGATTCTATGATTCATTCTGTGATTTTTCCCAGCCACACAAGGAGTGTGTGCCTGACTTGCCAAGTAAACCACACTGCACCCATGAAACTTTCATTGTCTTACACAGTAAGTGTTGTCTTGCTGACTTATTGTATCTGTTCAGGCAGCACCTGTGAATTTTCTCAGCAGACAAAGATGCAGCCTATAACATAGTAGGTACACAATGCATTTTTTTGTGCCAAGTGCAGGGAATAGAGAAACTGTGTTACAGATGACATGACAATCGCTTACATTGAGAAATCTGCTGCTGAACATCTGTGCTGGGGATTCAGCTGCACTGCCTCGAGAAGTCTTTCCCTGAATATCTTATTGTGAGGGCAGAGCACATAGTGTAGAAATGCCTGTCAGGGATGTCAGAAATAAACATTTGTGCTGCAGTCTGTTTGTTTTGCTCCTCTCCCAAGTATTTGCCAAAGAGAATTCCTCAAGTATTTTTAATCCTTTACTTTTTATCTCTTCTTCAGCTTGCATGAAAGTATAACAATACCTCTGGATGCACAATAGCCAAGAGAAGCTACTCCTCACAAAGCGTGAAAGGGAAGGGGGTTCCTGTGTGCTGCTGCCACAGGGAGGAGCAGCTGCTCTCTGCTTTCCCCAGGTGCTTCCCCAGGGACGGCTCGGGCGCTGCAGACAGATGCTCTTGAGACAGGAGTTTCCAGCTCCTGGGTGAGGTATTGGGTCCTTGCAAGGGGGAGCACTTGCCCGGAACAGCCTCTGCGTTGCACACATCTGACCCTCCCTCAAGTGGGTCTAGGGAAGACTCAATAAAACCAGTTATGTGTGAGCACCTCCAGCCCGGCTGGCCCTGCAGCTAACTGAAATGTGACCACTCCGTTATTATGGGCAGGTTACAGGGCAGGGCTCTAAGGTACATGGATTAGAGTTTTATCAGGGGTTTCTTGGTATAGCACCCTTAATTTACTTTTTTATGTTGTGGTAATCTTTGTTGTCTTACAGAGAGTATAGACCTCTTGAAACACTCCATTCTCTTGATTTCATTCAGAGGACTCTGGCGTTGTGTAAATATTTGCATGGCTGCGAATGCAGTTGTGTTTATAAGCAACAACATGAAAGAATTTTGTTACTGAGGTTAAGTCAAAACGGAGACACAAAGTGAACCTACTTCACAGAGAGTTTGGAAGATGTTCAAGAAACCTCATCATAAAGAGCCATCATCTTTTCTTTGTAGTAAAATGATTATATGGCCACCTCCACATGTAAGTGCGTGTCATCCCAAATAAAGTAGGTCATGGAAAAGCAGGTGCACCCACATCCAGGAACGTATGCATACTGCAATTTCATACTAGAATTTGGGGAGTATTTCCAGATGTATTAAGTATTTCACAGATCGGAGCCCTTTTTAGGAGTTAGTGAACGAGTGAACTTGGCTGCCTCCTTGCGCCAGCGGCCGGATGTGTTTTTGGTCTAACTGAGGCAGAGGAAATTCCAGTTCTGGCTCTTCCTCATTCCCGCCACAAACCAAGCCCAGGAGCTAGTGCTCGAGTCATGTGCAAGGAGCCTGGCAATACCCGTTCTCCCTCCTCTTGACAGCTGGATCAGCAGGAAATTCCTGCATCCGTTTGTGTTTTTAGGAGACTGTATTGACTAATCACGCTAAAATGGCACTGTGCTCATGATCAGTTCAGTTGCACATTGGTATGGGGGGCTTGAAGGTCTTACAAAAAGCTGGAACAGCGTTGTTGGTAAAGTTAGTGTTTCAGAGACCATAACACTTCATCTTTTCCTCTTCAAGACAGGTGGAACCTTCCCTTGCAAATGTGTTTTCCCCAAATTATGTGTTCCCCCATACTGCAGCTCTCCTCAATACGTCATCCAGTGCTGTGACAGATAAACTGCAGTTTTGTAGATAATGATGAGTGAGGGCTCATGTAAAAAAAATAGTGATAACTTTTCTATTATTCCATTATTTCAAAATACCCTCATAACGTGTCTGAATCACCTGAAAATTGTTTCATTTCTAGTGGTTTCTTTGTTTTTTGGTATCTGCTAAGAATTTAAATCCACTGCTGGGAACTGTGCTATGTTTTATTTTCTTTCCCTACAGGACAAAGCAAATTCCACTTCTCAGTTGCCTGTTAGTCACTTTTGTAATATTTGCCTTGTTTTTAATCACTGGATTCTGCTTTCTTGCCATGTATTTGAAATGCGATACCATATTCTTATTAACATGTTTCAGCTACTTGTTAGTTACGTTAGTCTTTTATATTCATGCAGTCTAGTCTCTTCCATACTCCTGCCTTTGTCTTCTTAGCTTTGATTCGTTATTTTCTCATTAATTCACATTTCTGCCCAACTTCTTTCGCTTTGCCATGAGTTGTTTTGCTTTTGTCTCCTGCTAGTGTGTAGGAGACATACTGCACACTACTACTACACACTATGGCTAATATTTGAATACTTGGTGTGTCTACTCCTGAATGGTTAAATCTGCTTTGCTCTCTTTTATCTGTACATTTCTTCACATAGAACTTTTTTTTTGGAAGACTTGTTGGCTAAATAGAGTTGATTTCTCTATGTGGACTTTTTGTTTTAAAGAAAGAATATCATGTCAATCAAATCCTAATAACATTGTCAAAAGCTACTGGGAAAACTTAGTCACATTTGTAGTGACTGGAGTCTGTCGTCACATTTGATAGTAAGAGAGCGATTTACATAATAAAAACTGCACTTTCTGTGTGACAACAACTGTCCAAGCATGAGGTTCCAAACAAACAGAAATCCGAAGTTTATATTGACAGGCTAAGCAAAAGCTTCCTCTAGTAAATGGTTCTACAGATTGCTTTGGTTTGTCTCTTAATTTTGGACAGCTTATCCCAGAAATATTACAGAAGTCTCTAAGGTTACATTTCTTTAAGGCAACTTCTAAAACATTATTTCCTATGCTAAAAAAAAAAAAAAAAGTAATATCAAACTTTGTAAAAATCAGTTAATTCAACACCTCAGAATAAGTATTTTATAAAGAAAATTCTGCTATGTTTATCCCATGAGTTATTTGTGACTTGCGATGGGAGCTCAGAAATCTGAATAATTATACTAGATCAAAATATCTTTACTGACTATCCAAAAATAAGCTTGATTAACCTAAAAAGTTCACAACATTTCTTTCATTGAGTGTTTGATGAACAAAACTTTTTTTTTTTTTTTTAGCATAGAAATTCTTTTCTTTTACAATAAAACACAAAAAACATTCACATATCCAGAAATGCATTCATGGTACAGAATTATTTAAACGAAAATAGAAGTGAAAATCAAACTGCCATTATTGCCAGTCCAGATGATACACTTTTGACTTCAGGTTTGAGCTCTGTAAATGCTGGTGCATTTGTGCTTGGGTTGCTCCTGTGTTGGTGTTTGGTGGACAAAAGCTGCTGAGTACTGGTAGGCTTTGAGACTCATTCAGAAATATTCTTTTTTTTTTTGTTAATCCAACATGCTGATAGGTGAGCCTGGGCAGAACTCATGTGAAGACGAACAGAAACCATTTAGGTTAGAGCAAACCTCAGGTCCTCTGGTCCCCTCTCCTGCTCAAAGAAGGGTCAGTGTGGACATGTATTGGCCAGGCTCATGTCCAGTTGAGTTCTGAGATCTTCAAGGAAGTCCAAGATGCTTCTTCCTTTTTACAAAAGGTCACATGTTTCTTCATAGGTTTGCTTTATTTCTTTTTGACAGAAAAATAAAAACTTTAGATACTAAAACGATTGTAATGAGAATGGTGTTTTGCATGCTAAATTTCTATGGGATCCTTTAGAAGGTAATACTTGGTCGTGCAAAAGAAGCTATCATTAAAGATGTTGTATTACCTCGTTATCCCAAATCAAAGACAGTTAACAAAAGCTGCACTGAAATTGCTTTTTGCCTTCTCCCCACTTGGCTTCAGCCATGTCAAAATCCTTCCAGCGTTTTTAAATCTGCTCTCGCCCCTTAAGTCCTCTAGTCACGAGTGTGCTAGAAATCCTTCCTCTCAATAACTGCTTTGAGCCTGGGGTGCAGCGCGGCACTGCCTGGCTCAGAGAAACCTGGGGCAGATCCCCTCGTGCTGCCGAGGGGAGGGAGCGTCGGGGAAATCCGCGCAGAGGAAGCGGAGCAGCGTGTCCACTGCAGGACGGGTGGCCTGTCACCTCCCAAGGAAAGATCAAATAACGCCAGTACCAAGTAAAACCGGCAAAAACTTCCATCTGTATTCGCACATATGAACCCGTAAGGCTAAGCACTGAACTTGGGACTGTTTCAACTTGCTGCTAAAACTGGTGTTTGGGATGTATGACATTCATGGCAAAGTTATACAGGACGTTGGTCTCACCTAATGAATAGGTTCACGTGGACATTTACCTCACTGAGCAGCAGTTAAGAAGTCATGCGCCATGAGTCCGCATGCATGCTGACACTCCGTCTGATTTGGGAATTCAACAGTGTTTTGCAGCTTTTATTGACGTGTTCATGTATAGCAGAATTATATTAAGTTATGGCAACGAAGGTTTCCATAACTTTGGAATCAGAGGAGCAGAACTAAAATAGGACTCAAGGATCTTTTTTTATCTATTCAGCAAATTGCCCAAGAAAACTGATATTGTATAAATACTATTAGACTATGTTTCTTGAATACCAATGAGAAAATACAACTTGGCTGGCAGAAGATACCATTTTGTTTGTATTTGCTCTTATGAAGCCCAGCTGATACAGAATTACAAGTTACTGTCCTGTCTATTTGCAGATTTTCTCCTCAGCTAAGAGCAACACTGACATTTAGCCAACACCCCCGGAGTGGGATGTATTTTGCAACACTGACAGATGTTAACAACTCATACGACTCATCTGAATTCTTCCTCCCGCACACTCTTTCACTGCGTTCTGAAGAAAAACTGCTTCCTGCCCTCAGATCAGGCAGCAGACTGCATTTTATTTGTGTGATTTGTAGTTTTTAATTTTCCTTTTGGAGGAACTACGAATTTTTCAACACAGACCTGTCTCAACCTGTTGTTCATTAGCAGAAGTCGGCAGTAGTTTTCTACCCAGCAGGAATGAAGAGGAAGGCTCGTGTTTGAGCTTAGGAAGTAAACTGGAGGGAGAACTACACTGAGGAAATGCCAGTAAGTCACAGAAGTCATTCCAGCCGAGTTTGGTGGTGCTTCATGAATGGGATTTTTCATATCAGTAGTGACAGTACTCAAAGAGACAAGAGACAGTACTTTGAGAGTACTCAAAGAAAAAAAAAATCACTCCTTTTTCTATATTGAAACAGCAGCCTGGATATTATTTCCGTGCTGACAAACGGTAATAACGCTTGTGAGTGAAGGCCTTGGCTTAAAACATAGTGGCCCCAGAGGAAATTACCATTCAATCGAACATTTCATTGATTTATTAAGTGGTGTCATTTGATTTGAACAGGCAGGAACATTTCTCTGAGGAGAATGAGGTAACAACAGATTCAGAGATTCCAAAGCTACAGCAGATAATCCAGATTTTGCCTTCACCCTGGCAGTAGAAGGTTATTACATTTCACACTATTTAGTCCAGAAAAAGTTTCACTCTGGATATAACACAGAATCCATCACTTGGCTGGTTGTTACAGTTTTTTTCCTCTCACTGCTAAAAGTTATTTACATTAAACATCGGGATGCTTGTCTCTGTTTGCAGTTTGTCCTGTTTCAGTTTTGAACCATTAATTCTTTGAACGTTGGTCTCCATTCCAAGACCCTTTCTAGAGCAGGCGAATGTAGAGCAATGCGCGCTCATCGAGTCACTCCTGAGTCGTCCTCCCGAGGAAATAACTGTTATGTCTGTTACTGCAAATGCATTTCTAAAGGACTTGGAACTTTTTCCCTTGATGCCTCTCAGTTTTCACCTTTACTTTCAAATGGCAATAGCTCAAATGGTCTGTTTTACCAGTATGCTTCTTACCACTGATCTTGGAACATTAAATAAACTTCTAATTTCTGCTTTTGTAACCAAGGACAAATTCTTGCATTAGGAACATGTGCACAACAGCCTGTCAGTGAAGGCTGACAGGCTTTCTGGTATATGAACCACCATCCTATAGTAATGCATTCCTAATTCCTTTGATAAACTTCTGCATTGGCATTAGTAAGCAATTTAATTTTCACAGAACCAGAGAATGGTTGAGGTTGGAAGGGACCTCTAGAGATTACCCAATCCAACCCCCCTGCCCCAGCAGGGACACCCAGAGCACGTGGCACAGGGTGGCATCCAGGCGGATTTGGAAGATCCCCAGAGAAGGAGACTCCACAGCCTCTCTGGGCAGCCTGTTCCAGGGCTCTGTCACCCTCACAGGAAAGAAGTTCGTCTGCACATGCAGATGGAACTGCCTGTGTTTCAACTTGCACTCATTACCCCTGGTCCTGTCACTGGCCACCACAGAGAAGAGCCTGGCCCCATCCTCCCTACAATCACCCCTCAGGTACTTGAACATGTTAATCAAATCTCCTCTCAGCCTTCTCTTCTCCAGGCTAAACAGGCCCAGCTTGCTTAGTCTTTCCTCATAAGATAGATGCTCCAGTCCCTTAATCATCTTCGTGGCTCTCCGCTGCACCCTCTCTAGAAGCTCAATGTTCCTCTTGTCCTGGGGAGCCCAGAGCTGCCCCCAATACTCCAGGTGCGGCCTCAGCAGAGCTGAGGGGCAGGATCCCCTCCCTCGACCTGCTGGCAACGCTCCTCCTGATGCAGGCCAGGATCTCATTGGCCTTCTTGGCCACAAGGGCACACTGCTGCCTCATGGTTAACCTGTTGTCAACCAGGACTCCCAAATCCCTCTCTGCGGAGCTGCTTTCCAGCAGGTCAACCCCTAATCTGTGCTGGCGCCTGGGGTTATTCCTCCCCAGGTGCAGGACCCTGCACTTGCCCTTGTTGAACCTCATGAGGTTCCTCTCTGCCCAACTCTCCATCCTGTCTAGGTCTCTCTGAATGGCAGCACAGCCCTCGGGAGTATCAACCACTCCTCCCAGTTTGGTGTCATCTGCAAACTTGCTCAGGGTGCACTGTGCTCTCGTCCAAGTCATTGACCCAATCTGATTGGCCCAATTTACTAAATGAGTTCGACAATACTTCATTCTCTTAAAATTATTTCTAAATTTGCCACCTGCTTTTCTCGTACACTTCCAATAAATATAAGAAAGATTTTTGCTATCACTATTTCAAGCAATCATAGCCTATAACAGATGTGGCCTCATTCATACCTTTTCAGTACTATTCTACATCGTGTTTTTTCCAGAACATTGATGAATCTCCCAAGGCGAACTGCAGCATAAAGCACGATATCCTTTGGGGATCAACCACTCACATACACAGCCAGTGGAGCAGTGTGGTGTGGTAAGAACCAAGAGCTGAAGCTTTTTTCAAGAGACCAAGTCTCTCTACTGTAACCCATGATGCCAGACTGAGTTTTAAAGACTTTTGTAGGAAATATTAATATCAACTTTAAAAGATTTATTTTTGTCAGTAACAAGCAGTATGTTTAGATATTACTTACATTAAATAATTTGACTATTCTCCCCTTTTTAAAGCCAAGTTAGTTTTTTTTTTTTTTTTTTTTCTCCTAAACTTGAGAAAGCCTCATACAAGCAGCAGAAATGCTGCTTGGGTAGTCTAAAGACATAAAACTCCACATGGAAAGATTTCTCGTAAGGTCAGCTAATACAGCCATGAAAAGAAAGAAGCTGTGAGGGTCTGTAGGTACATAAGGTCTCTCTAAGGTCCACCACAAACAAAAATTCTCAAAGCTGATCATGGACAGTTAAAAATTGCTTTGAGATATAACGTGCCCACAGAGCTGTCGGCAGGCTACCCCGAAGCAAGGCTGTGGGAGCAGGACGGAGCAGCAGACACACTAAAGCTCCTAGCCCTTCCAGGACCAACCAAGGCTTTTGGGGTATTGAAGTTATGTGGGTGGAAGGAAAAGGCAGGGAACACAGTTATTTCGTGTTGCAAAGCCAGGCTGTCCCCTGGAAGCAACATCAGCACAGAATATTGCTGGTCCTGATCTCATCTTTGGAAAGGGCTTTGCAGGCCTTCGGCGTTAGAATATTCTTTCATCACAAAATCACTGCTGTGTCAGCTGCTGTTTGTCCCTTCTTGACACTCTGAGCAAACTCTGCTCAATCTGTTAAGCTTTAGCCACAGAGGTTCTATAAGAAGATCTGTTTTGTTGGACAATAACTCAAATTCTAGGAAATCAATGTATTTATCAATGTTTATCAACATATGTGTATATTAAATACATTGTTTCCTTCCATCAACCACACCAAAGCTAATAGCTTTTTACTTGACCATTAGTTATTGCCACAGTTTTTTTTTTTTTGAGTAATCTTGTTTTTTCTTGACCTGAAGTCATTTTTCTGCTGTTTTATAAATGTTTTAGAGATACCTAATAACAGAAGAGAATCCATTTTACACATTCCATCTTGCAGAAATACTGCTAACCTCATTCTATGTTGGTCATTAAATAACCATTTCATAACCAATGATAATAGAGCTCTTCTGATTAAACAAAGACTACACATTGCACAAAGGCTGCAGGGAAAGAATTTGTAAGAAACTGAAAGACTGGATAAGGCCTTGAATAGCTTTATTGAAATCTGTATAAATAAACATGCGCATTTCAAATGTAAACCCAAGTGAACTCAAGTGCAGACAAAATTTTAACCTCTGTCATGCAGGAGGTTAGTTTACATTAAAAAAAATTCAAAGCAGCTTTAAAATACCAGGATGAAACACCAGTTTTAATATCAAGGTATAAAGCAAAGCCATGTCCAACATATCTCATTTATATCCTGGTCAAATGCATTTTTTTTTAAACTTTTAAATGCTAACATAAATAAATAATTTACCAAAATGTGCACTCACAGAGTGAACTTTTATTTACAATACACAATTTATAACCTATTGTATTTGATTAGTTCAAGTGAAGAACATCATACTTTTTGCTTTTATTTCTTTTTAATTATTTGTTTAAACAGTGGGACACAAAGCAATTCTCCAGGTAGCAGATATGTGAAGTGCCCCACACTAAGGGGTTCCTTTCAAAGGCAGTATTGTATCCGAATCAACAATACATTCTTTCAACTGGATCAAAGGGAAAGTAGCAAATTAAAAAATGTTTCAAACTGTCACACTTATTTTGGCATCCTGGACCCCTGAACATAGTCAACTAAAATCCAATTCAAAGTCTGTATGCTTTGTATGCCTCATATACTGTACAAGTGCTGACTTGAACATGCCAATCCAATTCTCCTCCCGAGTTAACCCTTTTAGAGATGCTGTAAGGCTGTGGTGAGTCCACCAGGAACACACAAAGAAAATTAACAAGCCTACTTTTAAAACCAATTCGTCCATTAGCAATTTAAAGGCAAGTTATATGAAAAGAAAAAATGTCTCATCCAAGCCCAATACATAGTCATTACTATGGATTCAGAATGCTATTAACTGACCCTATTACATAGTAGTTTGCAAGCTGTCAAACTACCAAAACTGGGGAGAGAACTTACAGCACAATTTTAATTTTTGGACTGACAGATTAAAATTATGCATGTCTTATAAGCAAGATAAGAGGAATTATGTCCGCAGAGTAGATCCAACAAGCAACAAAGGATACTTACATTTAATTGAAAAACTTTTGTTAATGCAGCATGAAATCCAGAACCTGTTCCACAGCAGCAATAAGATGAACATATTATTCTGGATGCTCAACTATACCACAAAAGGTTAAAACACCTTTTCAAGCTATTTTCTTCTATCATGATTGATTTATTTTAAATTAATATTAAATTTAAGGGAAAAAACATAGAAATTTCAGGTTTCAAGAAAACTACTGCTTTTATATTTATGACATTTTTATTTGTAGTCAGTGTGACAGCCTAATGAACATGAATATATTCATCCAGAAACTAGATTTGGCAGTAGTATTCTTGCAGTACTAAGAAAACAAATGTCAGAAGTTCACAAATTTAACATTTTAGTTATCAACTCACATCCAAAACAAAAGAAAACATAATCCATCAGAACAGCAGCAGAAAACTTAGAAGGGGTTTATTTGTGATTTCCTATATATAGCTTGTGAATACAAGACTGTAAATGCATTAGAGACATTTTTGTTAAAGTTTTTATTGTTTCACTTCAAGTACTGCACATGTTAAAATGTAATAAAGATTTACATTCTATTATCTGAAATTCCCCGTCTCAGATTTTTGTTTTTAATTTGGTGGGCAATTTCACTCTTTCAATAGGTATCCCCAGTAAGAAAGTCTCTTTTATGGCTTCTAGTTCTTCCACTAGTTAGTATGCATACAATTTTCATTTTCTATATCATTATCGTTTTCGTTGCTGTCTTCATCACTCTCCAGTGGGATGCCTGTGGCAGCCGTAGCACCTTGTTTAATTTCCCGGTCAAGAGGGAAAAAGCCAGTTCCACTGATTGTGTCCTGTCTCTGGTAGAAGAGCACATATGCTGCTTTGGACTGTAAAAGAAGAGATACAAAGGCTAGTGACTGTCTGAAAAAAATTCACAGGCAGAGAATCCGTTCTCTTTTGTCAGAAGATTGTGATATTATGGTATGGTGTGATTTCAATATCTTCTCCTCTTGAGAACACTTTGCTTCTTACAAATGAATTGAAAGGTTATACAGTTAAGGAAGAGAATTGATCCCATCTCAGTAAGAATAAAAAGCACTGGAAAAGCTAGTTATATTTTAAGGAAAACATTCCTTTCAGCTAAACTCCAAGCCTCTAATACAAGCACAACACAACAGAATCATATTTGAGTAAATGTATAGTTTCAAGTTACCTGCTCTAAAAAGCAAAGCAAAACAAAAACAAACTCTCAGCAATTCACAGGGGATTCCTAGAACGCTGAAGTATAGATCCTGCACCCTCAGCTCTGCACAGGCGTCACTCTTCACTATCGCCATATGGTCATAATTGTTTTCTTTTTCATTTTTAGCAAAGCCAAGAATTCCAGGATTAATTGAACTTGGCAGATTGTGAAATTAAAAATTCACTACATAATTACTGTAGACAAGTATTTCTCTTTTTTTGAGAAACTTACTGAAAATGAAAGTCAAAGTAGAGCTGTTTATTGAAATACATCGCAGTACATCCACTGATTTCACTATTTTTAGCATTTCTTTGATGCTTTTCATTTTTTTCCTTCAGTGCTATTTACACAGTTCGCACTTTTTCTGAACTTAACACTTGTACTGTTTTCCAATGTCTACTTCACCAAATACATGATTAAAAAAAAAAAAAAAAAAAAAAAAAACCACCAATCAAGCCAGAACTTCAGGGTTGTTTATCCAGCTCTGAAGAAATAAGGAAACACCAAAACAGTATGCTGTGACAATCTGCTATTAGGTAGAAATACAGAGCTCTACATGTACTAGGTACACTCTGAAGCAAGTTTTTCCCCCCCCCCTTTTTTTTTTTTTTTACTGCCCTTTGAAAGAATACAAAATCACAGCTACAAATTTATCTACTCATGATCTACCCTTTACTTTCCTTCCCTCAGGCTATGGTCAATAGACCCATTGTTAGATAAAACAAAGGAGGTACTTGCCACTATTTGGTCCTCAGATGCAGGTGACACACTACTGTCATCAAAGTAGTACCACTTTCCATCATCCTTATTTTTTGCAAAAGCAGTATCTAGGACAGAAAAAGAGTGCAGCGACTAAGGACTTAACACCTTTGTAGATTTACCACAAGCAGTTGCAGGAGTTGGCTCCACTTGACATTTGGTACTTAACGACTGAAAATCTATTACTGCTCTAACTGTCAATCTCACAGATTTTTCCTTTTTACCTAGGATACATTTAGCATTATCTTTCCCCATTAGCAGCACACAGATGGTAAGTTACAATTACACTCCCTTTCTAAAAGGAATGCATAGAGAGAAAGTAATTGAAATAAAGTTCTTCCGTCAGTTTCATTTTTCTCTCTTCTTCCAAGGGATATGCAAAGTACACAAAAACAGACCAGTAAGACAAATTAAAGTTGTCAGAATATGGTACTCTCTTACAGAGTTTTTATATTTTATCTTTCCACAATATGCCAAGTCAGAAGTACAAAAGAACCTACTATTATTTTTGAAAGCTCTCTTCATATAGGTATTTGTAGAACAGTTATGAAAGCATTAAACTGGTCCTCTCATGCAATTCAAAGTAATGAAAAAAATCATCCCTTAACCATTAGAAAATGTTACTGGTTCAAAATGATTAGTAATTAAAAAAGTTGATAGAAAAAATAACAGTATTTTAAATCAACTTACAGTGCCCTCCTCCCATTCCTCCATAGTGGTTTGAGACAGCAATCAAATTATAGCGGCAAGGCCCTGCGTTTGGATTAATAAGGAACTCTGACATGTCCAAGTCACTGTTGCGTTAAAAAAAAAAAAACAAAACAAAAGGTCATAGTAATTACTTCTTTTTGGCTATTTTGCATTTTATTTATTCTTGAATCTTTATCTTATATTTTCCCCCAGAAAAGCACATATACCAGAACACACTGACAGTGCCTCCCCTTCAGTGCAGGAGCACAAGGACTCTGCCAAACCCATCTGGAGAGTTCTGCCAAGCTTATCTACCACTGCTGTTTTTAAGTTCATACTTCTTGCCTCCAAATATTTTCTCATTAGTATATACTAGAGACATGTATAGTAGCTGAGCACTACTCCTTCTGCGTGACTGTTGCATTACAGCCTATGTCCTTGGCATGCTAACTTTTACAGTTCTAACATTGAAATATTTATGCTTCTTACTTTATTGGAAAGTCAACCAATGTATCCAATTTGTCCCTCATGTATCTGCTGTAGGAAAAGCGCTTTAGATGAACTACCAGTACTGGGGGCAGTGACCACAAGTCTAACTTTTTGGTAGCCTGCTGATGTTCTTTACAGTTTGGACAATACCTAAAAGAAAGAAAAAAATTTTAAATAACTGCAAACTTTATTGCATTTATTAGAGAGAAAACTAATAACATATGAGGAACTGAAGGAGCAAAAGCTCAGACACATACATACTTTGCATCTTCTGCTACCAATACCACTGATACCACTTCTAGTATAAAACATTAGTTGCTAATGTGCAAGCCAGTCACAATAAATCCTTGACAATATTTTAAATACATTTGTGGCAACCAACAATACATCATTCTTTCCACCCCCAATATTAGCTACACAACTTTTCTCACATTTTATAAAGAACAACGAAGGGTCATGGAAAAAAAAACTTCTGCAAAACTACCTGAAGTGCCATAAATAGCAGGCAACTGTTTCTTCCAAGATTCAGCTTTTAAATCCATTCATCCTTTATCCTCTCATACCAGAGTGACCAGATGCACAACACAGACAACAGTGACTACTGGAACCTCAAGAGCTCCTTACATCTCTACTGTGAGCAACCAAGTGGTAAAAAGAATGTGACATTAATATGCTTTTGTTCCTTCCAACACACAGTTGAATATGCCAAAAACCAAGGCAAAGGAGGGAGACTAAGTAGTTAAGAACCATAAAGCAACTTTTATGTGAAGTCCCCTACATCTATTCAGTGCCTTGATATGTAGTAAGCAAAGATCAAGGAAAACAAGGGAAACTAACTAGAAAGCTGCAAAATTGCCTTTCCACAGTAACATTACTCTTAACTTGTCACCCATAAAGACAGACTGTGATTAAAAAGCAGTTTTCCCATTTGGCTTAGAACATCTTTGGCACAGGTCATGCTGGATCTGGGATCATGAACTCTCACAGGTTAGGAAGCTCTCACAGATGGGAAGATTCAACAAACCAAGGCAAAATGTGATGAGCAACCTTTTGTGGGATGTACCTAGAAGCATGACTTGAGCAGCAGCAGTACTTAGTAGCCTGTACAGTGCTTGAAATGTGCTAAAAAAATGCAAGTCCCACACCATACTTGAGGAGTTGCACTTTGGCTCAAGCAGACTGCCCAGCACTGCATAACCCAGGCACCTTAGAAGAGAGCTGCAAGTCAGCCCTCTCATCCTCTCCTGCCAAAGGATCTGAAACACACAGAAGGGAAACTTCTCTGATTACATAGTTGGAAAGTATCCACACCCAGAATGCAGCAAAACCTCTTTTCAAACTTAATTCCAAGCTTCAGGTGCTGAGCAGGATTTTTATCTATTTGCTAAAAACCCTAAAATTCTGAAAAGAATGATATTATGGGAACAATCTGTAATTATGAATACTCAGATATCATTCAAATGTACAATTTGGGACCACAAGCCATAATAAATCTCTCCCCCTCAAATTAACCACATATGCTTGGAACATGAATCTAAAATGTTCTGTTCATTCTAGACATCTTCTGCCTCACAAATCTGCTGTTTAAGGACATCATTATTTCAAATATCAATGCAAATTACATATTTGTATCAAAAATGTATTATGCAGCTTTTTCATCTTAAAGAATTCTTGTTTAAAACACCGTATTGCACTTGGCACGATATTTAATAATTCAATGGAGATCACAGCTCACAGGTTATGATTATGGATCCGTTCTTCCTCCTGTGCTGAATGCATGAATCACCTCCTGTACAAACACAACCTCAAATACATAGTAACACCATTTATTTATATAATAAAGCAAATGGGAGAACATCTCGAAATTTAATGCAATTCAGCTCCTCTTGAAATTTAACATATGAAAGGATGCAAAACACCCTGAAAAATCAGTTAGTTATCTGTGATAATCAGATACGCTTTTGACTACAATATGAGAAACATTATAGATCATATCGATTTTAACTTTTTATCCTTACCAGGGATCTTCAGCACCTAGTTTTTCCTTTGTTGTGAACAGTTCGATGCAGTCTTTTAATTTCACAAAGGGTTTTTTGGGAGGTTTATATTCCACACTTTCATGTTTTTCAAAATCCTAAAGAGAAGTATTTCTTGAGTTAAGAGAATAAATGAAACAAAACTCATTTTAGTGATGTCGTCTTAACAGTAACTAGAAAGCTCCTATATATGGAAATGCTAATCAGAAACCATTTATTTCTAAACTGGCCTCAGATTTTGTAATTACTTACATGTATAAGTGATGTTCATTTAATATAAATGACAAAAAAAAGATATCCTCACAGCTTCTTCTTTTCAACCTTTTGAACTTTCTTTTGAAATTTCTAAGTCACACAAATTGTATTTTTCACACTTACGTGTTATTAGTGAGTGAAAGAGGAGTAATGTAAGCAGCTTACCTCTGCTGCACTGTCATCAAAATATCTCTTCTTCAAATCAGGATCCCAATCCAAAGCAAGGAAAGATCTTTCTAAGATTAAAAATATATTTTGTCTTATTATTCTTTCTTTCTTTTAATTATATTTACTTTGGACAAAGACTCATCAAAATGAATTAAATTACACCAGTATGAATTTAAGGTGAGAACCAGATGTACACAATTTCTGAGTTCATAATAGTTAAAATAAGATGGAAGATTATTATTTCTAGAGGATTTGCTCTTGGAAAAAGGCAGACTTCCAATAGCATGTACATTATTCCACAGCAGTACAGTCAGGAAAAAAATAACACTGGAAACACAAGCCACCAAATTTGTTTTCCATCACTTACCATCAAGTCTAGGTTGTCTGTCATCGAATCTAATATGCCTGGTGTCATCTTTGATGTAGTTTATGTCAGTATTGCCTAAATTATTGAACTGGAATGTAAACAGTCGCTTTTTGTGTCCCGTGAGTGGTTGACCTTTGCAAGTGTCCTCAGTGCACAAGCCATTCTCAGAGTCATTGTCACCTCCAACTGAGTCTTCTGACTGGCTGTTTTCATTCTCTGAAGGAAGTTCCTGATCCTGGCTGGATTCATCATCCTGTTCATCTGTCTCCATTTCACCTGAAATAATTCATGGAATAAGGATGGAGAAATGAGATAGAGCAATAGCTGAAAGGGAAAGACACTACAGAATAATTTCAGTTTTATACTGAACACAGAACACTAAACAAGTTTAGATATTCCAGTCTTACTTGGAGATCCTTCTTCATGTATTCCATTTGGGCCATTTCCATTGATACCATGGTCCTTACAGCAGTGTAGGGATCCTTCAGTGTCTTCACTTTCAGTAGATGTTTTTACATATCGGCTAAACGTAACAAATAAAAGAGCAACTTATTATCAATGGATTTAAAAAAAACATTTATATTGTTGAAGACAGATAACTAAACAGTTACAGCAAACATTTTCTCATTTATTCAGAATAATTTAAATCTGTCTACCGTTAAAGGCTGAAACGGTCTGAAATATGATATGTCTATTATCTTTCTTCATTTTTGGCAGTTACTTTATGAAATTTGTTAGTAAAGCATGTAAAAACAAGCATAGATGTAAGTATTGTTCCACAACAAGCACATTTGTCTTTAAGTAATTATCTTACCACATTCTTAGCAGCAGCAGGTTATACAGTTTTTCTTCTGTATTGTTTCTAGGCACTGCTATGAGGAAAGGTTGCCCAAACAGTGAAGAACCACTATGGCTGTAGCTAGTGTGCCTGCACTTCTCCCTCAAACAAACAGGAATTATAACTTGTTCTGTATCTTCTGTTCTATTGATAGCAATTTCAAATCTAGAAAATATGAAAATTAGAAATACGAAGGACAACTCATTTAAAAGGCTATAAGAGGGGGGTGAAACCCAAGATTTGTCTTTATCCTATGTTTAAGTTTTAGTTTCACGCAAGCAACTAAAACCCCAGAATAATTTATACTTACACATAAATGTCATCACGTTCCATAATACTACTCAGATTTTCATCCATAGCAAATATTCTGTGGAATCTGTGGTTGTATATATCAGTAACAATCATCTAAAAGAAAATGAAGTATGCATGATTAAGTCAGGCTAATATATGTTAGAATTTTTCATGTTCTGTTTCACACAAGCAGTTTCCCTTACCTTATCTGCAGCAACACCAGACAGATTTGACAATGCTGTGCAAAGATCCAATATATTCCCAATTTTTGGAACAACTACTTGACACTAAAAAAAAAAAAAAAAAAAAAAAAACAAAGTTGCTTTAGTTCTTAAGAGACATAAAAAAAGATACCACACATGTTTTGTATTTTTCCACACTTATCACTTTTATCATCACATNAAAGGACATACAAAATTGCTTTAGTTCTTAAGACACATAAAAAAAGATATCACACATGTTTTGTATTTGTCCACACTTATCACTTTTATCATCACACGTAAATCCTATGCACATGCACACTTTGAACATATTTCTTATTTGATGAAGTGCGTTTCGGGATGCTTTTTTTATTTTTCCATAGGACAATTAACAGCACTTACTAATTTATACAAATTTAAATAATATGAACACTGTTGATTACATTTTTAAGTATTAGTTTTTCTTTGGAACAGAAAAGAAATGGTTTTAAAAGTATTACTGGAATTTATTTTTATTTTACCTTTTCCTACACTTTGAAAAGGTGGGGGGAGATTGACAAAAATCTCCCCTCCTCCCATACAACAACCAATAGAAGCCATATTTTGTGTTTTCTTAAAATCTGTCAAAAAAGGAAAAGATAGGTTCTTGCTTTCTCTTTAGGATGGTTATGCTCTGGAATACCTCCCAGGTTACTGGTCTTAGTCACTGCTTGTCACGGTATTTCAAAGATCTTTGCTCAAAATGCACTGAACTGTATTGTGGAATGGACTGTTACTGTGTGGACAGTTTTTTCCTCAGACAGCACTTTCAGCATAGGAAAAACAAGAGAAGGTAACAGCAGGTAATTCTAGTTTCATACATGGTAAGAATGTGGTGATCAACAGAGAAAATGCTTCCACGTGCATTTTCTTGCATGCAAGAAATTCTTACTCCTGCGGTGGGTAACAAAATCCCGGACAGGATTTATAGCTCTTATTTGCATAATAAAGACAGGATTAAGTGGATATGACTTCCTAACTTTGTAATTAATTGTCAGAGAACCTGTGTTTGGTATCTCTTGAAGTCTTACGCTTCCTTCGGCTCTCTATAGCTCCACTGAATTCCACCTCTATTCAGCTCCACTGAATTTCCAATCTCTACTGACTCCTGTACAGCCATCTCACCTGTCCAACAAGTAGCACCCTTGTGCAAATCCTGTTGCACTGTATGAAAATTCTGTTGTTTTCTCATTACCAGATATAATGAATTCTCACAACTAAATACATTCCAGGCAGGCTCATCTCCCTTAATCTTTGACTACCCCAGCTCTCATTGCCTTTGGGAACAAAAATAAATGTACTGTTCTGACCACTTTCCCCCTTCTTCCCCTTCCCTCTCTAATTCCCCAATTCTAATGCTCTGCTTTCAGGTACTAAGGCATTTTGCAGATGTACCTAACTACCCATCTTATTTCATCTATCCCACTCTTCCCCATAAGGTACAGCCAGAACCATTTAATTATTATTTTGTTATTATAAATTACATATGCTCTTTCCTGTCATTCTTAGGTGTGAAGAGATCTCTTCTGAACTTGTTTTTTGGCTACTTGGTGAAAGCACAGAAGAATGACAGGACAACCTAGTATATTTAGCTGTGCTTTTCTTTATCATTCATCACTAATCTTCTGTTTTCTGACATTAATAAACATTAATAAACTAAGGCTTAAGGCTATTTTTATTATGACCATACAAATAATTGATTTTGGTGGCAGTAAAAAGAAAAAGGAACACATTATATATTTTAAAGATTAGAAATCCTTATTGATGTAGCCATAAAAAAGTCACCAACATCTTCCTTGAAACTGCTAAGAATCCAAGAAGATATATATATATAGCTTTCCTTATATATTCAGGGAGGAACTTCAGAATGTGTTCTAGAAAACTAAAGCTTGCTGGATTTACTTCTTAAAATATAAGTCAGCTCATGTTCATTCTTTATGCCATAAGAATCTGCAGTGACATATATATGTATACTAAGATACTTACCTGCATAGGCTTAACGAGTGGATCCATTCTAACTAAATACACTTCCAAAGTGCGTTCTTTTTTCATGGGTAATGGAAGTGTCAAATAACAAAAGGGATCAAAGGTTACAGAAATCTTAGCACATTCAGGACAGACTAGGGTGGATTTAAAAAGGCCATGAAATATATCAACAATGATTGAATCATTCCTTTTTAAATGATTTTCCCAGGCTTCTTCAGCAACCACCTGTAATAAGAGCACAACTCCAGTTAGGACAAAGTAGTAGGACATAAAGAATGAGAACTACCAGTAAGAGTACTTGGCAGAACAATCTCAGTTAACAGCTAGGTAGAGAACTCTTACTTCAAAGGACTCACAAGTATGTTACTATTGTCAGGACCATGGGTTAAACAAGGTAAACCTTTTCTAGAACAGAGACTCTGAGAAACTAGTTCTGACAGTCTGGGATAACACATTTCCTGAAAGAAACTTCAGGTTACTCAGGGCAGGATGAAAGAAAATAAAGACATAAAAAGCTCTCTTAAGAAACTCATACTGAGAGAGAGATGATCAAGAAGTTTGCAGTTCACTGGGAGAGGAGTTTCCCAAGGTGACAGTACTTGAGAAAGACAGTAAACTGCATACTGCACACATGAGAATAAAAGAAACAAAAGAATGAAAGATGTTTCTTTTGAAGATGAAATCAGCAGCAATTTGAATAGAAAGCACTTAAAGTCCTTAACACTACCCCCAGTAGGACCTCTCTCCTAGGTAAACAGAAAGTTTTGTATACAAGTAGAAGCTCTGTTTTAAGGTCTCAGCATTTTCTCTTAAATATCTTCCAGAAAAAGTGACACTTAATCAGTGCCCCAAACTTTCAGTACCCAAACATGTTAAAAAAAAAAAAAATCATCTTGCAAACTACAGTTTTGGCTAAAATCAAAAAACCCAACAACCAGAACATTACCTTATCTGGCCTCCCATCTGCATCCTTCAACTGAATATAAGGCTTTTTCCTAATTCGATTCAAATCCTCGTGTAAGCCATCCAGGAGGAAAGCTAGTAGCTCTTGACAATCTTGTTGCTGATAACCAGAAAACTGTGGTGCAAATCGTCCTACCTGTGTCTAAAAAGATAAATACAAGCTTTTAGTTCAGAAAGTCTAGGGTTTAACAACAGCTAACTAATAGCACAATGCCATTAGAACATCACAATAATTACAAATTAACATTTCTGGTGTCTTAATTATCATAAAAGTATTAGAGAACTACTCTAAAATATAAATATCCACAACCAGGACCTATGCAAGACGGAGATATCTGAACAAAAGATAGTAGGGATAGTAGAAGTTTTCTTGCTGAACAAGTATTAACAGGTTTTGAAATACATAAACACAGTATTTAATTCAGGAAAGAGAAGTGCAAAAAATAGAAATACTGTGTGCTTATGATATACAGGTATGTGACATCTTAGAAAATCCTCAAAACCAGGCTATCTTCTGAGAAGACAAAGCTTATTAACATCTTGTCCAATATCAAGTCAAAAGATGCCCAGAATAATCAAAAGTAAGCTTCAATGGAAACAGACAGCCCCAACTAATTTACAACAAACAAAGCACAATCCACAGCTGACTTTTTAAATACTCATTTAAGTGTTTGAACAAAAGGTTATATTAAGAGACTACACACTAATATTAGTTCAAATTATTATTCTTCTTATGACAGAGCACTTCTGCATGCATGCCGGGCATGGTGGCGCGTGCCTGTAGTCCCAGCTGCCAGGGAGGCTGAGCCCGCTTGAGCCCAGGAGTTCTGGGCTGCAGGGCGCTATGCCGAGCGGGTGTCCGCGCTAAGGCCGGCATCAATATGGTGATCCCCGGGGAGCTCGGGGTCACCAGGTTGCCTAAGGAGGGGTGAACCAGCCCAGGTTGGAAACGGAGCAGGTCGAAACTCCCGTGCCGGTCATTAGTGGGATCGCGCCTATGTTTCAGGTAATATGGGAACAAAACTGACAATATACATTCAAATTAAATTCCATACTAACCTTAAATGCTCTTGGGGTAACATAACTATATTTTCCTGACCACATTTGCTTGATGAGCTCAGCATAAGATTTTGCTATTTCACCTCTCATTCCTAAAGGATTGTCAAAATTCAGCTCTTCTTGGTATTTATCATTGAGGAAATATTCTGTAAGCGGAGGTGTGTTGCTCAGACACTGTAAAAAGAAATAGAGAAATTTTTAGACAAAAGGAACTGCAATTTGAATCAACCCTGACAAAAAAAAAACAATGTTTGAGCTTTGTTAAAGCACCTGTAAACAATCCTCTGAACTGTAATGCCTTTTTGCTTTCCTATAAGAAAAAAAGTTTTTTTCCAGAAGCAATTATTTTAAAGCAGGATTGGCTGCAGCTATCCTTATAAGTCCTTCAAGGATAATGCCTTTCAAAAGCTTTACAGTATAACTTATTGACACAGTAACAGCAGTTCAGTCAAATTAAAGCTTAAGTACTGTGTATGAAAGCTGATATTTTTAGACAATCTCTCTTCTTCTGTGCCAGAGTGATGACACTATCTGCATCCAAGTTCAAATAAAAAAAAAGTTGTTCTTGACAAATGAATAGTATTTTCATGAAATTCCTCGCTAAATGATGTTATAGATGCACATAGTTTGCAAGGCCTCAAGGAAAGGCAGCCTAGGTACTTGGGAGAAAGAGAGGGTTACTTATTTCATCAGACTATATCACATTCAAAAAACTTGCGAGCTGAAAATAGTTGGAAATTGATTTTTTTTCTTTTCAGGGGGAGGAGGAAGGGAAAGTTTGGATGTTTGAGCTACTCCTCCTCTTAGGCAGTTTTGTGAAGCTGTTCAGAGCCTCAACTAGATCAGGGAACGTAGAGGTCTTCATTTAGACTCAGATAATCATTCATCCTCTCTACCAGTTCATTTCTTTTGTCAACACTTATAGATAGCAGGATATAATCACTGAAATACCACTTACAATTTTAGGAAACCACTCTGAATTTGCGTATGCTACTCCTCACATTCCTTTAAGCAAAAACGTCTCCAATAACTCACAAATGATCCATATGGATCCACTTGTCTTAACATATGGATTTATCAAAGTTTCTTCATTATGCATTACAAACTTTTCTGCATTCTTTCTTCTATTAAAGGTTCAAAGAAAGATCAAACATTTCATCCTTCTCATCTGCCTTCCTGCAAAGAAGGGGAAGAACAGTAATTTTGGATCCACACTCTCTTCTGCTTAAGATGCAGCCACTGAGGGTGGAAGAATTACAACTTTATTGAGAAAGGAAATAAATTAATTAAAGGCTCTCTTTCTGCCTCTTATATTTGAGGTATACAAGTAAGCAAAGTCAGTCTTGTGCTGCAGGCAGCTCTCCATACAGGAGTGGAATTCCACAGCATATCACAGTCCTCTGAAATACTGCAAAAATATCCTGACATTACAGGACCTTTTAGAATAACAAAAGCTGAAGGTGGTTCTTTCCTGCAGTAAATTATTTTATTCCTAGAACTGTCCTTTGACGACCATTACTGCCTCATGGGTATGTGCTGCCAATTTCAAACTGTTCAGTGCAGTCAAGAGAATAAATCCTTGGTCTCTCAATGGCGTGAGAAGCAGTCAAGGGCAGAGTTGTCCACAGACTGTTCTTCACATTAGCCTAAAAACACATGGAAGACCTTCCAAGTTCCACCAGTTATCCTGGAACTACTCAGTGCAAACCAGGCTAAACTAACAGATTAATTCAGGTAAAAATCTCATGTTCTGTGTGATATGACAAATAACTGCTGCTGCCCAAAGACAGAAGTCCTGCTCCATCTCTGCTGATTCTGATACTCTGCTCAAGTACTATTATCCAATATGCTTATTCTGTTCGCCAACCAGAGAAAGGCATTTTTTTCTCCTTAGTTTCCCACTGGTCTAATTTATTTATTTATTTAGGACTAGTTTAGCAGATCAAATCAGTCTAGCTGACTAGCTAAGCTCATTGTGATGATTAGTAGAACGGCAGTTCCAGAACAAGGAATTAAGTAATGCCAAAATAGGCAATTCTTCTATAGGTTCTTATAACAAATAATTGTTGACAATGTGTTGTTTCACCAGAAAGACCTTTTTAGGTTGCCAGTTTTCATCTGAAAAGACGGTTTTATCATTTTCTCAGAATATTCACGTGTATTTGTATCCATGTGACAGCAAGATCACTTCAGATCACTGTCCTTTCTTTGTGTCTGCTTTGTCATTCCAGGATAGCAAGGCATTAATGGCAGAAATGGAAAGCACACCCATCTATCTGGATGTGGCTGTGTCTGAGGCATAGAGCTGTTACCTCTGCTAGCATTTCAGACAAGAGTTTTTGAGTAGCTACTAGAGGATCTGATACTGTTGGACACTGATGCATAATCTTTTTAACATACTTGTTTGTATAATTTCCATTCTAGAAAATACTCCAAAACTGATCTGAACCAGGCCCCTGGGGCTGCTGCTTTGAGCAGATGGCTGTGCCAAATAAAATATTATGAGGTCTCTTCCGATCAAAGTGATTCGGACACGTACAGAAGAGACAGCAAATCTGCACAGATCACCTCAAAGCAACTAGTCTTTATATTCTAGTTTTATCTCTTCCACAAAATAACAGCTACTCAAAAGGCTGGGGATGGGGGAAATATTTTGAAAGGTTCCCAGTACCCTAACCTAAATGTAGGATACCTGGTTAGAAGTAAAGGTCAAGTAATCCATTGAACTTTCTATGACCAGTATTCAAATACATCTCAAGAAGACAAAGTTTACATGTTTATCAACCATGCAAGGATATTAAAGCCCCTCATCATATTCCAGCAAATTTAAGAGCAAAATTTAAGGGCAAAACACATACACATACAAGAGAGTTGTTTAGTTCACTTCATTAACAGGTCAACATAAATGCCTTTAGACAACACAGAGTTAACAGTGTTCCCAAAGTGATCTCTGCAGGGTAGATGGCTAGTTTTATATTATTAATAAACTAATGTTAGATCTCTTGTCTGTTAGAAAATGGGGATATTATAAATGCAAATTTTTCTTTTCAGAGAAACATAGAGGCATGGTTTGCATTGCTCAGTCATTTCATATTTCACATAATGAGGTTAGGGAAAAATCCACATAATTCTAGGTAACACAACAGACAAAAACAGACAAAAAGGATTCTTCCGTCTTCCCCTAACCACAAAATTAGTTTATTACAAATAATTGAGTTGTCTCCTCTTTAGGACATAGAATATTACCTTGTCAGTTGAAGCAAACACTTATCCTAGCAATGAACTCAAAACAGTGCAAAAATATTCTTCTCTCTTATAAAATATTCTCAGTATCAAGAGAGACTCTTATTTCAACCACAAATGTAGTTCAGTTGAAGAATATATCACAAACGTAGCAAAAAAAAATTTTTTGCAAAAATCATGAAACTTGCCTCAGGCTTGTTATTGGAGAAATGATATATAGATGTGTAATAGGATTAATAATAAATGTGTAAATGATTATTTATAACATTTTAGAAATGAAAAATTAAAGCTTTAGAGAACATTTTGTAAAAAACAGTCATAGCATTAGCTAGCCAGTAAAACTACTAAACACTATTTTTTTCATGTACTTACAAAAGTAAGTAGTGGTAGGCAATAATGAGAATTTAAATGCATCTTCTCAGAATTCTGCCTTTTTTTTCTCCCTAAATTTTGCAAAACAGCACAGTAAAATCATTTTCTGATCTTTATTATGTGTTCTCCTTATTTCCCTCTCTGTAAAGGAAGCGTAGTTCTTTATAGCCGAGTACATACAGTTAAATAATAAAAAAGGCAAAAGACTATAGTTTTACAATAAGTATTTCACTTTGTTTCTAGTATTTTTCATGACATGAATGAAAATCATTACAGACAGTAAAGAATCCCATGTAAGGGTGCCTTCATTTAGAATGTTTGTCATATTTCTTTTTGACATTGGTCACCAGTGCAGAAACAGGGAAAGCCTCTTTCATTCATTATGTAAGTCTACTTTTCCACAGTACCAATAGTAATTTCTCAATTAATACTATCTTGCCATTTAGCAGAGTCCCTTAATATTAGGTTCAAACATGACAGAAGTATCATAAAATATTATTTTTAAAATAGCAAGATAAACTCATTTGACTACAAAAGTACCTACCTGAATTGCTGAATTCATGAAACATGTATTCCCCAAGTTACTCAGACCACACAGCCCTGGCTGTTCGTTATGTCTTCCTGGCTCTGAATAATCGTAGTTTTTATAAGCAGTATATGATGGGAGACAATAGTTTGAGTTCTTCACGCTGCAAAAACAAAACAAAACAAAAACCCAAAAACAAACAAAAAACCAACAACTTTCACCATGCATACATGTACTCTTTAGTGCTTTAATACATACAAGCACTTTATAAATTAAATGATTTGGAGTTTCTAAGAACTACTGTGAAGATTCTAAAGAAGCATTTAACTTTTTTTTTTTTCTCTCTCTCAATTTAAAACATTACCTTTGCAAAGAACCAAACCCTGAAGTGCTGCAATAACTGTAACTATCACACCTTTTTGCTAGGAGCAGCTTCACAGTTCACTCCATTCACTGTTCCATCAAAAAATTAGACTTGGACTTTAGATACCACCAGCAGCAATAAATCGTTTATGCCCCTTTGACATCCTGCTGCTGTAAGAGAGTGAGAACGGTGGGAATGCGCATGCAGAGTTATAGGTGAGAGCTGAGATTTCCAAGGCCACTGGGGCATCACTGCCTCACTACATCAGATGCTATTTACGCTTCCCTGCTGGGAAAGCACAACCCAAGCAAGCAAATGCAGGAAAACCTTGAGAGAGGAAAAAAAAAATGTACAAAATGCCTTTTAACAGCTTTCTCAGAAATTCCTATGATGTGTGTATTTGCAGAAACTGCAGAAAGCTGAAGCAGGTAAAATGGTTAGATTTACAGTAATTTATTACCAGATAATAACTGCAAAAATTAAATACAGATGAACATCCATATACTAAAAAGCCAATCAAATAGAAGGATTCTCTTTCTTAAGCAAGATTTAAGAAAGATTCTCTTTCTTAAACAATGTCAGGCACAAAGTATTCATGACACTGTAGCTTTGGTTCAAGAGCCCTAAGCCATCCATAACTGTTACTCACATTAGAAGGAAGTTGAACAAAAATGTGAAAGCCAATTACAAGGCTTGAAAGCCAATGACACAGGAAGAGTGACGCAGTGCCATGAATTAATCCTAGTAAATAATCAAGACTTAAAATCTTAGAAGTAAGAGGATGCAACAGCGCCAAATAGTACACTCTAGTCACACTGCTCCATTACACAGTGCAACTGATACTCCCCACATCCAACTAAATTCCAGCAGTCATGCAGTCATGGAGCAGGAATTATCCTTTAATAACAGTTGTTTTGTTTTCATGAAGATTTACTCAAAATTTCAAGGGCAAGGGGGAAGAAAATTCCTTCTCCTTTTCAATGGAATCAGGAATCTGTACAGGTCCGATCTCCACTGTCCCTTAGAATTCTTTTTCCACAAATCTCCCCATCTGCTTTTTTTTTTTTTCTCTCCCAAATTCCCTTTCAGCCTTTCTCTTCTCCATATGTATGAATATTCCATCTGATTTGCCCCAAACGAGCTATATGAGATTGTTTTTATTGGTCATTTTCTGCACAAAATCCCTGCAAAGCTCATTGTACGTGTTCAACTTATTCTTATATTAAAATTTTCACCCTATTTTCTGAACTTTGGATTCCTCTCGACTTCTCTCTGCAGGCCCCCATTCCTGTCATCAATCCCCGTTTCATCCATGTCTCTTTTTGCAACTGCAGCACAGCTTGTTGCAGTCAATCTCAGCTGTGCTAAACTCTCAACCCCTGGTTCGCCCAGCAAGCAGCAGCACAATCCTGAAACTGGAGCTAGTGCAGCCTCCAGAACACAACCCTCAGCTCTGCTCAGCAGCAAATAAACAGACCTCATACAGGTTGCACACACACAGGGTACACAAATTTCAACTTTGGCTCTGCTCGCTTCCCAATATTTTCTTCCTTTGACTCAAAGATAACACTTTTCACAGGGTTATCAGAAGACAAAAGTTATGTCAGAATTTTAGGAGGTACAGGGCAATAAACTAGTTGAGTGCAATTTCCCTGCGGATTTTCACTCCTCTCCTGTCTCCAAGACTCCCCTCCCACTCAAGAACTGTCAGCTTAGGAGGGACACTAGAAAGCGAGAAATCGCAGAGCCTTCCTGTTAGCTGTAGCGCACGCATGGGAAAGACTTCCTCAGTTTAGCTGAGTAGCACCATGATAATTTAATTCAAGAAAATTGTAATGCAGAGCCTCAGAGCTAGACTCAAAGCTATATGGGACATAGACTATCCCAGTTCATTTCTCAAAAAAAGAAAATCACTGCTAAGCTCTTTCAACTCCCATGTTGCATTTTAGAAGTTTAGAGAATGGGGTTATCACACTCATCTCATGAGTCAGGTCTATTCATTCACTTTTCTTCTCAAGGAAGAAATATTCTTTCAGTTGGTGAAATAACTGAACTCCCTAATTTGGCAATTATAAACCTGGAATCATAAGAGCCCTCCCACAAGAAACTACAGAGAACATGAGGGAACTGGCAAATTCCTTTTCTTTTTCAGTTAAATATTGCGCATACATGCAGAAGCTGTCAGGTTTCTGGTGAATTTTATCAAAAGGCTTCAGATGAAATACAGTGCCTATTTTGTGTAAGAGACTGTATATTTAAGAGCTATTTTTTTGATACTAGGGAAAAACAGCAAAAGAGAAAACGGGTTATACAAGTCAACAACCCTTTCTGCAAGAAAAAAGAATGTTTTAGATTAGTTCACCTCTCTTTACAGCTTTCCCAGTCTGCAAGTGTCTTTTTTTCTACTGGAAGAGCTACTTATTTAGATTACATTTTGCCTCTGGCTTTTTGTGCTTTTGAAACTGGACAAAAGCGACAGGATTATCAAGAGCCATTAGCAATGGCTAACAATGGAAAGAAAATCTAGACCCAAGGCAAGTGTATACAAACTTCTATTCAAACAGAAATGCCTCAGAAGAAATCATTTGCCACATCCACCTTTAAAAGGTGTCTGTAAGGAAGGAAGAACATAGGAAAAAAATCCATAGGGGTGGAATTAGAGTGAAGCATTCTGGCTAAATGCAAGGCCATGAGGAGGACACCACCAGCTCTTAAAAGAAATTGGAAAAATTGGAGACTCAATTGGAAAATTGAGTCTTCTGCTCAATCAGAATCCAAGACAAGACCAGGAAAAAGTAAATGATCTTGGGACCCTTGAACAGCTGGGCAGAGTTGCTGGAGTAGTGAAAAGGGTAAAGGGAGGTTTCTGATTGAGATTTTATGATCCATAAAATCTACATATCTCGCATTGTGTGCACAATAGTTGAAATGACCTGTGTGTCATATCCACAGGATAGTTGGTGTTCTGGGAAGTGTGCAGATGGTGAACAGAGATTTGGAAAAGCATTTGAAAACTGCATGGTGTGACAGCAGGGTCCCCTAACTCAGCAACAGGTGCAGTAAAAAGCAGCCAGAAGGTCCCAAGCTTGGAACTTAACTAACACTGACATATTTCAACTAGTACAATGAGCTGCTAAGGTGTCTTTGTGCACAACTACTTTAACAAACTTGTTATTGGTTTAAATCAATTTTTAGATATGCCTGATGCATCAGGAGAGGTTCACGCCATACCCAGCAACTACTCTGTTATTTCTGATGAAGATCATCTGGAGATCAAACAACGACATTAAAATCTGTTTAGATAAGATTACAAAAAAACAAGTCCTCTTCTTCATACTATGCTGCCTATATATCAGATGCAGTAAGAATAAACTGCTCCTACAGGTTACATAATAATTATACTTATTGAAATATTGGTGATGGAGCATGTAATTTTAAGAGTCTGAAGCAACAGTTATGGAGAAAAAAGTTTCTCATTGAAATCTCTACGCAAAATCTTCACTCAAGTGTTTTTAATCTTCCCTTCCACACATAATTTAAAAAAATATCTTACAGATTTCATGAAATGTACTGCTTTATAAAAGACATTTCACTAACACATTAAATGATGCATTTCTCTCCTTGCTCTGAGTTCATGAACATATATTATACTAAACACCCTATTTTTTTTTTGGACAAAATCACCTCCAAAGGCAAAAGAATACCAATGATCAACTATTTGGAATCGTCCATTTCATCAAATGTGCAATTTAAAAGCCCATACTTACAGAAATGAGAGCTGTTGTCCTGAGAAAATTTGCACAAGCTATTCCTATTATTTAATAAATGAATGGCTCAAGGCATACTCAAGAGTTTACCCATTTGAGGCTTAATACCACTCAGATTACTTCCTGGATTAGGCAAGTATTCTACAAGCATATACTTCATAGGGGGAATATAATATATTTGTAAAGAGTTTTAAATTAATTTGCACTCCGTAGTGAAGCTATGGACTGCAAAAACAGGCTTGCAACTAGCAGCATTTATTACTATTATTAAACAACCTAGGTTTTCAAATTTCTTGTGCTAATTATAACTTATTTGTTAGCAAACAACCAATTTATATGACTATCCTTTTTTTTTTCCTGCCTACAACTCAGCTTTACCAGCTAAGTTTACTTTCAAAATGAATGTTGGTATTTCCTTAAGAGTCACCACATCTCATGTCCATATGGAGGTGCCAATGGATCCTGAGAGGCCCCAAATATACAAATTTTCTGCTATATGATAGACAGAATACAACATAAGATACAATGAGGCAGAAATATGAAATTTTAGGCAAGGCTGACATAAGTAGTTAATTAAGTAATGAAAAGAAGTAGCATTAACTAATGGAAAAGGAGGAAATTACTGGGGAGAAGGGTGGAAAACAGAAAGAAACAGATTTCATCCCAGAATGATTTAAAATAATTAATTAAAATACATTTCTGTATTTTTTATCCTTTTGAAGTCACAAAATATATCTCAGCTCAACACTATATACTTTAGAAAATAATCGGTACATAAACTGATATGACTTCTTTAGTACTAAGCTACTTCATCTTGAATAAGAATTCCATAAGAACGTTGTTATTCTTTTACTATATACTGTAGTGAATTACAAGTATTTTTTTAATACTTTAAACTTATCATAACTAGATTATTGCATTGAAAGGAAAGATACATTCTTTTGGGCTGAATATTTGTGTTGCCTGCTCTCCAGACATACGGCATTTTGATTAAAAGAGAAAAATGCCTTGTATTTCACAAATCTACAGAGAACATACTCCTCCTAAGTAATTTCTAAGCATTTAGATTTTACTTGGGACACTTGAAAGGCCAAAATCTGTACACAATCTTCATCTATCAATTCACCTTAAGCATTCAATTCTGAAAATTCTCAAATGAACAACAAAAAAAAATAACAAGAGACTTTCAAGTCCTAAAAATTCCATTTTGGCTTCAAAACAAACAAAAAACAGCTAAAAAGCAAGTGAGAAAATTATCTTTAAAAGCTGTAGAAGCTGGCAACAGGTTTCCTAAGTGCTCCCTAAAAACAGGTACAGCCTCACTAGGGAGATAATAACATATGTTAACAGACACACACAAAAAAGCCCTGAAACAAATGAAAAGCAGCTTACTGATTTAAAATCTGGTCTCCCTCAAACAGTGATTGTTAAGCTTTGTTTGAGGCATTACAACTGTCTTTTGCACAAGCAATGGGGGGGAAAAGATTAGTTGTCAGCTAGAGGCTCAGCTTTGGTCAAGTAATTTTTCATATAGTCATAAATACATTAAGCTTTGTGCTTTTTGTTTTTTGTTTTCTTAATTTACTACACATTCACACACACAGTAAAATAGACTGTAGTTAAATATACGGATTTGAACTATTTAACAGTGAGAGTTGGGGCTACTCACAATTGGTAGAAGCACAAGTGAAAAATCACTTCTGATAAATGCAGTATTTAACTGGAAGATATTGTATAGGATATTTAATATTTATATCACCTTTTTAATATTTAACATCTTCAGTTTGATCACAAGTCCCGAAAAATATTTTAATTTCAAATTGAATGGTAAGAATAAGCCTCTTCAATTTCCTCAAGCTTGCCTTAAAGATGGGTGCTTTCTGGTTTCAAGCACTTGAAAGATGTTCCAATATCTGTTAAGTTAAAGTGAAATAATTCCATGTTTTTCTATATTTGCCAACTTTTTATAGCTGTGTAGAATAAAAAGGATTACATAGAAAGTTGGCCACTGGATTTGAAAGCAGAGTTTTATCACATTAAGCAATGCACACATACTTTTATACAATTCTGAATTTGCATTTTAAAGGCGAAAACCCTTAAAAGTGAGATGTCTCTTTTACCAATTCGCTGCTCTGTAATACTAAAGCGTCCCAATCAACTTGATCTCTACAAATCTCTTAGTGGTAAAACACAGAAGTTAAACAGATAGAAGTTAATGGTTATAATCAGCATGACAACAATTACAGCTCCAGTTTTAGTGGTCTCAAATCAGTGTGTGAGATCACATATGTCACTACAATAGCTCATCATCAATCAATAAGGGAAACCTGGATACCTTAACTAAAAACAGTTTATACTTATATGCTGGTCTCGGAGAGCATGACAGTGTTTGTAATATTTTAATTCTTAATTCCATAAGCACTGAATCCTGAGTTCTTTTACCTTTTCTTACGGTGCTCAATACTCTTTTTAGTATCTCATATACTGAGGACTAAAATTTACCAAACATCTTTAACTGGAGTTTTGTTTCCTGATATTATGCGATACACCACCTACACTATAAAATATTGATAATAATATCACACATACACACAAATGCTTCTTAACATAATAACTACAAAACAAGGAAATTCTTATGACACATTTGTTTCAATTAGAGAAATACTTTTTAAGATATATTGCTTACTTTCTGTTGTTCATGTTATAATTATTTGATAAAGATGGAGAGATCTTTGGTAAAGTTGAAAAATTGGATGCACCTGGGGACCTTTAAAAATATAAAAATGATAAATTAGATAAAAATGTTGAGATATTAAAAACTATGAAAGAAAGCTAATAAATGAGCAGTGCATATAAGCAAACATGAAAAAGATTTTTTTCTTTTAACTCAGATACACTCTAAAAATAGCCATGACATGCAACTCTCAGAATTAAGCTTTTAAGAGCAGAAATACTTTACAAAACTTTACACTTTCATATCATGCTGAAGAGACATCTCTATTCAAAACAAAAAGATCACAGTACTATAAATTGTTTTCAGTTTATGATATGACTATACATAAGTTGTTCTATAACCTACAATGTAAAAGTTCTAATATGCTAATTTTATGAATTTTTCATTTAAATACAAGTGGGTGTTGAGATATGAATATGATTAAGATGCACACTCCGAGGTTGGTTTAAAAGTAGCATTTAATTAAAACTGTCTTATTAACATTGTTATAATATTCCATGATATTATACAGATTATCAAGCAAGCTTTAAAGCCTTTACCCAAATGTTAATAGAATTATTATTCAACCCCACTGCATAAGCCTATTTTTAAATATAAAAATACAGAACATTTTAAGCACAAAAGACCCTGAATGCAGCAATTAATACAACATAAAACTATCTTGCAGTATATTTTAATTTGCTAGAGCAAGTCTTATAAAACCTGCTCTAAATGCTAAATGGTGTCGAGCCATTCTCATGCTTCTTTGGGTGGATCCTATACAGCTCCAACTGGGTTGGATTAAGCTCCATCCCCCCACATAATGTAACAACTGTAACTTTGTAATATATCTTTGTAACACATCTCATAAAATCAAGGCAGAAAAAAAAACAAGAAAATAATCTGCATGTTCAGGATTTTTTTTCTTTTAAATACAGATCTACAGTTCTCAAAGGAGAAAGAAGGAGCGGAACTTCATTCTTGAAGATGGCAACCAGTAGATTTACTCCTGGTTGTGCATTATTGTCCACATTCTGAAAAAAATCTACTTAAAACTCAGCATTTGCTATCCAATACAGACACTGACACCGATACAGAAAGAACCCTCTTCTACATGCTTACAACTACTTATGTTCTTGCCCACATCATTAAGCCTTGCACACAGACATGTAATATGGTAACTCTTCCCTGCATTTAAACATACAAAAGCTAATAAGACTTTAGATTTTTTTTATTAGAAAAATAAATCAAATTGTGCCAAAAATAGTGCATGTTCGCATTGTTTAAATGTGTGTGTCAGTTGGATTAATTGTATTCTGCATAATTTTATCATCTGAGTCTTTATTAGCCAAATGATATTCCGCATCATGAAGATGCGATCAACTACTACTTCTGGAGTTTCTCAAATTAATAAATATACTTTAAGTTGTGTGGGCATAAGGCATGTGTCATGATTCAACACACCGTTTTAGCAATTACAGGCTTTGTTTAAGGTTATTTTAGATCACCACAATGAGTTTAAAATTTAATGATATTTTAAATTTCACCTAATTTTACCTTGTTGCAAGAGAAAAGAAGCATTAACAATTTGTTTCATCATCTCTAAACAGAAGCAGTAACAAAGAGAAATACGAGTAACATTCAACAACCCTATCACAAATTTGTAAACACCTATTTAGCATCACCATCTACCTGACCACTGAACTCAGAGCCACACTAGAAAGCTGTCCTTCTTTCTGCTCTGAAGCACGTTCCCCGAAAGGCCAAAAGCCTTCGGGGTGTTCAGCACCTGTGTATGCGCTGCCAGGCATCTTGACTCCCACGGTCAATAGGAAACATGAGAGGCTACCACCCTCTCCAAACATCCTTTGAAGCTGCCCAATGCATTTCACAAATAACTTATTCTGTTCATCCATATTTATAAGCACATTGCTCTAAATAAATGAAGAGCTCTAAGTGGGTGATTTCACCACAGTACTCTGGTAATAACGGAGGAGTTTTCCTCGCATCTGAGGAGAATAAAGCCACCCAGAAGTGTACACAGCACAAGTCTGCTGAAGAAGAACAAGAAATAAGAACAAGAAACCCTGAAATAAGAATACTGTTTTTAAGTTGTGTGGGTATAAGGCATGTGTCATGATTCAACACACCGCTTTAGCAATTACAAAACTGAAACAAACAAAACTGAAACAAGAATACCGGACGTACCTATTACTGCATGCTTCTCGCCCCCACTGCCGCTTATTCTCCCCTAAAGCTCTGGTTTGACCTGTTCAAAGGTTTCTGCGTTTTACATTACATTTTAAATATTCACAAGGTACAACAAAATATGAATTCCAGCTTCAGATGCTCTATTTTTTAGCTACAGGATTGAATCTAACAAACTATGTATTCCACATCTCAGTGTTACACATTAGCGGAACACTGGATTTTCTACTGTATTGGGCAGTCAATTTTCCTATCTTTATTCCTAATAACTGATCAATACTCCTTTTCATCAGGAAGAAGCTGTGGCTATAAAAAACAAAAGCATACTGGCCAAAGTCATAACTGGATGCAAAGGAAGTTTACTAGAAGACTGCTACAACAGTATTTATTTGTAATTTGAAAAACTGTAACAGTCAAATTCTCACTATATAAAAAGGTTACACGCTTAATTGAAAAAAAAAACTGCAGCACCTACACAGAAAAAATTGTAGTTCTGCTCCTACCCAAACCTACCAGTAGTGTACTGGTAGTTGCTGCCACCTGGTTTAGAGCAGATCTCTAAACAAAAGATTCATAGAATTCATAGAATCATTATGGTTGGAAAAAGATCTTCAAGACTGAGTCCAGTTGTAAGGCCCTCAACATCAGATCTGTTAAATCAAGTCCCTAAGCTCTCATCTACGTGTTCCTTGAACACTGTCAAGGACAGTGAGTCCCTGGGCAGTCTGTTCCAATGCTTCACCAATCCTTCAGTGCAGAAATTCTTCCCAATATCCAACCTAAAGTTTCCCTGGTTCAACTCAAGGCCATTTCCTCTTGTCCTACCAGTATCTATTCCAGAGAAGAGACTGACCCCTGCCTCACTACAACCTCTTTGGTAGTTGTAGTTAGGCAGGTACATATAGTTAATTGTAGGGAGCGACAAGGTCTTCCCTGAGCCTCCTCTTCTCCAGACAACACACACAGAACGAAGTAAACTAGTCAACAACATGAAACAGTCCATATTTCAAAAAAAGTTTTCTTCTAGACACTCATGCATCACTACATTACCTTAAGACAGGCCTAAATTAAATATCATCATCATAATGTATCTTCCTTGCCTAGTTCATTCAAGCCTGCAGTTCAAATCAGACCTGGCACAAAGACTTGAGAAATCCAATGCCTAAAAAGAACTGCAGTTAAAAACAAGGTCAAGACCACCTCTGAACAGTCTATAGCAAAAAACCACCTTGCTTTTTCTCTCTTAAATCAGCTAGTGGAGTAGGATAATTAAAATGCAAAAAAAACCAAACAAACAACAAAAAAAAAACAAAAACCAATATTTCTTCATATTTTTATAATCACATTTTTTCCACTAAGCAGTAATCCATGTAACTAGATGCACTTGAACATAAGACATGGACATACCTAACTCAAGCCTATTCCAGATCTGATGCTTGGCAAAGAGAAATATTCCAAAAAGCACTTAACTACTGAAAAATTCCTTCACAGGACACCATTCTGTGAACATCATGTCCTAGAAAAATCCTGATCAGTTGAATATGGCCAGAAAGGGCAACAGTGATGAAAAGTTTGCCCTTTTTAAAGTTAATTTGAACATCCTGAGCTTACAGGAAAAGTCCATGGTCTTACTCATAATAAATAATAGAACCTACAGTCTCGTATAGCTGATCACCAGCAAAAATGTATAATGACTTCTCACACTTGTATGAATGAACAGTTATTGACTTGACAAAAAACATCAGTTTGAAACTCTGTCTGTCAAAACAAAATCACTAAATGGCCTTGTTTCCCATATGTAGGAGACAGCAAACAAAATTCTCAGTCAATAAAACATCAGGAACCACATTACATAATTTTGAAATGTATATTTTTCTGTATTGCACTAAATGATCTAAAACCCTGGTGAATCTTGTGAGCTTGCATGAAATTAAACTTCTGTCTCGCTGAACTTATCGTTAATTTATACTATATTTTAACTCCAGTAATGTTCCATAGTAGAGGAAATACCTAAATACAGACAACATATTCAAACCACTGAAAGCAGAGAACAGCTTTTTCCCTCCTATATGCCTGGATTTGCAGGCATACAAGATCTAGATTTCAGGTAAATTTGTGGTTTTATTCTTTCATTCTGTCATATTCATGTTTATAGATTGCTGAATTTTCTTTTAGTCATTCATCATATGCAAAGTAGAGCTTTAGAGAAATAATTCTGTGATAGCTAAGGTCCATGAAGTTATGGTTAGAATTATGCTGATATACAGTTTACCTATTTTAAAGGCAACTAAATTAAACCAACTATGGTGAAGACTGTTGTCTTAAAGAAAAAAAAAGCAACAACAAAACACATGCAACCTAATTCAGTTAATTACACTTCTTTGGGAGAAAGAAGAGTGAACATTCAGCCATCATTTTTTTTTTTTGATGCTCAAGGTATGCCCTTGTTCTGGTTTCTCAACTCTGAGTTAACTGATATCAAACAAATGTGTTAAAGCGAACAAAAAAACATCCCTGCTGAACATTATGGATGCTTGATGTTTACCCACATGTGCTCAGACACACGGTTATCACAGTCTAAGAAGTCATTATGCACCAGCAAACTGCACACTGGCTTTTGGTAGGGAAGCTTTGATAGTCTGTATGATTTAAGGCATTAGAGCTAAGTCCCCAGTTGTCAGCTCTCTGCTCTACTTCTTACAGAAAAGTCAGTAGAAAGGTACATCTATCTGTACATCATTTGTTTCAGGAAAAAACAAAAACACTTATAAATTAAACCTTTTAGTAAAAGATAATATTTAGTCTATACAAGCAATTAAATACTTGAAAAGACATCTTCATCCTCTTACAAAAGGATAGCTCGCTCTCTCCTTAAAAAAAAACAACAAAAAAAACCAAACACACACACACACACACACACTCACAAAACCCCCAAATCTGCTTAAAAATTGTAGGAGACCTAGCTCAAACAAATGAAGCGAGTCTTTAGTGATTTTTCTCTACAGTTTTGAAGCAATTTTCTTCCTTGTAAAATTGATCATGTGATAAATTTTAGCTATTTTATTACAATGATTTACTCCAGAGCTATGTCTAAAGACAGATCAAACAAATCAGAATTGAATCTATTACTTTTATTACATATATACAGGTATATAATAGATTCCTTTATTTTATATGGTGAAAAACTAAAAACAAATAAGAAGCATTACTAACGAATATGATTTAATACCTTTTTTACCAAGCTCTCTAAAAAACCGCAGACCTCTTTCTAAAATTGAAAGGAAAAAATATAAATAGCTTCTTTGTATGTTTTTATAATAGCACATAAACAGGTAAGAACTTATTAGTAAAAATACTAATATAATTACTATCATCTTAGATTTTTTTAATCTTAGTTTAAAGCATCCTCTAAAGCCTTTCAAATAACTGTTTTTCTGTGTGGAGTAATCTGCCCTTGATGGATGCAGACATGAAAACCATTCTCCACACTCACATTGCAAGTTCTCATTTAAAAATTGGGATTAGAGCAACTGAGCTATCAGAGAACAACTGGCATCAGCATGTTTGGATGAGTTTGCCACATACATGGCATTTAGAAGAGAGTTATTCACAGAAAAGCTTGTAGTTCTCTTCTGCAGAACCCACCCATTAATGCCAAATAACATCTATTTTGGGAGCAATGACAGTAAAGACATTCCAGGAGAAGTCACTATCAGCTCCCAAGAAACAGCTCCACAGAAGCCAAGCTTCCTGAGCAAGAAACATTCAAGTAGCTAATATAAACAGCCAATATAAACAGAAACTCTGAGGCCCAAAAATCCAGCTATTCTCAGGATACAAAACCAGAAGATTGACCTTGAACACATTTTAAGAATGTGTCTTGTACATTCAGATACTTCCAAACAAAAGACATTTTAAGCAGCGTAAGACAAGACAGTAACGGATATAGTAGATTTAAGAGGGGGGTTTACAGGGATGTTGCAATTACTTGCAAAACTATATAAATTTAGAAGTTAGAGTAGTGAACATAAAAGAAATCCAAGCACCGATAAGCTTGGACATACAGCTGAAATTCTTAGCTGCACACCAGGGTTTCTAATCCTACATAAGGATGATCTGAAAGTTGAATTCACTTTCTATTTTATTTATAAGAAAATAAGCCTGTTCTGCTATGCTAATAATCTTTTCACTTATACTGCTTCATAAAAGTCTTGAAAATCAGACAAGCACAGCTGTCCTTTTCCAAGGTGTTCTTTCCTCTTCTCAGCTGAACTTTCAGTTTGGCCATTTTCAAAATAAATAATTTCTTCTCTTGCTGTAGAAGAGATGAGCAAACCTTTTAACATGTTCTTCTTAAAAACTTTCATCAATCCCCACACACAATAGGAAAAACAAGTTGTCAAAGGCAACCAGTATCAAACTTGCTATTCTCATTCAGCTATCAAGAAAGAGGCAGGGGAAAAGTACCTTGTTATCTTTCCTTTTAACTGACACCATATGGGTTGTGCTGCAATCCAGAGAGACCTTGACAGCCTGGATAAGTGGGCAGAGAGGAACCTTATGAGGTTCAGCAAAGGGAAACAAGTTCTTCATTTGGATACTATCAGCAGGACAGGCTGGGGACTGACCATCTGGAAAGCAGCTTTGCAAAACAGGAGCTGGAGGTCCTGGTGGAACACAGTCGAAGAGGAGCCAGCCCTTGTAGCAAGGAAAGGCAATAGCATCCTGGGCTGCATTTGAATGAGCAGGTGGAGAGCAGTCATCCCTCCACACTACTTGGCACTGGTGAGGCCGCATCTCCAGTACTAGGTCCGGTTTTGGACTCCCCAGGGCAACAGAGACATGGAGCTACAGAAGCAAGTCCAGTGAGGGCCACTCAGACCAAAGCACCCAACACACAAGGAGAGGCTGAGAGAGAAGGCCTGTTCAGCCTGAAGAAGAGAAGGCTTGAGGAGTCTCCTATGAATGTGTATAAACACCCATGGGCTGGAGGCCAAAAACCGTGGAGTCACCTTCACTGAGTAAAGCCCAGTGAAAGGACAAAAGGCAAAGGGCAAAACTGAAACATTACATTTTTATTTTTACTCTGATAGTCATCAAATGCCTGAGCAGGCTGCCCAGAGACTGTGGAGGTCTTCAAAGCCTAATGAGACGTGGCCCTGAGCAACTTGCTGTAGGTGACCCTGCTCAGAGCAGGCCCAAGACTTAAAGCATACAACACGTCTTCTTCTAAAACAAGAAGGGGGCGGGGGGGAGACCTGGCGCAGTGTGACCAACCACAGGTGTTTGGAGGTTTACCACAAGTGATGACAAATTAGTAATAAAGTAGTAACACCTCTAATGCATCTGATGCACAAGACTCAAAAGCAAGTGTTTTACACTTCTTCTATTTTGAAGATTTATTTTTCCTTAAGGTTTTAAGCAGATGTAAAAACCTGACCCCATGACTGCTTGTTACTAGCTCACATCTGTTTCTATTTAATTTTGCAAGGCATCTGCATTTTTTCCAACTAATTTATTGTGTTGACAACTTGCAAACCTCAAAAATATACCTTAGTTTAGTGACAGAACTGTTCATCCTCATTTTCTGCTTTCCAAATAAGCCTCTTTTGATACCAAAATTCCGTTAGCCTTTTACTTTTCCCTCAAGTCATTTTTTCTCCAAAAGACAGACTTCAATTTAAAAGCAACTTTTCATCTTCCATATAGTTGAATGAAAATTTGGCAGAATAAAAGGCACCATCACCAAGAAGACTTATCAACCAAAACTTTCAAAAGGAACAAGTATATTCAGTTAAGTTCTATTAGCTTTCAAATATGCCTTTAAAATTTTGACTCAAAGGTTCTATTTGAAGGAGATTCATTCCAAGGCCAGGTATTAAACTTAAAGTATTCGGTATCCTGTTCTTTTTGCTACTCTTCATTCTCTCCATGGAATAACATTCTGCTAAGTAATGTTACACTGTTCATACAAAGTTTAAATGGGACAAATCAGATTTCAATAAACAACATAAACTGATGTTCCTAATGAAAACGCTGGCATATAAAATGCCAAAGATTAAGAATCTGTCCTTCAAATGGTAAGAGACAATGCTATGTTTTAAAACTATGGTGAAATTTATTTATATGAATTCAGGATTCCAAAAGCAGTAAGAGGAACTTTTTAAATGAACATTATGATTATCTACCCAACAATGGAGAAAACATCGTTAACTATTTGTAAGGCTGAGATAATGTCATAAATCTGCTAGTAACTAGTTTCAAGTGTTGCTCAAAATCCATGTAAACAATGGACTTTGCAATTCAGATTCCAGAAAGGATAATAAAAAGTTGAGACAACTAAGTTAAAAAGAAACAAACAACCTTTCCACACAAGTCATTTCCTATTTACTTTCCACTATCAAGTTGCTGTTGTTAATGTTGGACAAATAACATCATATTCTTAACCGAGGAAGCCCCAATAAAGGCAACATCCTGGTGATGCAGACTGCAATTAAAAGAAAAAAAAAGTTTGTGTGTGAATATTATGCTCTGCAGATAAAGGATAAAACACCTGAGATTATCTGCTAAAAGTACCAACGAAACACACATATCCATGTTCTCCTAACAGACATACTCTGCTTTAAAAGAGTATTTTTTTTCCATTTTTTAAACAGGACAAAGTGCATCAAGAGAACTGTGCAATGCATACATAGAAAGCATACATAAATGTATACATAAAAAGTCATTTTAGGACCCATTCTGCAATGTTTAGTGTTAACAACAGTGTTACGCATTTTTTCAGCTAAGACTTAGAAGTCAGAGTAAAATACCACTTCCAAAAAAACACTTCTTTTTAAAGTAAAATAACAACACATAACTGTGAAAACATATAAAATATAATCAAGCTACATGACAAACAACTTACTTAGGAGTTGAAGGACCTCTTGGCCATGTTCCATCCTCATTCTTCTGTTCTATCACCAGTACCTATCACAAAAAGTAAAATAAAGAAAACTGAAATAAAAATATCAGTAGATTGCATTCTGTTCCAATGAGAATCCTTTTACTGAGTTAGCTGACTCATGACCAAGATGAAGATACTGATGTTTAAGTCCTAGCTCCCTGAAGTTCAAGAGTAACTGTTTAATTACATGAATTCCTTCTTGTTCTAGTCCTCCTTCCCCCACAGGCTTGCGCAGCTTTGGGCAAGTCATTTATTATTTCTGAGCTTTAACAACTCCCCATGAATAAAACGGCAAGACCTCACCTGTCAGGAACCTAGCAAGAATTCAGTTAAAGAGATTATGATTTGAAGTTACCATTACAACTGGGATGCCATGTAAGTATCTAAGGTAGATGAACTGTTGCCTACCTTAGACAGTCTGTTAAAGTTAAGTTCTTAATAGAAATTTTCATAGGTAAAAACAAAGCAGTGAGCTTGTTGAAAAAAGAACTGCAGTAACACAACCCAATCTATACAAAACACAAATGTGTACAGCAGCCCTGTTACGGAAGGGGCATTACCAACAGTTTTGCCTCATATGCTATACAGATGGAAAAGAANATTACCAACAGTTTTGCCTCATATGCTACACAGATGGAAAAGAATAGTTGTTCTGATATCCCTAAAATTGTACTTATCTGGTACAATTCCCCATACCCCCCGTATTNAGTTTTGCCTCATATGCTATACAGATGGAAAAGAAAAGTACAATTTTAGGGATATCAGAACAACTAATCTGGTACAATTCCCCATACTCCCCGTATTCGCTGAAAAAGCATTCATATAATATTTATTTCCCAGCAGGGCAGCTGGTTCATAAAATTCGTTTAATTCAAGTGTAACGAGTACAAATGGGAGTACAGAACACTCAGTTCCAAGTACAGGCACTGAGTGCCATTTGAAACGCGTTGGGTATTTGAGATATCTGGCCTAGGCTGACAGATATGACACAGGACCTACAAAAAGCTCATGCCTTTCTGGATTGACAGTTGAAAGCTAGGCAGGACAGTCTAAATCATATGAATGGCAGTTAGATTAAGCTTAAATTTTGGAGTCTACCTCACAGGTTTAAAATAAACTAATTCTGTATAATTGTACATTCATATGACACCATTATAACTGCCAAACATTGGTCATTGTGTCAGTGTATAGACACATTCACACATGTAATAATTCTTAATACTTCATGTACAAATCATACTTCCACTTGAAGATGAAATCAGATTTCACTCTGAACGAACAAATGAAATTCCGCAATAGCTCCCTAATAGGACCACCAGAAAACCTGGAAAAGAGTAGTTTGCTATCTTTGGAAGTAAGTGCTCTAAACAACCAACATTTCTTTTCATGGGCTCTCAGAGGCAGTTCATTAAAAAGGAAGACTTAAACTTAAGAGTTAAGCGGAATCCTTAAGAGCACACTTTAGAAACCAACTTGTGAACATTAATTCCATTTGAGAACATTAATTTACTTACCAATTACCTACACAGTTTGGTAGCAGGTTGTGATTACTATTAAAGTTGGACTACTATTAGACTAGATTACTATTAGAATTATTAGATTGGATAAAACTTAATAGTCAGAATAACTATTATTGGACCAGAAAGCTCAAGAAGAAAAGCAATCATGTCAGGTGTGTCAGCATGTGCAGTTGACCCAAACAGACGTAGTTTACCGTGACATTTAGCATTTTCAGAACCCACGCTTTTGAATAATATTTGTTTTGCTGCTAGTACAGATGTTACCTGCAGATCTTTTTATGGCTAATTTCAGGCCATGCTTGCTTCATAGTTAATGTTTCACTGGGATAGAGGCAATTTACAAGTTATATCTTTGACACATATTTTTCATGGAAGAAGTGGGCTCTTATTACAGGACCTGCATGTTGCGAATATTAACTGTTTTAGGCCTTAAGTGTGAGCAGCACAAAGCTAAAAGGGTACAGCAGCTCAGGTTGTTATTTCAATACACTGATTATTTATCTTCTATCCCATAAAAGAAACTAAAGCACTGCATAAATGCTGCTGTTACCCCTAAAGCAGGTTAGTATTAGGCATTTTAAGGCAGAGAGAATATCTTACTATAATTTTGTCAGTAAACACTGCCATCAGATTTCATCTATTCATATTTTTAACAGGACTGCATGAACTACAGCTGTTGAAAAACATCCAATTTGACATAATACAGAAGCAACATAATCATCAGAAGAATTACTCTAATGATGACACCCCTCAAATCGTCCAGTCAGCTCTCATTTACATTTGTATAGCTTTAATGACAATATTCATTCTTAATCTGAGAAGCTAAAAATTATCTTGTAAGAAATTTTCCCATGTACATCTTCTACAAGATATTTTTAGGAGATGACAGTCTCATGGTAAAGCAGGTCTTCCAATTCTTTAATCCCTGAAACTTTTTCAATTTTCTACTTTCTGCCACTGGAATCAGAGCAGAGGATTTATTCTTCTACAGTATTTAAAAAGTTACCTAAAATTTGGTTTGCATGACAGAAACATATCCCAGATACTCTGGACATTTTAGTTCAAGTGTTACCAATGCCACATTTACCATGAGAATAAAACTCATCCTGAAAAAGTGAAAAAGTACATAGAGGTGATTTATTTTGATGAATTTGTTTATAAAATCCTGTTTCTCAAGCATAACCTACTAGAACAGCAGATAAATATCACTTAAAAACAACATCTTTGAACACAGTTACATTTTCACGTGTAAAATATTAAGCTGTATAAAAAAGAAATGGTACTGCATATTACCTGTCCCTGGTATAAACCAGCATCTTGTATGGTACTGTCTGGTTTATTCAATGGTTCAAAAGTATTACTCATGTATTTGTTCCACAGTCTGGTTTCTTTTTCACCTGGAATATTGAAGATTTTTCTTATCTCTTTTTCAATTGTATCTGTTTTAAAACAGAAAGAACACAAATTTAGCATCGTGGTTTACAAACACAATGAGTTTTGAATGAAGCACAAGAAAAGCACCTATGCTTTTTTCATATTCAGAATATGGATAAAAGCGTAGAAACAAACTTGCAATTATATCATCTAGGAGAAGAATTCCTAGTTGGAATGCCTTTAGGTACATTAAAATAATCAGAAGACTACTTTATTCCTGACTGATTCCAGACTGCTATGACAAAACAGAGGAGAAAGACAGGTACACAAATAAAATGACAGAATCTACACAGAAATCCATATACTTGCTTTCCAAAGAATATGGTAACACAGGAAGGTAAACGGGAGGCCAAAGACTAGAATTAAGACTGGCAGCAAAACCAGAGGCAGGGAAGGCAACTCATTCTGTTCTTCTCCCCAGATCAACTCGTTTGGTTTCCACACACTTCTGCTACCCCTATCACTCACCACTATCCATATGCATAAACTCTGATTTGCACACTATTCTGCAAAGACTATTCTGTGTAAGTGGAGTATGTACACTTATTTAGAAAGCATCTGAGATACTTGAACTCCCTGAAGGATTTAACACAAAAGTTTTAAAAAGTACCTGCTCCCCAGAAATATACTCAGCATTACACAGTTCTGAGACAGTAAAACTGTTGTGTCAAATTGGAATTTAAGATCTTAATGATTAACTCCATTCTCTTCCTACAAAAGCTGTATCACTTCAGTTTTTGAATTATTTTTATGGCATCACAGAACCTGACTCCCATCTGTCCATAACAAAACCAATACATCCTCTTCCTGTCATTTTGTGGTTTATGAAACTCTTAAAGACATTAGGTGGTGACTGAATTTAACCATACATTTCTGTAAGTAAGATTCCTGAAGAGATCATTAGCATTTCTTCACTCAGAAGCCCTGCAGTTCTCTAGGATTAGCAACTGTAACCATGCAGAAATGCTGCCTGAAGTCTGCTTGTTGTCTAGCTCATTCTCTTCTTAGAACAGTGTTGACAACGACTTAGTTGTCAACCAGCCTCAAAGTTAGCACATATTGACTCCAAAACCAGAGTCCTCAGTTTTAGGAGATCTCCAAGAACACCCAAAGAACATACTAGATGTAACGAACATGACCACAAGGAAAATAACAGCCATTATAAGGCCTGCTTACTAATTAATTTCTTTTCTACCTTGTATTGCCTTATTCGCATACGACTTAGCTTAATTAAAATAATTCTACTTGGGCAGAAAAAAAAAAAAGGAATCCCAGGATGAAGACACACTTTAAGATTGGCAGATGAATATATCTGGTGCTTCGGGTACATAAGCATCTCCAAGTCTTTCTCTGCGGATTAAGGAAGCTCTTGTCCTGACCTCCAGAGAGTAGTAACTAATATGAACAATTACAATGAGAGGTGGAAATATTCCAGCTTCCCCAAACTATCTTAGCCCCTTATACTCACTCACTGCAACGGGGTTGATAGGGACTCTTCTGTGCTACAAAACTTTGCAGCCGTAATGAAACAGTGACACGTATCCCTTTCTCACTGACATATGCGAGAAAGGCCAAGAATTTGTCAAGGTTCTGCAAGATATCCTTTTGCATATTTTTTACTGACAAAATGAGCGTCTTTGCTATATGAAGTCCAGGACTATCTAAAACATACTAGAGGGCAGAAAACCAAAAGCAAAAAAACATCTCTAAGAGTATAAAATAAAAAGTGCCAGGATGGCTTATTCTTTCACCCTTGAAATTGTTCTCCATTTTTCTACCTATTTTTCTAAGACAGAGATTTGTTTGCATGGCTCTCTGTGCTGTTGCACATAGGAGGATCCAGCTTCAGAAAGGGCATATTTTTAAGGCTTTTAAGAACATTTCATTCCACATCTCAGGAAAACAAATATGATCAGTGCTTGGAACAGTTTCCAGCAAGCTTGACTCTTCCTTATTATCTATCATGAGAATAATCTCATAATTAAAATTGTCTCTGTGTTAAGAAAAACACAAGTACACCTCTAAAGAAACAATCATTCTAAAATGCCCTGAAAACATCAAACATGCATCTACTCTCTATGTTCCAATAATATGATTTAATTTACTATCACTGCAAAATAACATATTCTGTCCCTTTGAAGAATAACATTAAATCTTATTTACCCTAAATTTCAGGGTTTGCTTATAAAATAAAGTACATTTTCTGTACTTAAAATCACATCCCAGAAATGTAAATCAACAAACACTGAAGCTTTGTTTGAAGGACAGATTTCATAATTTGTAAGTTTTTATTCTAGCACAGGCAGATGCTTAGCGGTTTGTCTAACCTACAGATTAAACTTTAAGCAAGGAAAATAATTATTTTTTAAGCAGATAACTAAGCAAGAAATGACTGTGACTACTCATAACAAACGGAAGTTTATATAAAGACTACATTGCTGTCAAATAACAGTAGTGGTTGGACTTAATGGTTGAAAGGTTCTTATCTCATATACAGAGATATACATAAACATATATCAGTAATATCTCTGCACATGTTTTGACTGTTTTTATGCATTTTGTCAAAATAGATTGACATACAATACTTGCGGAATAGGTAAAATAGCTACAGTTAAAAATAACAGAACTCAGTTACCATAAAGCCATTCCACAGGTCAAAAAAAAGTCATCTTTATAGGTACCTTTGGCCATAAACTCAATCCATTCCTGTGTTTCCCAATATACCTTTCTAAAGTGACGGAAAGTATTAGATATTGAATAACATAAATAAGGACACAGGCAAAATATTTTTCTTTAAATACACTTTGGAAGACAAAAAAAGAGCACTATGGAACACAATAAAGATCATAAAAATGCTCACTCTCTGAAAAGCATAAACTACAGAGGTAAAACTGATGCCTAGATAATAAAACATTTTTCAAAAAAACTGTATCAACAATCAAAACATGTCAAATTGACCCACTTCTGCTTTTGACCCAAATAAGATTAGTGCCATCCATTACAATGGTTTCAATACTCATACATCAATTTCTCAGAGAGATTTATTCAGAACTTGCTACCAAGTACCATTTAAGGACACAACAATCTTATATTGTTAAAAATAATTGTACCTACCTATTGTATCAGCTTTGCTAAACCTTCGTGTAACAACATTGTTCATGTTTCCATTTTCACAAAGCTTTAATTCTGTTAGATATACTTCTACTTTGCAGTGCTTTACAAACATACCCTGTTCAACCACCTGAAAAACATTTTGGCATTAGGTATCAGTTCAAGTGTATTTTAATACACACAGTTCAAAATATTTTAAGAGCTCTTCAAGAAGCTAAATTTCAGGTGGCTTAAGAAATATAATAAATGTCCAAAAGGAGAACTAAAATACTCTTATAGCTTTTTAAAAAATACAGTAACCCAAAGAGTAGTTTTTCTCATGATCTTATCTTTCCTGTGTATAAACACCACCATGTCCCTCAGAAATTTTAAATACAGTAAAAAAAAAACAAAAAAAAACAAAAAAAAACAAACACAGACTTAATCAAAAGATATCTAATCAAAAATGGAGACAGTTTTTTAGAGTTTTTAAACACACTGTGCATGCTATTCTCTTAAAATACGAAGAGTTGCTTTTTATATGACAATTAACAAGCACTTACCAAAAAACAGACAAACTGGTAAATTCGGGATACCATATAGCCATTTTTTAAACAAATACCTGCAAATTAGATCTTTCAGCTATGTTCTGACATTTAAAATTTTAATTGCAATTTCTATCTTAACTTGTTACAGTTTATTATATGATCTTCCTTGCAACCTCTATTACAGAACAGTAAAACACATAGGAATCGTTTTTATAAAGGTAAAACATTGAAAAAAATATTCAGGGTCACCTCTTAAATGTTTTTCCCTTTGATCTTCCCAAAAGTAACTGCAGCACTTAGTCATGTAGCCTGCTCTGAAAATAGCCATCAGCCTGATATGTGATACAACTGACAAACATGGTGCTTAAAAAAAAAAAAAAAAAAAAAAAACCAACTACTTGCTAGGAGAGAACTGCTGGACAAATATAACTTCTATGCATGTGCTATAGGAAAAAAAGTATACTATTATGCAGTAGTTTGCCTTACCTATAAGTCCCCTCAAACATGACATCTTAAAATTAAAATGCATCTTAATTTGGGCAGCTTATTGGGATTTTCAGCTATTAAAGTAATAACAAAATAGCTGCTCTAAGCTAAATTGTGCAGTGGTGTTAAGACATTTCTGGGATAAACTGTTTAAATGTTTAATGTTTAAACATAAATAAAAATGTTTAATGTTAATATCTAATATTAATAAAAGTTGCTGTGGGGATATGGGATGACAGAGAAGCATCGACCCACCACTATGAAAAAATACTGACAAGAGAAATCAATGAACAAATGAGAAAATCATCACAAAGAAAAATTAGTTTAGCTAAATGGGAATATGTTGTCTCACATGATAACTACTCTTCATACTGGCAGAAACTAATAATCTATGCCAGTCGACCTGGCTACTCATTACTTCAAGTATTTTTTATAGCTAGTTCCTCTCGAGTAGGAAGACCTAACCCTCCCTTCTCTCTCTCTTCTTCCATTTACCCTTATATTGATAGGGAAGAAAGCAAGAGTGAAAAAATTATAGAGCTTGTACTTTAACCAGGAAGAAAGCAGAAAACTAGTTTGGTGAAAGCCATTCTCCGGAACAACAGTCACAAGACAAATAATACATATCTTTAAAGAGGAAGAGTCATCTTAACCAACTTCAGCTTTTACAGAACTAGAGGAAAATAGACATTCTTGGGATGTCTCTTTAAAAAAAATGCATATTTCATTGTGTAAAAGAGACTGTAAAAAATAATAATTATGTCTTCAGCTCTTGAATTTTTTTTCTGAACAAATCTTGAAGGCACAAAATTCCTTTTACAGCTAAATCTGTCCCTTGTTCAGAAGTTACACCAAGCTAAATTCTAATTATAATTAGAAGATTATCCGCTCAGTAAAGAGGGAAAATAGACAAAGGTTGGAGGCAGCAAAGATGTTAACATTTAACATCCATATGTTAAAAATTCTGTATGTCGTCTCACACTGAAGAACGGCAACTGCATCTACTAGACTAAGGATTACTGCTTGTATTAAGATTGTTTTTTCTTTAAGCAAAAACCACCAGCGATCTGCTGAACAGAGAAGACTCCTCTTTGCAAAAGGAATTACCAAATACTCCATTGGTATTAACACTCTAGCAGCTAGACTTTTCACTAATGTCATCAATATAGTTTTAGGGTTTATATTTATTTTACAAACTTATTTGCATTTTCAGACTTAAAAGCTTTTAAAAACCTAATTCTTCAAGAATAACTTATTATTAAAAAAAATCATATCACTTTGTATCTTTCTCAAATTTCAAAACCTAAGTCTCTAATATTTAATTAAAAATTACATATTGATAAGCAACTAGGACTTATGATCTCCTAACAATGTCATTTCCAAACAGATTTCAGCACAGTTCCTCTGTATTTATTATTTGCAAGATATAAATACAATCATATTCATCCCAGGGAATAATTCATTTATGAGTACCTTGCGTGCTATTGGCTCTTGACCCTCCATCAATGTGTACCAGCTAAGTAGCCTATTCCAGCCTTCAGTTGGCAAAAGGATGTAGTCCAGCTCGTCAATGAGATGTTCCTTGAGAGACTGAGAATCACCATCTGTAAAAAATAACTTTAAGTGAATGTTGTTAACACTTTTTTTTTTTTTCTTTTAATGAAATGCTAATTCTATAAAGTACTTTCTATGTCATAATTAATTTATAAGCATAATGGAATTCAAAGCAAAACTATTCTGAAACTATTTGGGCAAGCTATGCGGTACATGCATGGCATTCTCATTACATACAGTATTTCTGCTCTCTTGAGTCTTAACAGGACTACACAAACTCCTGTAATCATGAGCTTCTGCCTTGTTATCATACACTATCAGGAGAGAAGTATAAAAATAAACAGATCATGTGCTTATTTTCATTACTTTATGTGAATGTGCACAGAAAGCAAACAATTGAGTATATAACAAGAATGTTAAATAATCTCATATTGCTTCTTTTATTGGCCATCCTCTTAGAAGATGATTTGTAAATAATGCTTCCCCACCTTCTTCTGCAAGAAGTTACCCACCTTCTTCTGCAAGAAGAAAAATAAGCCCATACTATATGTATGTGAGGTTCCCTCAATTTGATCATGTTTATACTTGCCCCTCTGTATGGATTAGCAAACATAACATTACTTGCTTCAACTAAGCAAAAAAAAATTCTAAGAATTAAAAAAAGCTTACATTAAAAGGTCCTTTAATAACTGCCATCTTGACTATTTTTGGTACATGAATTTTAAAAAGTGTGTTTCTTTATGATCTTTTCTGTAGGACTGCATCACTGCTGAGAACATTTATAGGATATGCTTAAGTGAAAGTAACAGTTTCTGATTCAGAGAGTCAAAAAATTCCAGTATACCAAGACTCGGACAATCTCCCCATTCTACCTGCATTTGCTATATGTTAAATTGCTTTAAAGGGGTTGTGATTTGATGGGAAAAACAAGCAAGAGCATTGCTCTGCCCCTCTAATCCTTCAAACAGTGGAAGGATGCACAACTCTCATCCCCATTAGCTTATCACTGTTTTGACCCTCTCTTTTCCTTCCCTCTCCAGCTAAGGACTTTTACCTGTAAGTGAAACGTGGGAGATGCACATTGCTCTCAACTCATGAATTTTAAGTGCATAGTATTTACTAACTTTTCAAAGATGCAAAAAAAAAAAAAAATCTGTGTAGAGATTGTGTAGTATCTGCAGTTCAGAAGATGACTTTGTGAACAGACTAAGAGTACAATATGGTTTATGTGCATTTTTTCTATAATAAAAATTAAATAACTTAGTAGGAAGAGCCAAACATTTAAGTCCAACAACAACTAAAATATTGCTACAAGGCTCTAGAGGGAAAAGATGTAATTTGGATTCCACTATTCTATCCTTCTAAAAATATTTTTTTCCTAGTATGAATTTTTCAGATCCTTACTTTCATCAAAGCAGCCTCTGATGCCGATAACTGAGCCTCTCACAGGCAAAAGTGTTTTCTATGTTAAGCAGTAAACTTTCCTGAACAGCAATTTCCTTGTGCTTGTTTTTCTAGTCTGAAGCTGACCATACACCTATCATTTTGAACATTGTAGTCCTGCATTTCTTTATATTCAGAATTATGTCTGAGTATGCTCAGATTAGCTGAAACCTGTACGAGTTATTTTGCATTCCTCTCACATCATCCAAATGTTCTAGAAATAAGTGAGCAGTATTTAAGTAATATAAACATAACATATTGCTTCAGTTTCCTGGAATCAGTATTTTATTGAAATTAATAGTAGTTTTCCCTCATCAGTGCACTACACCACAGAATAGCTAAGAAAGCATGCATATTTTTACTTTACACTCTTTATACCGGATGACCATTTCCAGTATTAACACATTAGGAAAGGAGGAGGACAGCAAATACTGTTAAATAGCATACAGCTTTATTAAGTGCCAATGACAAAATTAAAAAGCAAGAGTTTCAATTTATGATAAGAATCCTAGCAAACAGAATTCTTGCTCTGCACCATGTGAACTACATGGTCCTTATTTACTGAGCACCTAGGCTCTTATTTTAAAGATACCTTCATACAGGAACAACAGATGCCAGACAGTAGTTCAGTATATACTATCACTGCCAATGCAGAGCCAGACTTTTAGAACAATGAATAAGATACTAAGCCCATAAACCCTGAAGCACTGCTTAACTTGAAAGGGATGGGGTGCAGTTTGAATATTGCAGTAAGAAATGTGTACTTCAGGAATTTTAAAGCAAAAGAGCGCTAATAAGATTTCAGATTTGAACTTCATATCCACAGTAACTTTAAACACAATCAGAACATGTACACAGGTCATAAAAGTCATCAGCATACCACCAACTATCACAGTGTTTTGCATGTCTACAAGTCACCTTGTCCGAATGGGTGGACACAGAAGAGAATAATGTGCTGCTGCTGCCTCTTTAAGGCTAAAAACAATCTTGTTATATCTGATTTCAGCTGAGAAAAAAAGTAACACCTAAACAGAATTGCTTCATTACAAGACTTACTCCAGAAAGGTACAAAGTACTGAACCTTCATGATGCAGAAAACAAAACATGCCACCCACTCAGAAAAAGAACAAGTCTGTATGAACACACATGGGATAATACAGCACCTTCCTTGAAAGCACTGCTACTAGTCACTGTCAAACATGCAGGTTTACTTAAACTGACAAGTAAGGCAACAAGGTATGACAAATCTTGTGGGGGATGTGATTGTCTCTACTATATAACACATTAAAAATGGCATATAAATTCAGTTAACACGCTTTGTACAAAAAAAGTTATAGTTCACTGTAAACCCCATAAAGCCCATAAGTCTGTAAAATTTGTATTCAAATATGTAAACAAATTATGCAGTAGTTATGCTATCAGTAATTAGGAGGGAAATTAATTATCTATTAATTCCTGTAGTCACTACATTTTGCATATTAATAGCTTTCATAGTATTTCAATACTTGAATATTAAATATAAAATATTCAGGAATAGCTTTGAAACTTATGCCCACAAATCTGACCATATTTATGTAATTTCAAAAATGGCAAAATTTAACCACATTTAGAACTCCACAAAAGATGACAAGATCATCGTCTATCATTTCAGAATGCTTTATACAGTCATTGAACTGTTCAGTAACTCTTCACTAATTGGTCAAGAATTGGTGTAATGGTTTGGAGCTCATCAACAAAGGAAATCTTACTGTTCAACTTTAAAAAGGTACTTCTAAACTGATTTGGTTAAACTGAAAAGTTTAGGTGAAATTGGGCCACTTATTTGTGAATTTGACTAAATTCCATGCCTCAAGTACCATTTCAAAGTAACAATTTGTACATTATTAAATATTTTGTTACCACTCCAAAGAAATTCTAGTACTAAAGGTATCTCTATTCCAGTACCCTTGTCACTGAAAACAAAAAAAAGTTCATCTGCATAAAGCAGAGATTCATCTATACTATGAACTAGGAAAAAAAAAGTGAGAAATTTCCACTAAAAATTATGTGGGTTTAATATAAAAACAGAAACAGTTACCTTTGAGAAGTCCAGAGTTATCAATAGGACCGGGGTACACGTTCTGATCCCCCATCTGGTATTTGTCCCAGCTGTCAAAACCAACATATTTTTTCCATTGTTTGAACCACCGACTGTCCACCAGATACCTAAAATAGAAAAAAGACAAAGAACTTAATTATTGGTAGATCTAAAACAAAATTTTCTCTCAATAATTGTACTGTAAGTTATGTATGATGGTATACTTTGATTCTAGGACAAGTTTGCATATTTTAAAACACCTTTGATGGTACCTAGGGTTTCTACTCCAGTGTTAGGCCTTTTTGCCTTACATTATAATCAGATATTCAAAAAGGTCAGAGTTCAGAAGTGTCATTTGTATGCAAGACACAATACAGCACACAAAAAGTTGAAGAATGGCAAGTTCCCAAATCCTTCTCTTGAAGCATGAAATATCACCAGCTTTAATTTCTGTTTTCAGTTTACTAATTCAAAAGATTCAAGTTAAATCTTTATACAAAAAGATTTATTATTGAACAGGCATTTTAAAAATAAAGAGTAACTTTTGGTAAAATAATTTCTCTGATGTAGATGTATTTGTAGCATTCATATGCAAGCACAAAGACTTTGGAGGGCTGATATACACCAGCCCTCCAAAGGGCTGAGGGATTTTGACACTGAGTCAACATCAACACATGCAGTAGCGAATGCTGATTTTGAAGCAGCACTAGATGTTTCTCCCTATGGAACTTCACACTTCCGTATGAAGTGATATCTCTAAATTCAGGTCTACAGTATTTCTTTTCAGTTTAAATTCTTGATATGTAGGCTTTTACTAAGTTCAGCAAAACCCACATTCTAAGTTTTCTTTGCCATATTTTATCCAATTTTAAAATACGTACTTTGTTTTGAAATTCTTAAAGTTTCTTTCAAAAACTCTCCATTTTCATTACTTTTTATCCCTAAAAAGCATCAATTCCTCTCTAGTCTGTACCAATCCTTTTGCTACCACCCTCTCATACGCCAGGATATCATTATCTGGACGAAATGCTAGGTAAAAAATGAAGAGTCAAGTTAATCCTTCTTTTCTTTTACAGTATTTGATTACTGAACTCTTTATTTGTAGCATAACAATAATACGCTGTTGAGCTTGTGTCAGGTCTCAAAACTCTCCGGATGAGTCAAATACCAGCCTGCTACTGCATGTAGCTAATATGTATGTAGAAGTTACTCATGTAGAAGTTACTCATGAACACCAGGGAAGGAATGTAAAACAAAACATTCACACATGCAATTCCTGTTAAATAAGGACGTAGAAAAACATTGCTGGGGTAAAAATACTATCAAAAAGGATTAAAAATTAATGAGAACTTAAATTTATGCTTTCAATCAATGCAACTAAGTCAGAAAGCTAAGACATCTAAGTTTTGACTTAAATCGTGGTTTTGAATTCAGTTTCTTTTATTCACAGAGACTGGCCTACAGTCAGCCTTTAGAAGCATCCCTAGCAAACCCCTGTTAAAGGTATAATTACTGCGAAGGGTTGTCACTTAATAGCCTTTGTAGTCAACTTACCAGATTCTCTTCTCACTAAGCCCCTGTGGTTAAGCTGTCCATATAATGTACCCTTAAGCATTTGAATCTATAAAGTTCTTTGGCAAGGAAGCACCCAGCTTTTGGATGCTTCCCTTTCTCCACCTCCTTTCAAAGCCATCAAAGACTAGAAGTCTTCTAAAGGTAACTTTGCAACATCAATGACAACACTATCCTAATTCATCACATTGCAAACAGTCTTGCTCCAGAATGTGTTTACATCCACAGTGGACAAGCTATTCCTAGCATTAAATATGACTAAAGCATTAGTTCACAACTACCCTAAACAAAACAGCACATACAGCAAATGTGGAACTCTCTCTCAACTGTCAGAGACCAGACTCACCAACACCAGCAGACTCTGCAGCAGGTACCCTGACCATCTCCCAGTGCTGCCTCACATCTATGCCACAACCCACAACCTGTTATTATTGTTCAAGAGTGTCAGTGCTGCACAACCTACTATCTCTTCTCAAATCAAGGTTGCACACAAGCATGAATGCAGCAAAAAGGTTTTTTTTCAAAAATTTGAAGAACTTAACAAATGGTTCAGAGAATGATCTCAAACTGCCTTCTGAACCGAAACTGCCTAACCAAAGTTAAAGTTTTCTTTTAAGTAACATTACGGAAATTTGTGTAAAAAGTATTTTGCTACAATAACGCCCTTCTACTGAAGTCTTACTAAAGTCAGGAAGAGTCTTACTAGGGCGTTTTGGGTACATGCACCTCATTGGATCAGTCTGAAACAGAATAGCTGAAGCCCTACTTCAGAATTAGGAAATCCTTAATCCTGGAATTCAGAATTGTGGCAAAATTTCCTCTTATATTCATGTTTCCTCTTATATTCAAAACATGCTCCCAATATACCAAAACATGACCAGATAAGGCTAAATTGCATCACCCAATGGTAAAAGTTGGGATAAGACAAAACTGCAGACTTTAAAACAAATAAAATAAATGCACAGATTTAAACTGTATTAATCCTAAAATAAGATAAAACGTTCAGTTCAAATCAGAGTTGTAGTCCCACAAATATTCTGCACTTCAGAAAGAAGAAAAAAAAAAAAATCACAGTCAGTAAAATATACTGATTTCTTGACACTATGCAATTGGCTGCAAATTAGTTGAGTGAAACTACAAGTGCTACGTAGCAAATTAATGAATTTCCCCTAACAATTTATACCTCTGCGTACAAACTCCCTCGTTTTACAACATGTAAATGTATCCAAGTAAAGAGCTGTTCTCCCATGTTAAAGTCTCTTCTGATCTTTTTAGGCTTGCTAACAAAGTAATAGATTTAATGATCACTGCAACAAAGCCTATGGATCCACAAATCTAAAACAACCGTAAAACTAAACAAAAATCAGCTTCAACTACCAAAAAAAGACTGGCTTATGAAAACAAATGTACAATATGATGATCTAAATGCAGTTTAAAATTTGGTAGTCAATTGTATATAAAAAAGAATTCCATAAAAAAATAAAAAGCACGAGTATATTTTTAAAGATCAGAGCAGCAAAGATACTAGCTTTAACATCAAAAATTCCCTTCTATGCACCATGTTTGCCATGCAACAGCTTCATGAAGTGAAGCAAGATCAGATGCAGATAACAGATGCCTAAAATGCTATAAAATATTTTTTGTTTTCAACTGTATTTTACCTAACAAAGTTTATATAATAGAGAAGGAATAAACAAATTAGGTTTAAATTCTACAGAATTAACAAGAGTCTCCTTTTCCAAAAATCAACAGCCATATATAGATGTCTTCAGATATGACCTTGTTCAGATGTGATCTGGTTCAGTAAATACAAGAATGATTTTGGATGTCGAGACTCAAGAGTTAATGCAAAAAGTTTACAAAAATCCTTTCCTTTTACTCCACCTTTGCAAGTCTTAGCTCTTTTACTAGCTACCTCTAATTAATTTATCCTTAAAAAAGGGCATAAAGTTTGTTTTTTTCCTGACATGCCCTTGCCTTTCGCTTTATAGGCAGTTTTCCATCTTACAAACACACTAGAGGCCAAAAGCACACTTAGCATCTTTCTCTGCTTATCTTTCAAACCTGGGGCCCTCCGGCACTATTCCACAAAGGCTACAGCTGTGTTCAGTCACCTGCAGCCATCCATTCTACCACTGCACATGCCATCCTTGCTCCTTTTCCATCTCATGGCCTTTCTGGCTTGAATTTGAAGAAATTATAAATTCTAAAGAAGGAGAGCTATTAAGTCTACATAGAAACTTAACAGAGACTCTACATAGAAGACAAATTATCATATGGGCAAATCCACCCACTCTTTTAATTAATTACTGCTCTCAAGGTAGCTGGCCAGAGCAGGAAGCTGTAGAATTGCACTGCTTTGTTAAACTGCTGTTTATGCAGGTAACATACTGATTAGCAAAATCTTGATGGTTGAGCATACTCATAGTACAAGAAAGCTCAGAAATGGGCTCTTCTAGATTTTTTATGTTATTATCAGTTCAATACTTTATCAGGTCCTTACACTTCACCCAATTAATTTTGTACTGACTAAATTTTTCCTTTGGTAATATCTTTTTAGGGTTCTCCTAACTGGAAAGTTCTAAAATTTCTGCTCCCTAAAATAAAGTACTAGAACTTGCATCTCTTTCCTTAATATTTAGGATTTTGCATTTGTATGCTCAAAAAGAGATGAATTTTTCTACTGTAGAAACAGTAACAGGCCATTTATAAAACATGCAAGCATATCAGTGTATAAGAACTGAAGAGGGCAGCTGAGGTTCTTGCCTGGAAATAAAATGCTGAAACCATATCAAAGACTTACAAATTCACATGAAATCTGAGACTCCTTGAACAATGACTAGCCAGTAATAAAACAAAAAAAAAGTGAAGAACACATGCATGCCAAAAGTTTGAAATCTACTCAAATATTCTTATTTTTTATCTTTCTCACGTTTTTTTTCCCACCTTAATTCACACCAAGCAATAGTCTGCAAGCTTGACTTAGATTGGACGTACGGTCAGAGCAACGAGGACTACATCACTGGTAGTTTTGTTGCATTTTTTCAGTCAGTAAAAAAATGATGGAGCAAAACTGTTGTGAAACATTAACATTGACTTTTGCAACTGTAAAAAATAAGGTAATATCTAAAGAATGTAATTAAAACTGATTATGTTCCGTCAGACAAATAAATGACTACATGCATTTTTTAAAGAACTGTTCTACTAAAGATTAATGAAAAGACTAAAAACAATTGTGAAACCTCACAGCACTCAGGAACAAAACCTAATACTCTAAATGAAGCTGCCTGTAACGTGAACCAGTATTTATAATATTTTTTAAATAGAGAAATACTAACAAAATGAACTTCCTGATAAGCAACAGTCCACAGCCAGTTCTTAGGACAAAAAGATGTTACAGCTTTTGACAAATTCTAACAGATATTACAGCTCTCAATTCTTGTAGTGATAAATGCTTACAGACTTTACTAGCTATGTATGTGTATGAATAAGTATTTTTGGTAAATATATACGTATATGGCATTTGAATCAGCATAAACATTTACTTCAACAAAAATCTGGTACAGGTGAGAGCTTTGTTTTTGATTTACTACAGAACACTATCGCAGCAGCGGTAATCTTGCAATTTTACAAGAACTCGTTCTAAAGCAAAACATGAGATACATATTTTCAGGAGGTAAATGAATGTTTATACGCAAATGTCATACAGTTCCCTCATCTCTATGAAGGATTTACCATACTAAAGTTTCTATCAAAAAAAAAAAGTATATTACCAGCCTAGACTTAGGGGATCAATTGAAGCACTTAAAACACATAACCAAAATCCAGACTTTTTAGCAATAACAGAAAGAGTAAAAATCAGATATTTAGAGAGTATGAGCAAAACCAGTCAACTACACAAAATGAAGCAGGGAAACCATAAGAAGCCAGGCAATTTAGTTTACCTTTTCACTGATATTGCGTTATCCATGACACAGTAAAGCACCTGAAAACTAACCTATGAGTTGGTTAAAAGGAAAAATATAAACTTCAAATAAATAAAACTACATCTCCTGAAGCCTCATTTCTTAAGTAAGATTTGACTTTTTAGAGGAAGTATATCAAAAAACTTGCAAGATGCTCTTGAGACTACATATACTACATTGTATAGGCATTCTTCCAGATACACAAATAGCACACCGTACATTAATAATATAGACAGAGAAATGTCAGTACAGTATATTTATTACATTGTTTTTATTTTTGTTACTATTACCAAATGCCAGAAAGCTCTCAAAAACTGTATTAGATATTTTGGAACCGTGGGTGGACCTCATTTAGACAGCTAATCCTGACATCTTGGCAAATATGACCTATATGTTCTTGAAAATCACTATTAACAAATGATAGCTTTTTACCACTAATGGTATCAAAATTTCAATCGGCTAAGAAATGAAAATTGTACTCTTTCGATTACCAATCAAGATAATGAAAAGTTACATTAAAAGTTACATTAAAATGACATTTTTTGCTTGTTATTGGAAATATTTGTACAGCCTAGTTTTAAGTATTTTCCCTTAGTTATCTTGAATATGCTTAAGGATATCTATATTTTAACAAGCAGAAGCAGAGCCATGAAACATGTTTATGACCAAGTTCCCATTAGAGTCTGGCCAACTTCAGTACTCTGCGTTTACTTCTGACTAAGTTTCAGATCTTTGTAAAATATATCTACTGTCACCTCTAAAATGTTTCTTGTATATTATAATCTGCTTCAGACTAATGAGACAATTTATACTCCTAAATCTATTGAGATACCAGATCAATAATAAAATCCTGTATCCATTCAGACCATGAGAGAAGCTTGTATAACCAAGCACATAACACTATGCACACTAGATCAGTCACAAGAAAAGTCAGTCCTTACAGACAGACAGCTTTCAAAAATTTGCAGAACGTCTTTATAAGGTGTTCTAGAACATTCTGATAACAAAGGCATGGAAAACCTTTGCAGTAGTGAAGATTTCCTTGCACATGCGGCATCATGCTCTACTTTTTGCCTTTACTACCTTATAGGCTTTCAGATCATTTAGTTTCAATGTTATCCTCAGAGGTGATGAAATAGAAGATGAAATTCTGAACCTTGCAGTACAAACTCCATCAATATCCTCCTTTCAGCAGCTGATGAAAAAAGTGATGAATTTTATTTGAGAATCCAGAGTCCCCTCAGATTACACTTGCTTTTCTTGTCTTCCAGTCTTACTTCAGGCCAGAATTCTTCCTTCAGTAAGGTGAGGAGTTGAGAAAAATATGATCAGAATGCTTCATGGTATCTTCTAATGTTGTATTTCACTTAATTTCCCTGAAAAGCTGTAACTGCTGACCATATCTAGCTCATCTCATTAAGAACCTATTTTTAATACTATCTCACCACTTAGGCAGAATTACCCACAAAGACTGTGCTCTATGAACAATCAAGTGTAGAGAGTTAGGACAGTTAGTATGGAATAACTTAATACTTTTTGTCCATTAATTTAGAAGAACAAAAGAAAGGTTATTACAACTTTTGTAAATGTGGTTTCATATCAAAATTCAACAAATAGAAAAATCAATCAATAATAAACTTATACCACCTTTAAAACTTCACAACTGCATGACCACATATGACACAATCTTTCACTTCACAAAAGAAAATGGTAGTAGCTGAACAGTTGTTACCTAATTTCTAAAATTCTTTTGTGGTCTTCTCACTTTTTCATATAGTTTACCTTCAGCTGTGGTTTACTGCCACTTTGAATTCATGCACTTTTAACATAAGTATGACTCCTCCTCTTAACACACAGGTTGACATCAAAATACCTAAAAAGTATTACCACAAAGATGGTATTTTTCACTGATGTTCACAGCACTCCAAATGCACTCTTAAGTTGTATAGCACGAGAATTAAAAAACAGATTCATTTATAATGACAGGTCAGTCCCTAGACATCTAAAATCAAAGCAGTTACTTGAAATTGCAACACAGATACTTGATACAGAGGCACTTGTTCCACCACTGAATACTGCTAGAACACAAGAGCTTCTGAACACAAACTGTTTCACAGCAAAACTGTGCAAATTGTCCAGAGAGATAGTTCAATTTTCTCCCCGCTCCTTACTGTGAATGAGTACAGATTAAGCAATACCGAGGACAAAGTGGAATGACTGTGTTGCTCAAAGCAAATTAGGACTCCTGTTTAAAGGCTCAGCATCCCATTTTTGTTCTTGCAAGATTCTGTACTTTATAGTACAGAAACAAGTCATGTAAGAATGGGCTTATACCTGTATTTCTATTCTAAACAATTAGGCCAGCCAACACTGCTGGACTACGCACATTCATGATCAATAGATGACTTAAAATTCCAATTTCTTTTGAATCTTAACAAGTTCTACATATAGGAAAGTCAAAATCTTAAGAGTTCAAAGGAGAAGAACTATTCTACTTCCCTGGGTACAACTGAAATCATGGTATCATTCAAGGAGTAGACAAACACACAAGAAAAAAAATCCAGGGATTGAAGAAATCAAAAAATATCACTTAAGTTCACAGTTTTAAGAAATCTAAGCCTAAATATTTCACCACTCAGAGATAAAAGTTTTGTTGAACTACATGCATCAAGATAATTCCATCCCAACTAATTAGATTATAGCAGTAAACAATCTAATGTAAGAAGCTGGGCAATAAAATCTTAAATAACAACCTAAATCTCATTTGAAAGCAAAAGAGGCCAATTCTATCCTCGGAACCGTGACCCTTATTTCCACATGAACTATGCCATCATTTTAGAACATTATTCAGAATGTTGCTGAGGTGCAGACCCACAACACCAGATCATGTTCTCAGAGAAATCAAAGAATTTTCTTTACAATTTTCCATTAATGTTCAACCTGGATTCCACTTGTGTACAGCACATTAATGGATGACCAAACATGGGAATCGGTTGAAAGACTGATTGATCAGTTGAAAGACTAGAGTATAAAATGTTACTAAGGTTCACTTTGACATCAAGGTTATCATCAATGACAAGCACTACAGAATTACCATGTAGTGCTACATATACTCACTCATTAAGATTCAGCCAAAAAAAAAAAAAAAAAAAAATATTTTCTTTAGGTCTTGTACAACGCATTTTGGTGTACTCCCTCCAAACTTGACAGAATTTGACAAGCAATGTTTACCAGAGAAAGAACACAAACTACTACAGTTCTCCTGTTTTTACTATCCACAGGTTTTAAAAATCCAAACCAGATGAAGCACCTATCCCATCACTAGGTAAATGGATCCTAAATTTATTGACTAGTAATGCTGGAAATGAACATCTTCCTTCTGGTCTAAACTTGACTACCTTCACTTTGCAGACTTTAAGTCTTCATCTGCCTATATTCAGTATAGATACTGTCTATCTTATAGAAGTGTTTGAACACAAGATTAGACATTCTATCAGGACAGACCGAGTCCCTTACATCCCTCTCTGCAAGGAAGGTTTCCTCCTCTATTAAACTGAGATTTTTGAACCTACTCCAAATCAACACCTTCTGTGGCATACGAACACCCTATCTGGACATTATCAATTGTTTTACCAATACCCTACTCTCTATAGCACATCGTTGTATTGTGACACACAATAACAGATTTAAATATTTAAGAATTGGGTGTTTCCTCAGCCCTAGCCTTGTTACAGTTATTTGTCCCCTGTGACAGCCTAATCAGTTTTCAAGTTAGTGCTTTCAAGAAAACAAACGCCTATATTCGCTCCTGCTCACAAGTTAATATAAGCAAGAAGTAGATGAAAGCAGAGTGGAGAAATTTTGGGAGAAAGTACTCATTGCAAATGAACTATTTATTAGCAGATGATACCTGAAGGTGAGAAATGTGGCCTCCCAGTCCAGCCCATGGGGCGCAAATGCGCAAAAGAGGTAGCAAAGTGAAGACTGCGAGAACATTTATAACTTCATGTTTTAGTAACTTATATAACATTGTTGACTAAGCCAAAAAAAGATCAGGAAAGACAGAGAAAGCAGGGCTGAAAGTAGACTTGAAGGTAAAGACAGGAGACCTGTCCTCAAAGTAGAGGGAAAGTTAGAGATATTCAGAAGTCACACAGAAGAATAGACAGTCTTCATCATCTACTGAAGCCAACTGCTCCAAGATCAATAACCTTGAGCCTTGAAGACTGCACCTTAGTAACACTGTAAAAAAAGAGAAAAGCTGGGTGGAACCCTACTGCAGCTCCAAAGGCACTAAATGACAACACGAAGGCTAGTGACTAGTAAAACCATGAAAATCAACAGCTCTACATTTTTTTGAGAGTATATTAAGAAAGATACTCAGATCATGTCTGTCTGCAACTGCCATAACTTTTCTTTTCCTCTAAATGATAAGCTAAAATCTGCACAAAGAGTTAAAATTCCCCCCGCTTGTCAAGGACTGGTGGAATTTCAAAATATTAAGAATTAATCTTATCAGATCTTAATGAGATATACAACCAAATACAGCATTATTTTTTTCTGTTCCAAAACAAAATTAAAGGTAGTTTCTGCCCTTGAATTTGATTTTTTTTTTTTTGGACAATAATACAGAAAGAAATAATTAATACATAATTCAAATTATGAGGAATGCCAAATACATAATTCAAATTATGAGGAATGCCAGTATGTTGAATTCACTAACAAAACTAGTGAATTCCTTTAAGTCACTGGCAATAAAATAAGGTTTTGCCTTGGAAAAGCTTCATTTTGATGTTTAACATACCTGTTTAGAAAAAAAATATAGTAGAGTTAGAAGAAATCTCAATCTCTCCCTGTTCAATCATTTAATTTAACTGCCTATGAAAATACAAGCGTAAGAATGCAAAATGGCCAAACTCCAGACAAACTGGTCTAAAATCCTGTCTCCAAGGACTTCACAGTCAAAAGACACTTACCTTGCCCATCCCTTGAGGCAGTATGTTTTCATCTATACTATGTACAAGGTATTCTTAAGAACATCCAATGAAACAAGTACTCCAGCTCACTAAATTGCACAACTCTTTCACTATTCTACCATTTTTTACCTAACATCTAAATTTAAAAATACATTTAAAGTCAGTTTCATTTTCTTCTCTCTGCAGTGAATATGAAGAACTAATGAAGAGTTCATTGCCCTTACTGTAGATAACAGCAGACCTGCCTCTCTCTGCTTTATTCTTCAACTTCTTCTTAGTGGAAAACTCCAAAGCTTTATACTTTCCTTATATTAAACTCTACATTCTGAATAGCTTAAACAATATTTTCAGAATAAGCTATTATTTTAGAAGTATATGCTCTTTTATTTTCTCAACAACACTGGCTATCAGATGAAACTGCAATTCTGAATCATGACTTGAAGCACATTAGTTATTATGTGTCCTTGCTGACCCCCTACAAGATCAAAAAGCTATTAGCAAAATATCGCTGAATAACATATCTAGACTAAACATATTTCTTAACCTGTTAATGCACATCCATTTTTGCTTCTATATTTACTGGGATTGAGTTATTAAAACTTTACCATAGCCTTTTCAGCTTGAAAACACCCAACTAATAGAGGAATATTATAGCTAAATATTATATTTAGCTGTCATTGTTAATTATTTAAAAACACTTGTTTAGAAGTTTATTTCTCGAGTTGACTTTATATATGTTAAAATACATTATGTATTAAAAATAGAGCTCAATAAACTTACTGTTTTTAAATGTTACATAAACAGTCATAAAGTTATTTTCACTTTGAGTAATATTAACCATTTGAGAAAATTTTCAGTACTTGGAAAGCACCTAACAGATTCATAAAACAAGAATCTCTTAAAATAGAAGATTTCAAGCCTAAGCAGCCTTGTACTACCAGGAGTCATTTTCAACATTGCCATGCGAATTGATTTCCTTTTTCCAGTTGCTTATATTTCTCAGTTTTAAGAGCAGCCTGTTCTTATGCCAAAAACTGAACATACACTCAGCAGTATTTGAATAATGCATCAGAATATATGTATGGCTCTGACACACGCTGCAGTATCAACACCGTTAAATATAGTCTTTTATAGAACTGGAACAGCAAGTGATGACAGCTGAAATGAGGTGGGCAAGTTCTACTTGGGTGTATTTGTAATTTTCAGGCAAGTTTGTGTTGTAGCCTTTGTCTTGGGGTGCTAAAATTTTGCAAGGGAAAGAAAAGAAGAGGGTGGGTGCTGAAAAAAAATCTGTCAGTTCCTTTTCCTGTTTTCTAGAAGAAGAAGAAAAAAAAAAAAAAAAAAAGGCAATGCCTTGCTTCCTGGCCTCAACGACCTCAATTACAGGAGCTCCATTAACCAGCACACACCGAGGGACAGATGCTCCCGCGCCTGCCTGACGCTTTTCGGGCCATTCTGCGGGCAAAGCGGAAGGGGCGCCTCGCCGCGGGGCGCCGGAACGCGCGTTTTGGGCCGTTTGCCGCGGACGAGAGGCCCCGGGGGCCCGCTGGCCCCTCCCAGGGCTCCTCTCCAGGGCGGCCGCGGCGACGCGAAGCTTCCAGCGAGGTCTCGGCCGGGCCGGGCCTGGGGGAGGGACGCGCCGACACCGGGGACGCGGTTCCCAGAAACGAAAGGTGATGCCAGCGCCACTGCCTCCTCGCCGGGCCCTCCGGCATGACGGCAGAGGCCGCCCGGCGGCGCCGCTTCTCCCGCCGCCCTTCTCCCCGCGGGGCCTCCCCGCCGCCGGGGCGCTGACCGCGGTGCCACCGCCGCGCACGGAAGGAGGTCGCTCCCCGCCGGCGGCAGCGGGGGCGGAGGGAGCCGCCCGCGCCCCTCAGCGCGGCCCCCCGGCCGAGCCCTGCCGCCTCACCAGGTGTCGCCCTTGCGGAGGGCGGTTTTGAGCAGCGCCGCGATGTCCGTGCGCTGCGTCTCCAGATCCGCCGCGCCTCCCTCCGCCATCTTCTCCCCCCGGCACCAGCGGCGGCGGCAGGGGCAGGCGCGCGCCGCGCTGCATGCTGGGAGTGACGCCGCCCGCGGAGACGCCCTCACCCCCCCCTTCCCACAATGCGCAGGGCGGGATGGGGGGGGGGGGCACTGCCCGCCGCAGCAGCCGCCATGACCGCCCCTCCCCCTGGCGGACGGGAGGTCTTGTAGCAGCGCGCAGCGCGCATGCGCGCACCGCCCGCCGCGGGGGCGGGCCAGGGGGCGCCCTCGCCAGGCTCCGCCCCTCGGCACCTCCCCTTGGCCCCGCTCCCCTTGGCCCCGCCCCTCCCCTTGGCCCCGCCCCTCTACCCCGCTCCCCCGGCGGCCCCGCCCCTCGGCGGACGCGCCGCCTCGGGAAGGCTCCATGCGGAATTCCCGGTAACTGTTAAACGGGTGTTTTTAGGGAGTTGTTTCCAAGCACATTTATGCTACACGGTCCCGGGGGATCTCTGCATCGTAAACCGCTGGATAAACAGCACTAGCAGTGGGGATGCTGATGAGTGCCCTCCTGCCCCCTCTGGTGAAAAAAAATAGGTTTATATCCCACTGCTTTGGGGATAATTGAGCTGCGGATACTGTTAATGTAGCTGAGGAAGGCGGTGGGCTTTCCGGTAATCATTGGGCCTCCGTGGTCACTGCTTTTAGTGCTACCTGATGGATTCTTGTAAACATGGTGCATTGTTTTTCCTAGGGAAAAAAAAAACGAAACAATTAAAATAATGTATAGCTGCTCAGGCAGCCCGTAAATGGACTGCAGGTAACAGCGTGGGAGCTGCTGATCCCATTGATTCCCAATGCATCACAACTTGCACTCTCAGTTCCCATCTCTGAGTCAATTAGTGGTATTAAATTCAGGGCTTTGTCTCCTGGGATAGAAGCCCCTCTGCTTCCCACCGGGAACACGGAATAGGGAGTGTCACCTCAAAGGTAGCACAGAAAAATGGGCTTGACCTCTTTTCCTCCTGGACTCCTGCAGTGTAGCTGAGCGCTTATGGTGCAGAAAATCGGGTTTCAGGTTCCGTTCCCCAAAGGCCTGTTGAGTGCTCGAGGTCTAGGGCAGGTTACTCTGCTCTGGGAATTTCCAACGTGGTTTAAACGCGAGTCACATGTACAGCCTGACATAGCAGCGTGAATACCGATGGGTACATTCACATTCACACGTATGGCCATGAGAACACAGTGGAAATTTCACTTGTGGGTGAGAAATCAGATGGAAACTCTTTTAAAGCCAGTCTCACTGGCTGAGTATGTTTTTAAATGCTTAAAGGGGAGTGGAAGGTCAGTCATCAGTACCCACCATTGCTGTTTCCTTTCCACATCCTGCTTTTCTCGGATGTATAGTACGTGTCTGAAAATAATGACAAAATTATAAGCTTCATTGAAATAGTTCAATAATAGAAACAAGAAAGCAGAAATCACCATAGACTGAAGTTATATATTGAGAAGATAAAGCAGAGCACTTGTAGGCAAAGTTCAACATGGGAACAAAGATTCAGTATTTCAAAAACTTAGGGAAAGCCAGAGTATTGAGAAAGAAACGGGATAGAACACATGAAATAGAGACAGAAAGACAGAGAGATGTGGAAATAATCTGTAATAAACTCATGTCGGCTGCGTGTAACAATACCAAATCCGTGACTGAGTTAGGTGGATTTGCAATTTCTAGATACTATTACAATAGCATGCTGTCTTTTATTGAGACAAGAAAACACCCTGGCACTTTACAAGATTATAGTTATTAAGTTGGTTGATTCAATCAAACTGTTACACTTTTAACACATTTTTAAATCTTTCAAAGAGAGAACAAGCGTTTAGATTGCTGGTGTTGTGACTGTTGTTTTTTTTTAATTTATGTAACATGAATTGTCCAGTCTTCCTTTATCTTCTTATCTTCACCAGTACCATAGCATCCTTAGAAGAGTTTTTCCTTCAAGAATTGTAAATATAGAAAATACTTTAAAAGATATTATGAGAACAGGATTTAGTTATGATTGGCAGATGTATCCAACCTCTTATCAGTTTCTATGTTTGATTTGCTCAACACAATGGGTCAAAATTTTCTTTTGTATGCTTGGTAAATGAACCATTTGTTTTTCAAGGCAAGAGGTAAAATTAAATATATTAAGTATACACAAAATGCGTCCGCTAATATAATTCAAAAGAAATTAATCTTAAAGGGATGCTTCATTATGTAGGGTTTAAGCAGTAGCTGCTAGGATTTATGAAATCTAAACATAATGTAAAATTGGTAAGGTTTGCCCTTTGTGCTAAAAGTAGGCTGCCGTTCTATGAAAATAGTTTGTACTTAAGTGGAAGGAGATAGTGAGATTTATAGCAGGGCCTAATATAGAAAACGGGCAAGCTGAAGAAATGAATATCACTGGCATAAGTTTATTTTTTTGGCTGTCCGAAGAATGAATAAATTGCTATCCATTTTGTTAGCTAAGTATAATCGAAAACCAAGAGAACATGAAGCAAAACACCAATGTAGGATGTGTTAGAATAAATTCAAACTTTACATGCACAAATACATATGTATGTGATGGCAACCATTAAGCAACACCTCAAATAACCTTTATTTCTATTTCTGTGTTTTCTTAAACATCATGTGTAAAATTATGTAATGAAATATGCTGGTACTGTACATTTTAGAAATGTGTTTCCTGCTTTCCTGTTGTAAATCTCCTTTATAATAAAAGATTACTGTTACTGTGAAATCTGGGAAAACTTATTCTAACCCTGAAAATATTTGAACAGGGTGTTAGCAAAACAAGCTATAGAGAAAGACAGAATGTCCTTGGATCTACAGAAGGAAAAGATAATAAACATTTTGACTGAAATACTTCAGGCATGGAGAGAAAATTCTTGAATTGCTGCTCTGACCTCCCAAAGTTGTTTTAGAAGATTTTGTTGATGAGAGACTTTTTAAGAGAAAATGTGTAAAAAGTACATTGGTTTTATCAAATATTAGCATTGTCTCTTTCTGGGTGCATATGGGAGTTAGCAAGAGGAAACAATTAGCTTGGAGTTGTGGGGCGCAACATTTGGCTGGTGCGTGACATAAAAATGCTTTTTTGCTTTTTGCGTTGGGGCCAAATTTCTGTTTCAACAGTACGAAGGGAAGGAATTTCCGCTGCAGCCTGGCGCGAAGCAGCGGGCAGTGATGGTGCCGAGCGAAGCCACGCGCGGCTAATGATGCTGCTGGAGCTGTACCCGCCGGCATGCTGGGATACAGAAACTGCTGGAATTGCCTCTTCCGATGCGAGGGAAAGACTAGTGTTTTACAAGGCCATTCGTCGAGCAATAAGGTTACTTAGCGTCGGTTATTCCAACTCTAAAAAGTATTTCCTACAACAATGGTCTTATCTGTTCCTCATAAGCTTATATTAAAAGGGTATCTATAAAGCATGCTTACTCTAATTAACTGATCTGTATTCATTGTAAATAAGATAAATATGATCTTGGATGGACCAAGAAATCAGGATTACATTTTTTCTTTTTTAATGAGCTGTCTCTAGTCTTGCCGAAAGTCATACTCATTATGAAAGGAGTAACAGAGTAACACAAAGATGTAAACTGCTACAAACAATTAATAAACTTAAGTACTTACAGTATTTCCTTAATTTCTTTAGTGTAAGCTAGTAACAGAATTGCAGAGCAATTCTGTTGGGCAGGCCTGGGTAAGTTTCCTCACGGTCAGTTGGCTCCTTGGCAGGGATTCTGTGAAGCTTAGGTAGATGGTAACATTTATACCTCTGTGTCTATCTTTGTCATCTCCATCTCTAGATATCTGTATCTTAAATATAGACATAAATGACCATTTGAAATTCTTATAAATAGAGTATTGTTCATTTCAAATAGCTGCAAGACTCAGGCCTTTGCGAATGATCCGGTGGTTGAACTATTTAATGATCAGGTTAATACTGAGAAGGAAGGCAGGAGATTGGTTTCCATTCTCAGCCAGGTAGCAGATCTGTCATACAGCTTTCTCCCTACCTGTCTATCACTTTACATGTCTTATCTGTTATTTGTCTACTACTGTAGACTATAGGCAGACTATTTGTCTGCTACTGAGGACAAGAGCTCTCTCTCACTCTGTGAGAGGGCTCTACTAAAATTGGACTCAGGCAGCCACATTTTCTTTTTATATATAAAATAATAGAGATGTTAAAATTTTTAATTATTCTCCACTTCCTGAATAAAGTTTTCTTATTTAAGGCCCAGCTCTTGGCCTTAAATTAATTATTTCATGGGTAAGATCATACTTCATTACAAACCAACATCATTCTCCTGGAATACCCGTAGAATATATTTTTTGACAAATGATTTTAGACCTCTCCCCATAGACACTGAGCTTAGTAGAACACATTCTAAGAGAAAAAAACAATAGTTTGAATCTTAAAAATATGTGGAAAATAATTTGGGAAAGAAAAGAAATTACTTCTAATTAGCAAAAGAAATATATCCTGGGTGTAAAGTGAACAACAAAAGTGAAATGTGAAACTGGTACAGTAGAAGTGCATATAACTGAGTTAGGATGGAAATTTGATAACCAATGGGGCTAAGCATATGGTGAAAATACTGCAGACGGCAGCACATATTGCAATTAGACAGATTTAAATGTTTGCTGCAGGAAATGAGCCTAATTCTTCCTCAGTCCATTGTGGCTATTGGAGGCCAAACTACTGTTAGGCCACAAGAAAAAACATGTCAGGAGCAAACACTGGGCTGAAAGGGCTCGAGTAGAGTTGGGGCATTCTCCCACCCAGGAGGTGCACAGCTTAGCACAAGATTTACAGTGGAGGCGGTGGGAAAGTCAGACTTTGACACAGTGTGTACTAGTGTAGACAGATGCCTTTATACGCCACCAGAGATGTTCAGGCATCTCTTTACCTCTTTAGATACCTCACCTTAATCCAAGTCTGCATTTTATCATTATATTTGAGGCAAAATATGCTCTTGGTTCTGCTATCTGCTTCTAACTGCAAGTATCTTAGTGATCTTAGTGACTTACTGATCTGATCTGTGTTATTTTTTTTGTTATCTGATACTAAAATAGTGCAAATTGTTAAAAAAATGTGATACAGTAGCAATGAACAGGTCTTCTGTTCCTTATTTAATGTAAATGCTCTAGATTGTTCAAGGCTTTCCTTGAGAGAAGCAGCATAGAGTATTTCAAGAGATGCTTGGTCAGTTTAGGTCAAACACCTTGTTCAAACACAGACAAGATTATTCTACTATTGACATTCGGTATGACATTCAACAAAGAATGTAATGACAAAGATTACAGATTGACAACTAACACTGTAAGATTAAATTCTTTCCTTTTGAATTCACAGAGATCTTCAAGTAAATATAAAAAAGTTCTTGTTTTTTGCAGGGAGGGTGATGGTGAAGAAGGAAGGGTGATTTAAAAGATCTTTGCATCAGAGCTGCCTGGCAAAAACCTGCAGTCAGAGACTAAAAATGAAGCCAGAGGAGCAAGTTGGAGCTGGTAGACACATGGGGGCAGCAATGCCTCATCCATCGCACAAAGCTGGGCACATTTCAGAGCTTTTGTCTGCACACCTCAGGGACGCCTTGCATCTCTATTTTAGAACTTTTTGTGGGTCATCTCCCTCTTTCGCTTTATTGAAGAGCTAAATATTCACCTAGCAAAAAATATTCACTTAGCACAATGCAGGACACTTTACTGGGGAAGTCTTGTCCCTGCACCAGCTGAAGTGGACTGCGACCAAAGGCAGTATAGACTTATCATTGCCCTGAATATGGCCAAACTCATACTTAAAAAAAAGTCAGTATTTTGCACATAACATTCACATATGAAGGGGCACGTTTCCCATGTTATTGAATTTCCCTTGATTATATTATCTTCTATCTTTGACTGAAAAAAATGGCCTTGCAACCTCCCCTCCTCCCAGTTTCTATCATCTGGGCTGATCTGTGTGAATACAGAAGAGAATTACGAAGTGCAAACAGATGCTTGAAGCTGGGAACAGTTACATTGATGATGACCCAGTGGTTCCTCCTCTGAATTTAATGCACCTTCCACCTGTAGGCATCCAGATTTCTGCAACCAGGCCTGTTAGGTGGATCTTGTTTAGTGTTGCTTCTGAGAAGCTGGTGACTTGCCACCATTCAGATCTCTGCAACCTTTGCCTACCATTTCTTCAAACAGGAACTCTGGAATTTGATCTACCATGGCCTACATGTGGCAAATACCCAAACTTCAGCTAAGGCTGAATATGGATTTAGTATATTCATATTATTCACCAGTAAGCCAACAGCCTAAGAACTATGGCCATTTTCTTGAAATACTTGCATGCTGGCATTGAGCTGGGGTATCCATAAATTAGAAAGTCACTGTATTTTTGTTCTGTTTAGTTGTATTTTCTATTAGTTTAGACTGGATGAGATAATGTATTTTATCATATGCATAGGAGCAAAAACATTTTGCTTGGCCATTTATTCTTCTTCCCTGATCTGTGACAGCCCGAGAGTGTTTATTTTCAGCATATGCAGGATATATGCTGCAAAATCTATTTCTTCCACTTCTTGTCTGCTTGTTAGTCTGTTTAAATGGTAACAGGCAGGCAGGGAAACTACTTTAATGTGTTCAGACAATTCTAATGGGGCCAGTCTGACTTTTTTTCTTTTTTTTTTAGAAAGTACTTTAAAAATGTTGTTTTATGTTAAACTACAGCATTAAAATTTCATTGACTTTATCAGTGTTTATGATCAAATCCAGATGCTTCCATTTAGTAAGAGGATGCATTAACCTCCAAAGATGGGCATTGTGTAAGGGGAGGGTTATGCTGGAAAAAAGGCAGACAGTAATGGGCACTAGGGTTTAAACTGCCCTTAACCAACAATATCTGCAGTATTGACAATACAGGAGAGGAATAAAATGGAAGGATTTTTAAAATCTGCTGCTATTTTTTTTTATAGTATATGCTCTTAAGTCAGGTAGGATAAGAAATCATTGTAATGTAAAACAATAAATGCAACACAACCTCACAATACAAAGGGATTAATTTAAGGTGAGTATCTAAGTAATAGCTAATAAAAAGCTCATTATGCTTACTTTTTAAGAGCTAAACAAATCAAAGCTTAAAATGTGATGGAATAATAAAGCAAAACTATTTAACATAGTAAAAATACTTGTAATTAAAAAGAGCTGGAGTAAGCACAAGATTATAAGAAGAGAAGAATGCTGAGGGTTTAACCTAATTCTTGTTGAAATAATTGTAGAAATTCTGAACAACATCAGCTGGAGTTATATCATACACAAAGTAGGCAAATCTGCTTTTCTCTTGCTGTTATCAGTGCTGCCTCTTTTACCATGCCAAACTTAGTACAGGAAACTTGGTGCAAAGGATGCATATCATGCTATCTACCAGCTCCAGATCCTTGTTTTGTAAAGAAAGGAGAAAAAGGGGGAGTGAGATAATATCACTCTATCATTAATATGTGATCATAGGAGCTAGGGTTTCATCAGACACATTTCAGCATATTCTTTAAATTCATGATCCGGTAGAAAAATGAGGAATCATCAGAATACTTAATGGAACACTTAAATTGCCAGTGCTAGTTCAGGTGTTCAGGTAATTCTAGCAGATCTATACTATAAATGGTCTCATTAATCTGAGTCTTTAGTAGATTAAACTGTCCTTGCATTTTCTTCGCTTGGTTTCTTATGGAAGAAAGTCTTGTGCAACCACAAAATCTATATGCCCTGTTGCTCTTATGACTTTACACCCCAGCTGATTTCAACCAAATTTCAGAGATGGGTAGTAGTCCTTAAGTTATTCAGTTACAATAAGAACAGATGCCTGGACAGAAGAGAGAAAAGCCACAAATGTCTCAGTCTGAAAAGTTGTTCCTTGGGTTCCCCTTTACACAAAAGAGAAAATAAAAAAAAGAACAGATAAGTTCCAGTCAACCATGAGGTGAAGCCCATAGGCAACTGGATTTCACTAGTTCCAGAGTTAACAGAATTGCAGTTATTCAGTTTGTTCTTCAACTCCAAACTTTGGATAATGCCTAGTCTTTATATGTTACCTTAAGCTTAGCAAGGTGTTAAGATCTTCTATGTTTTATCCGCATAAGGCTAAAATGACAACAAACCCAACAAAATGCAGCCTTCTCTAGGTACGACTCTTTCTGTATATGCATGCAAATATGTCACAGGAAAGAAAGAAGAGAGGAGGAAAGGAAAATGTAAAAGAACTTATGCCCTTTTGCAAGACCTCATAACGTACTATGTTAACTATAAAGGCGGCTTTCTGCCTACTGACATCTAGTGGCAAAATCTCTTAATTTCAGTATTTGGTCTGACTTTTCCAAAAACACTGCACAGTCACCGCTTTGAAGGTTTGTCTGACAGTTGTGGGTGCTTAATGGCAATAAACGCCAGGCCACTTGTGGATAATAATGAGGTAAATTCCAAATTTGGGCAAGGAACAACAGCAGATATACCATGAAGCTTAAAGTGGGAGGAAAACAAGATTTACATAATGGGCTTACTGCTTTAGCTCAACAGAAAACTTCTCTCCCTTGCAGGCTATGCCTTAGTTCCAAACTGCTCAGAAAAGTGATTATTTTTCCACACAGGGCTGTGAACACTCAGCCTGTTTCCAACTGCCAAGCTCTGAGATACCTGCCTGCACGGCACCTGCCACGTACGTGTGCCCTCCAGGCGGCAAGCTAAATGCTCCTTCTGTTCCCTGTGAAAATTGAACTTCTGACCTGCAAGCGTGTGCAGAAATGATCCGTCCTCAATTATATATATTTTGTGTGTGTGTGTGTATGTGTAAGGGGCTAAGCATCAGTAAGCTGAAGTTGACTTTTTTGATTCTGCATGGGTAAGCGTTGTTTTCACTCTGAAGTAAAAACTGCCTCTCCTCAGCCAAGCAGAAATGTTCTTCAGTTCTCTTTCCTCAAAAAAAAAAAAAGTGTTTCCTTTTTATTGATCTTGCTTTTGAAAATTCCTTGAAATCTGCAGTTCAGAACATTTGAATTTGATCATATTCTGTTTTTGTTTTGGTCCTCTCTCTTCCCTTCTCTCCTCCTCCCTACAGTTTCAGGCTGTTTTGGAATAATTGCAGCATATATCCTAAATAATAGCACTGCCTTTGCTCTCAACTGTTTGAATGCTGTACTTTTGCCTGTAATCAATATGCAGAAAGATGATATCAAAATACACCTTTTTGCCTTACTATTAAAACACCATAAAATGCAAAGTCTATTACAACCTTTAAGGAATCTTTTAATGTGTTTTGATCTTAATGCACAAGCCTAGTGCATACTAGAGTGTAATTCTTTTTTATTTTTCCTTCCCTTATTAAAATAAAGGTGGTTACAGTTCAAAATAAAGAGACTTAGGAAGATCACAAGAGACCAAGCAACTTATTGCTATTTAATGCACTATATTCTTTACTTGAGCTACTTACTGAACTTTGGATAGTGTGATTTGAAATACTATTCTGTAGTTATAAAATGGAGGCATTATTTCTTTAGAAAAAATGTAGGTAAGTTCACACTGACTTTTTTTTTACAGCAAACAACACAGTCAGACACCCCTCTAATCTATTTCCCACTGTGAGGGAACTGAGTTACTAGGCTAATAAGCACTGACACCTTTTTTTACCAGAATTTGTGATGCCTGTTTTAAAAATGACACTACACAGATTAGAAAATGGTATATGATGAGATAATAAATGGCATCATGAATCTCTACAGTGAAATCTAATACTTCTTGCAGATGAGTTCTCAGTCTGCCAACAGACGGCTTTCCTCAGTAAAGAGGTAAAGAGGTTTCTGAAACCACTAAATATGATTCCTTTTATGAAACCAGCCTGATCTTTACTTACCTTTATATGCTTGATCAGCTGAGCATTCTGTTTTAAGATCTCCATTTCTTTAGTACAACTTAAGGAAAATGTATTTTACTAAAAAATAATTTAAGGCATCATTTTTAAAATTGTTATATTTATTTTAAAAAGTGTACTTCCTGTTTTGGAAAAATCCCATCTTCATCAATCTCATCAATACCCTGCAAAATTGCAAATTTTTTTTTTTTTCTTTTTTTTACCTATTTTGTCTATAATGCAACTGTCAGTATAATGCTGAGACAAAATTAAGGTATGCTTAGCCAAGGATAAACCATGTGTTGATTCTGAAGTTCTTGATAAGCATAGCTGCAAAACCTATTCGATTCGCAGGAAAATAGTAACTGCTATATTTTGTCAGATTAAGAACTGTGTAAGGGCAATGAAGAAGTATCTATTTACTAACCCAGTTTTAGGGCAGATCTGTATGAACAACTTTTTTCTCTTGCTAGCAATTTTTTAAACGCAGAAGCTCAGCAAGTCCACTTGTGACTCTTGCCTTTGCAATGTGAAAATAGTATATGAGTCTCTTGTAGTGACAGTTGGAACCAGAATGCTTTTTTCCACTCGCAACAGTATCTGATCAAAACTTTGGATAAACATGAGAGTTGAACCTCAACATGGTCTTGTGGACAAACGGGCACTGAATGTGTTCTTGTGTCTGTTTTTTCTATCCTGGGAAGTGGCCTTACCCCAGCAGAAACATTAATGTTAGCATAAGTGATCCATGTCATTTTATACTTTAGGAGAATGCTTGTAAATGGTAAAAAAAAGAAAAAAAAGAAAAAAGTATCACTTAGGTATTGCAGAAGAAGAAGACTAGTTATTTCTGTTATTTTTCTGCAATCAGCTTTTTTCTATATTGCATGGAAGCTTTGAAAAATCAGCAATGACCCCAGTATTCTAATTAAACACCTTATTTCCTTCACAATCCAATAACCAGCGTGATTTTAATAAATGCCTGTGGGAAGCTTATTTAATAACCCCAGAAAAATTTGCTCCATTGCCATTTCACCTTCCACCAGCTTTTCAGCACATCTTCTGCTGGTTGGCTTTATTTTCAGATGTGAATATTTGGATTGTTTCACAACTTTTAAAGAACTTTAAATTCAGCAGACCTGATTCTTGCTTGAGTGAGATAAAAATATGAGCGTATAACTTTATATGCATATATATGTTGTAAAGCTGACTTTTATGTACTGATGTACTGTTCTAGTTAGAGGGACACAGAGTGTCAGGCTGACAAACACACATAAATGATGTCAGCTGGCGTTTGGAGCCTGCGCTTCCTTTTTCCCCAGGTTTAAGGGGTGAGCATAGAGGGATATTGTAGGACTGTGCACATCCTGATCTAAGCCACTACAGGACTCCCTATATTCCTGGTGAGAGCTCTTTGTCGCTGCTTATTCTAGTATCTGAAACTCCGCATTAAGAAGGATGAAAGACCCAAGTAAAATCCTAGTCTTTATGAACAAAATGAGAAACCAAGTCCTCAGCCTCTAAACTGAAAACCAGTGCTGTTCTTGTGCTAGTCGTACAGTGAGGAACAGAAGGGGTACCTCTCAGCAAAGTTAAAGGAGCAAGATTGTTGGTAAACAATTCTGAGCTCATCAGAAGGCAAAATCTACATGAATCTACCATAATAATTTTTTTCCTTTTCTCTTTTTAACAGAGAACATACAAGCCTCTGAGTAAAATCAGCGTATAAGATACTTAGTAGATTGACATAAATACTCACTCTGAAACATCCAAATATTCATTGTTTTTTTTTTTCCTGTTTATTTACATTGAGGTGTTCAATTATGAATGCAGTCAGTAAAAACAACACAAATAAACAAACTACAACACACAAAACCTAAAGTTATTCTGAATACTGTACCTATTGTGGTTTCCTATGGCCATTTTCATATTTTATGGTTTTCTCTCAGTGTGCAGAAGAACACTACAGCGGGATGAAAGGTAGGAAATAGTGACACTAACTTAGAGATAAGACAAAATGAAGAGAGAGAAAGAGAATGGATGTAATAATTGGGTTTCATAGTTGTCATATGTTCTAAGGCCACAGTGCTCTGGCAGGGATTTTCCAGTGAGATGCATGCAAATATATGAGTAGGAGAAAGGCTGCCAAGTTGGTATGTCCAGAAAATGACAAATAGATCATCTTGTTTATATGTAGCCTGCACAACTACACCATTGGAGCTGAGCTGAGCTTATTAATCATCTGTAAAAACTGCTGCACCATGTAGGTGCGATGGATCATCCTAGTTCTTCCAAGAAGTGCTGATCCTACAGTTAAAGTGCACAGCAAGCGTGTCTTCTACAGAAGGGAAGATTGAGAGGGGATCTTATCGATATGTACAAATACCTGAAGGGGCAATGTAAAAAGGATGGGTCCAAACTCTTCTCAGTGGTGGCCCGTGACAGGACAAGAGGTAATGGGTACAAGTTGAAACACAGGAAGTTCCACCTCCAGATGAGGAAGAACTTCTTTTCTGTGAGAGTGACAGAGCCCTGGAACAGGCTGCCCAGAGAGGCTGGGGAGTTTCATTTCTTTGGAGATCTTCCAAACCTGCCTGGATGCTACCCTGTGCCATGTGCTCTGGGTGTCCCTGTTTAGCAGGTGGTTGGACTAGATGATCTCTAGAGGCCCCTGCCAACCTCAGCCATTCTGGGATTCTTGCACAATGCCACATAACCAGTGGGTGACTGCTGTGGAAATGTTCAGCTTTTCAGCTGCAGGGCAACTGATCTAGAACAACCACTCGTGCAACAGTATTGCACCGAAAATAATGAATGCATTTGCCAAAGTTTCTCCAGACAAAATTCCTGGGCTTAAATAAGAAGACATATCTATTTATTTATTTTTTCTTCTGTTGTTTCTGGCTTACTTGTTTCTATTGCTTTAACTAGGTTATAACAGTTCCATGTCTTCTGATGTATTTGCCTGATTCCTGTACAGCTAGACAGTGATATGAAATTGATATCCTCTGGTCTCTCAATATGCCCTAACTCTAATAAGCGTATGTGTTCTTACGGTTGTAAGGTGTCGACTATGTCTACACTGCAACAGCAATGTGTCAAAACTGCCCAGTCCCTTATGTGTCCAGGGTCCTTGGTTGCTTTGTATTGCCAGGACAGGGGCATCCAGTCCATGTATATTCATGCGAGCTTGGATCTGCTTCTATGCATTAAGCTGCTGACTGCAGCATGTGCAGGGTCTTAGTTACTTCATTATTTTCAGCTTGCCAGGGATGTAGCAGCACAGTTGCCAACTAGAGAAATCATGTTATTGTATCAGTTTTCTTCCAATGGATGAGGGCAAGACCACAGTGGTCTTTATAATCCACCCTCTTTGAACTGGCTCCAGGTGGCACACACATGCAGGCACTGCTTCAGTGCCTTCTCTAGAGGCCCCTGGTGCTAACCAGGCACCAGGTGATGCTCAGCATGCACTTTCCATAGCACTGTCGTCTTTACATTGCCCTACAGGGGTGTCACGAATGGCAGCCAACATTAAGCTTTCTTTTTCTTCATTTTGCTTTGGGTTTAACTTTAAGTCCAAACTTTAGGTTTGGATTGGAATTTGGAAAAAGAAAAAAAAAAGGTCCCAACATTTTAACATTCTTTTCTTTTCTTTTCTTTTCTTTTCTTCCCCTAAGTACATAGAAATTAAGTAGGAGCAGGCACATTGGGGGAAGTCTGCTGTCTGGTTTCCTTTTTCTATTCCTCAGAGTTGGCCATCATCATTGGCATTATGGAGACTAAGGCCTGAAGAAAAGCTTTTAACAAGACTCTTAGAGTAGCTGGCACAGATTAGAGAAAAAAAAGGAAAAAAAAATGGATGAAGACGATGAGCTACATGAGTACTTCTTAATCCTGCATGCATTTATTCCCACTTTAACCTAGGTGGAGCTGAGAGTTTGAGGGGGAAAGCGAGAGGCTGCCCCTCCGTGTGTGTTTGATATCACTGCAGTGAGGAAGGGGCTTTCCCAGGCGCGGCGGCAGGCCCCGGCAAGCCGCGCTCTGGTTCACCCCCACCCCAGCAGCTCTCCCTGTCACGGGAGGGCAGCGGCTGCCCGGGGACGGGGACGGGGCCGTGCCCGGAGCCGCGGTGCGCGCGGGCGCAGCGGCCCCTCCGC